>BSBK01001804.1:0-537500 GCA_027943335.1 Chamaecyparis obtusa | reverse complement strand
ATATATGTGGAGAAATATAAATTATAATAAATTTTTTAAGAAAATTAATTTTAAAAAGTAATTAATATTTAATTAATTTACTTAAATGGGTTAAGTATAAATAAGTATCGTCTTATTTTTTTCTCGATAATAGTTGTGATTTTAAGTGAAACAAGATTGATCTTGGCTCGAACCAAGGGTGGATACAAAAAGGGAATCCACCTTCCCCATAAGGGCACAATCGATGACGCAACACCTTATGGTTGGAGGGTTTGAAAATAGACTATCCACCCAAGCTACTAAACAATCACAATGGAAGTACAACACAGTGACAAGATATAACAAAATTCTATTGTTTATTTCATCAAATGCCAATTACATGCAACATGTCGGGTTGTAAGGCCTTCCTGGTTATGGCCAATACACCAACAAATACAATAAGATCTCACAAGATCCAACTACTCCCTAGCTAGCCGAGATCTATACCCTAACAGCAATCTGGTAGAAACTCCAAGACAGATCTACACTTGAGCTCGCAAGACACCAAGCAAGCTTCTTGTTTCCTAAGCCAACACTTAGCCACTAGCTTCTAAACTCCACACTTTCCCCGCTGCCCTCTTTCTATGCTAACCATATCCTCCTTTTATACAACATGACCACAAGTTAGCCTTACAAATTAGAAATCATAAAACAACAATCGGCTCCAAGTAACTCATGACAAAATGTGTTATCCTTCATGTCGGCTTGCAATAGTCATTAAATTTGCATAAGAGAAAGAACCAACCTAGATTTAGGTCCTCACACATCCCAACGGCCGATCCATATCACAAGGAATGTGACCCAAATTAAATGCACATGTCAGCCAGCTAAAATAATCAAAATAAACTCATCGATGAACTAGACCACTGAGCTTGTCAGAACATTAATAGAGCAATATAGAATAGTTACTGATGCCACTCAGTGACAGGACACCCAAACAGAGACCGAGCTCATCGATGAACCAAAATAGGAATATTTCACTAAGAATCCCAAAGCAGTTACCGAGCACAAACTCATCCATCGAGCTAATTCGATAGAATAACATTCACACTTAATCACTGAGTTCATCGATGAAGCAAGACATCTTCCAAGCAAGACCTACCACCAAATGACCGAGAATCTCAAGTCTCCAACCAAGATCGCCACTTCAAACATTGAAAGCCAAAACCCAACTCTAACATATTTTGGTTGATACATGATTGCCAACTGCCCAAGGATGCTCCTACATCAGACACCCCAAGTGCAAAAAGATGTTCTCAGCAACTCGATGAATATCTTTTGGTATTGAACACATAAATCCCAAATTGGTTCTTGATATACATGTCCTCTAAGGCCTCAACTATTTCCCTTACCTTCTCACATCTTTCCCCCGTATGCCACATGTATGTTTTCCTTGTTGATCTCTAACCCTTTGAGAATAATTCAACTCACTTCTTCTACTAAAGCTCAGATTCCTTTTACCAAGTTCTATATCCTACAAAGGAATCAAGGAAAACTTTCTACCACACTTCTCAATACTAAATACATTCTTGACACAATCATGTACAGCCTTACAATCATACTGCCAAGGTCTACCAAGCAGCATGTGACAAGTACTCATCTCCATAATATCACACAACACTTGATTTGTATGCTGCCCAATCTGAAAAATCAACCACACGTATCTCCCTTACCTCTAAATCATGTTCATCTTGCAACCAATTGATCTTATAAGGACAAGGATGTCTCACTCTCTTCAAACCAAGTTTTTGTACCATCTCCTTAGAAACTAGGTTATCAGTAATACCACTATCCACAATCACATTACATCACTTACCTCTGGACTTGCATCGAGTTATGAAGAAATTTCTTCACTAACAAGGTTCCATCACTTTCTTACTGAGAAATGTTCTTTGAACCACCAAGTTTTCCCCCTCCTTGGGCTCATTTAGTATGTTTTCATTCACCACAACATTCATGTTATTATTGACCTTCCTATCCACCTCTATCTTTCCTTCTCTTCTGTTCAACTAGTTTTGGTCCATCCTCAACTATCAATTTGTCCTTTCCTAACTACTCTTGCTTATCCTTCCCTCGGGATTTACCTTGATGTCTCCTCTTCAGCTTATCTTCCACTTTCAAGGCATACTAGTAAGCATCCTCAACTGAATGATCTTTAACATGCCAATCTTATCTTGGATATTGAACCTCAGACCATTAATATACCTGGCCACCTTTTCCTTGGAAATTTCTCTATGTCCAGACTGAATAGTCAGCTTGTAAAAATCCTCAATATTGTCTTTCATAGTCATCTCCTTTTGCTTTAGGTTTTGTAACTTCTTGAATAACTTGAGTTCATAGTCTGTAGGAATGAACTTAGCCTTTAGTTTTTCCACCATCAACCTCCACCGAGTGATCTTCATTTCACCTTCTTCTTCTCTATCTCTCTACAATTCTTTCCACCACAAAGCAGCATGTCCCTTCAACTTAGTCTTCCCTAACCTCACTCTGAGAGGATCTCCAATGTCTTCTAGCTCAAAGTAGTCTTCTAACTCACCAATCCAATCAATCAGTTCCTTGGGTCTCAATGTACATGAGAAATTAGAAACCTCCATCTAGTGACTTGTACTCAATTGAGCCATAGATCTCTCCAACCAATCAGCTTTGTATTCCACAGATCTCTCCAACCGATTGGCTCTATCTTCTCCACTAGATCCAGTAGCCTCAAAATCTTTAGCAGCTTCTTCATAACCATCCTTTGTTCCAAGGTTCCTTGGTAAACCATCTATAGATCTCATGATCTTTGTGACCATCTCATTCTTCATCATCACCATCTCAGATTTGACATGTGATCTAACCTTTTATGTTATCTTTGTCTCCACTGCATCACAGAGATTTGCGATCATCCTAAGGTCCAATCTTCTCGAAGGCATCTTCCAAGATTTTTGAAAAACCTCTACAACAAATCCCAAACCCGACCACCTTGTGACAACCTCCAAATTGTATGCAAGTTAGACCACAACCTGTTACCTTGCACAAACAACCAAGCATGGTTTCACAAGTCTAGGAACATGGATCATACAGAATCTTTGGAGGAAATGCAACCTCACTCTGATAAGTCCCCAACCAGATCAACCTTCACTCTAATACCACCTGACGCAACACCCTATGGTTGGAGGATCTAAAAATAAAGTATCCACCCAAGCTTCTTGGTGTAGGAGCACAAGGTGAAAATCAGGCATAATCGAGTTCTAAATGCTCTCACCGAGCATATTGGACTGAATAATTTAGGAAGTCTTGATTTTTGTGGGTATGAGTCTTTTTTAATATTTGTGAGTAAGTTTTCCATAAAGTCCTCATATGTGGTGGCAATCATATAAGCTCACCTAACCTTTAGCTACCTAGGACAAGTAGGGAGTTATGGATTCTATTTTTAGAAAAGATTTTGGTGTGTATTTGAAAATAGTGGGAAAAAAAGACAAAAGAAAAGGTTTTCATTGGAGCTCCATATGTCAAAAATGCAAAAGTTGCATCATTGCAAGTTTTTGAAAAACTTGTTTTTTTGTTGTAGCTCAACTATAACATCTACCAAGGGTGTTGTGATGCTTTCTTGGGAGTTACAGGTTGAGATCCTTCAAAAATGATGGAGGAAAAATCTTTGTATCGAACTTGGAAGAAGAAAAGAATCAGTTTTTTATTATTTTTCCTGTTAATTTTGTCATTACTAACCTTTATATGGCCCTAAACAGTTGCATATGTGCAGAGTATTACATGCATATTCTAATCTAACTAGTTATCTTTCATTTGCAAGTGATTTGAGGTCTTGAAGTGAGAGGAGACATGAAAGATCCATATTTTTGTATCAGTGGCTTTGACTATAGCCTATAGTAAGGGTTTTGAGCTAGAAATGGCTATAACTTGAAATCCCAAGAGTGTCTACTCATGGCTCTTGGAGAGATTCAATTTCATCTTATGTATTTTATGTTTTTATTTTCTATTTTGTATATCATGCACAAAGGAGGAGATAAACTGATGCCCTAGGTGGACATCTCAATGTGTCCACCTAGTAGAACTTTGGAATTAGTAACATAACCTTTGTTCCAAGGTGTTCCAAAAGCTAAAAGCTAGGATCTGGCAATGTTTTAGGTCTCTCGAGATACTCCAAGTGATTAGAGGCTTGAAATAATCCTTTAGAAGGTAGTTGTTTCTTTAGGTAGGCCTAATTAGGCCTATTCAGACCTATCACCACAATGAAACTATGCCTATTGAGCTCAAGTGAGTAATTGTCTCTTTGTAGTTTTATATAACCCTGAAAAGGGTATCCAAATCTATAATTTAATTACTAAGTCCTTTGGAAAGACTTAAGAAATCAAGGGAAACTGACATAAGGAGGGCTACTTGGTTTTGTAAATCTTATTATTGAATCAAACCATAACCAGTTATGGGTGACTCCCAAAATGCTAAAAGCTTCTCTCCCCTGACATTCTTAGATGATCCCCACAACCTTACACTATCATGTTAAGTCCTAGACCGAGTTCCTAGTTCACACACAAATGATCCTATCTATACCGAGTCCTATCTACATCGAGTTCTATCATACATTGTTTTGAAGGTAGAATTCTTCTCATGATTTCATCCGATCACTTTCACTCAAGGAGGATGGTAAAGGATGGGATGGGGATTAAATGTGTATGTTGAGTTCCTTGAGAAGCCCAATAAAGTAAAGGTACCTATAGAAACCATTGGTGTTTGGGTCCCTTGATGTACCTTAGTTGAGTGAATTATCCTACTAAGGGTTCCAAGGTTGCACCTCTACATCACTATTAAACAATTTCATAGTAGAAGTACAACACACTGACAAGACAAAACAAAATTCAACTACTTATTTCATCAAATGCCAATTACATACAACATGTTGGGTTGTAAGGCCTTCTCGATTACGACCAATACACCATCAAATACAACAAGATCTCATAGGATCCAACTACTCCCTAGCTAGCCTAGATTTGTATCTCAACAACAATCTGGTAGAAACTCCAAGACAAATCTACACTTGAGCTCGCAAGCCACCAAGAAAGCTTCTTGTTTCCTAAGCCAACACTTAGCCACTAGCTTCTAAACTCCACACTTTCCCCATTGCTCTCTTTCTATGCTACCCATATCCTCCTTTTATACAACATGGCCACAAGTCGGCCTTACAAATTAGAAATCATAAAACAACAGTCAACTCCAAAAAAATCATGACAAAACGTGTTATCCTTCATGTCAGCTTGCAATAGTCATTAAATTCGCATAGGATAAAGAACCAACCTAGATTTAGGTCTTCATGCATCCCAATGGTTGATCCATATCATGAGGAATGTGACCCAAATTAAACGCACATGTCAGCCAGCCAAAACAATCAAAATAAACCCGTCAGTGAACTAGACCACCAAGCTTGTCAGAACATCAACCGAGCAATACAAAACAACTAACGATGCCACTCAGTGACATGACTCCAAAATAAAGACCGAGCTCATCAGTGAACCAAAACAAGAGCATTTCACTAAGAACCCCAAAGCAGTTATCGAGCACAAATTCATCCACCGAGCTCATTGAATAGAGTAACATCCACACTCAGTCACCAAGTTTTTTGATGAAGTAACACATCTTACAACCAAGAACTACCACCAAATGATCAAGAATCTCAGGTCTCCAACCGAGATCACCACTTCAAACATGGAAATCCAAAACCCAACTCTAACATATTTTGGTTGATACATGATTGCCAACTACCCAAGGATGCTCTTGCATGAATCGAAAGGGTCCATTAACAGACCAAATTCAAATTTTACTAAATTTTCCTTCCTTCATATGAGAAGGAAGATTCATATCAAAGGATCCTACATTTTCTTTCCTACACTTCTTACCTTTAAAAATGTGTCAACCATCTCCCAGTATAGCGACTTCATAATGGCAGTCCAAAGAACAATCCATTGAAACTTGGGCTTGATCCTCAACACACCCTATCTCTAGTTGGGCTTGGCCCTCATCTAATACCATATCATTTACCTTATCTCGAGCCCCCACTAGCATTTTTTTTCCTTTCTAGCTGGAGTAGCAGCTCATTGACTCTGCATAGCTACCTCATCACTTTCTGCAAAAACCATGCTAACATTGTTTTTCATGGATTAATTTGCCCTATTCTTAGGGGATACATGCTCCCTATCTCCAAAAAGAGTGTGAGTGAAGCTTCTCATTTGTTCAACCTTCTTCTCAACTATGTAGTGGTGGGTATAAATATCCTTCCACCATGAAAATGGCTTACACACTCTACCTCTATCATACTGAGTTGTCATATGTCCAGTTTGAAAGAAATTTCTACATCTTAAGGGAATCCCTTCATAATCCAAAGGCTACATCCAACTTCCTTTTGAGGTATTTATCAAAAATTTTGCAGAAAGCCCCTTAGTTGTATCCATTTCCACCAATATATAAGAAAAGGTAGAGTGGAATAGATTTAAAGAACCTTCATCTGTCATTAGAAGAGGTCATAAAGCATCACCTCCATATTCTAAGCAAGAATCAAACCAAAGATGAAGTGGAAGATTGGGTAGTCTCACCCACAACTGTAACTTTTCAAAGACTTCCTTTGTGCGGTTAAAATTTGAATGCTAGGGTTTTAGCATCAGAGAAAATTTATTCTCCTTGCACCATTGGAAGTCACACAAAATCTTATTCCTATCTTGTACATTTTTAAAAATAACAATAAAAAACCCTTGGCCACAAGGTAAATCTGCACACAACCATAAGTATTAGCTCCCAATATTCTAAAATCCACTTGTGGAGATTAGTCGAACTAGGCCAAAAACCCTTGAAACAACCTATCAGACTAAGATCTAAAATAACAACCAAGTTGTGATTAACTTCGTCCTCCAATTTGAAGGACGAATGGGAGGATTGACCCAATTTGAATCCCCCAAAATCTACTCGCTTCATCTGCCACTTCAATCATTCCTCATCACACTCCAAGGCGGTGTCATTCAAAGTTCCCCTCTACTCCGCACAACCACGCCTCAGATCCTTGTCGATGAGACCCTTTACCTTGTAAATATTTCCTTTACCTCCATTGTAGACCACAGTAGCAGCGACAAGCATCAAGGAAACCCTAGCTCTGAGAGCGTTTCTACAACTCTAGAGTGTCATCATAGATAATTGAAAATTACTATTATAAGTATCATCTTATTAATTAAGAAGGAAAGTTCATAATTTTTTAAAATGTATTACTATTATTAAATTATTATATAAATATAGAACAAAAAATAGTTTCTACAATAATACATTTAATGTTAATTATTATTTGAGTAAAGTAATAAGTATACATTTAATTTAAATAAATGAATTAAATTTAGATAGGTATTATAACATGTATTTAAATAAACATTAAAATTAATTAAGAGTAGAAAAGGTATAAACTTGTATATGTGATAATGGATGTTCTGACCATAATAACTTTGGTAATTTGAGAGAGATTGAATTGAATTGATAGATTTAGTTAAAAAAAATAGATTTCTCCAATATATAATATTGATCAATCTTGTTTTTGGATTAGATTTTGTAAGAGATTTTTAAATGATGTTTGTGATAACACTTTATGATTTGTCATAAGATTGATAGAGAGAGATACAAGAGACATAGACAGAGACTTATTTCATGTTTTATATGGTGTGCTTCCAAGTTATAGTGATAGAGAAATAATTTTTTAATTTAAAATTAGATAAATGGCTAGAAATACGTGACATTTAGTATTTTGATAATTTGTACCAATAGTGGCATGTTGTGATGGTTAAGTTGTTGTGTTGTTGTTCTTGCCATCAAGGTTCAAATCCAATTGGAGATGAGGTCACCCATTTGTGGCCTCACTAGTTCATAGCTCCAGGTCAAAGTGTTTACCCCTCTTTTAAAAAAAGTGTACTTTTAATGTGTCTTTTCTAATACAATTATGTTTAAATAGTGTGAGTAAAATTAGATGTTGATGTAGACCTATTAAAATCTAATAGTCAAATTTACAATTAACTTAATTGTGACTAATATATTTTTAATGTGGATGTGTTATTCTAACTGTTGATTCTCTTATAACAATTGTGATGATAAACATAAACCAAGATAATCTCTTTAAATACAATTTACATGTAATTTAAAATATTTAGCATATTAGCTAGTAGACGAGACTTGGCATAAGAAATAGTTAAATATAAATATATAAATAGAAAGACCTAGTAATAATTATAATTTAATCCAAAAGATAGAGTCACATCTATAATTTAATCTTAAAATTAAAATGTTACTCAATGAGTGAAAAAATAGAAATTAAAAGCATAACAAAATATTAAATTTGAATTTAAGATCAAACTTTACACTTCAAAAATTAATTAAATAAAAAAAAAACATGCATTGGAAATATCCACATATCCATATTCCTTCTTTACAAACATTAACTATAATAACAATAGTTTTTTCTCCAAAAAGATATATAATATTATCATAAGAGTGCCCAACCTATCTTATTTCTTTCTTCTTGAAGTGTTTCTACAAAATAAAAATAATTATTATAATAGCTTTGTTGATACAATGTCTTTATGGACTTTAAAATATATATTTAGCAAGTAAATTTGGGATTGTGTACCAGTGTATAATTACCTAACTCTTGTTTCTTCATAATCCTCTAATCTTAATACTTTTGCATATACGTCGAGACAAATAAATTATAATAAAATATTTGAGGAAAATTAATTAAATAAATAAATTAATATTTAATGTTTTATTCTCTTTTGCTCAATAATAGGCTCTAGTCAAATTAAGATTTATATTAATTATTAGAAATAACAAAAATATTATTATTTTATAGTTTTTTCTAAGGTTCAAGGGCTCTTTAAGCTATATGAGATTATACAGATTTGAAATCCTCCATCTTCATGTATAGGTAAATAAACATCTCATACTCAAAAAATTCCAAAAATTCTCTACTATAAACATGTCCACATTCATCTCTTAGAAACCCTACTGACCACAAAGCCCTAGCATTCAAAACAAAGAAAAAAAGTTTCCAAATTGTTAATGAGGGGAATAGAAGGGTCAGCCTCTAAAGTAGTAGAAGAACATGGTCCTACCTCCACATTCAAACTATGGGGTGCTCCAATTGCAATAACTAATCTCATTCTCCTACCTACATCCTCATCCTCTTCCTCTCCATCATTGGAACTCTCACTGCCCAAATCATCTAGACATTCATCATACTTGAATTTGAAAATCCACTCTATTGTTTCATCTAGGTGATCCCTAATTATATCTCCTAAAACATCTGTTATCCCCACAACCCATTTAAGGAATTATAAATTCCTTTGAATAATGAACCTTTTAATGTCTTGTGCTTCATCTTCCCATCATGTGAGCATAAGTAACCTTTGAATTTGACTTCCACCTATCATCCATCCAGAACATGCAAAGATTCTAGGAATTACATCCACAACTTTCATTACCCAAGCATAATGTTAAGGATGTAGAATAGTAAAATTCCCATGTCAATGTTGAGCATCACCCTATCTAAATCTCCAAGAAACTCTTTATGGAAAATCCTTCTGCAAATTTCCTCTACTACTACCTTTTTTTCACCGACTATTAGAGTAGTTGTTGTAGACCATATCTACTACAGTCGGTCGTTGAACCCATAACTTCAATCTGGTCGTAGTTTCCATCAATGACTCTCAACTAGTTGCCACAAGCTAAAGTGAAAATTAAAGCCGCTATTATCATGGATATGTGACATCAGTATGCATCCCTAGTGAAATTGTTTCAAAGGAATGTTGAGAACACACCCCAGGCCAATGTGTGTCCCTCTTAGTTGTGTACATTCAAAAGAAAAGTATGAGACCCATTTCCCCATGCATGCATTGCCATGTGTCTGCTTCTAGGAGAGAATCTCAAGAAAATCTTTCTCAACTACGAAAAAGTGTCGACCATGTAGAGGCAAGATAAAAAGAAAGTCGCTACTACCCCAAAATGGTAATGTAGATGCTAAAAAATGGTCATTGCCTATGCCTCACTTTTTTAACATGTCTCCTAGGTCATACATTTGATCTTCTTCATTTATAAATCTTGTGTCATTCTTCTATGGCATTCATCACTAATTTTTGTACTCTAATTATTCATCATATCCTGATCAATTTGACCGTTTTTTACCATGTTTGATTAAATAATTTCAAAATTGACTCTTGATCATTCAATCTCAATCAATCAATTAATGTGTCTCCTTTAGGGGAAAATAACCATTAATTCTCCCCTTTATCCTAAGTCTCAAGCTATGATAAATAAATTCTATTTATGTATCTCATTTTTCTCATTTTCCCTACAACTAGTTAATTTCATTAATAATTGGCTAATTCCTAAATGTGGGAATGATTGATTTTTAATTTATTAAATATTCCCTCATTTTGTAAGTGGAATTTTATCCCTAAATGTGTTCTTCCACTCCCTAGATTTTAGCCTCCAATTTCTTGCACCTTCCCTTTTAATATTTCTTTCTAATTTATGACATTTTCTAATTGTAATTCTTCCAATTGTCATAAAATAACATAATTGTGACTTTTTCCAGTTCCAACTCCTTTTTACGGCTTTTTCTAATTTTGAGTCCTCTTATACAAATGACATCTTTGTGTTGAAAATAGATATTTCTAATATTTATTGCACTTAACTCTTTTTTTTAAAAAAATTCCTCAACTTGGAAAAGGCAATTTCCAATTTTTCATCACTTAACTTGTCCTCTCATTTAATCTTGTTCATAAATTACTTTGAGTTCCAAATTGATCTTAACCATTGATTCAAGTTCCAAGACTCTATAAATTGGACTCTCATTTTTTTAACCACATTTTTTAGTATTCTTGCTATCAAATTGATTTCATGAATTAGGTGCAATATTGTCACATGGGAGCTACATATCAAATTGAAAGAAGAAAGAAAATCATTGGAGCATTTTGAGGGAGTGTTTGTTTGAATTTATTTAATCTTTTATGCACTTTTCCTTCATAGCTTTAATGTTAGATTAGGATGTTAGTTGCATGCTTTTAGGAGTTTAGTGGTTGCTCTAGCATGCAATGATTTCTAACTTTTCTCTCCTACATTTGGTGAACCCAATGTGAACATGCAAAATTTGACTTGTTTTGGTGTTTTTTGATATGTTTTTTAGGGCCATGAGTAGATATGTGCACTTGGATGGATTCATGCACAATTGGTCATTGGTTTGTGCAGTTGGTCACTTGTTCTGCGCAGTTGGTCACCTGACCTGCATCATTGTTCATAAGACCTATGCAATTGGTAATAGTGTTTAGTTTCTAGGGTTTAGGCCTTAGTTTTCTTTCTACATGCAATCAAATTTTAAAGTGTTCAATCTATTTAAAATGAACTCTAATATGGAAAATCAACCTAAAATGAATACTCTTTTTTTATTTGGGCTCTTAAAATGAACAATCACCTAGTTTAGAATTACATGCAAATTTAGCTTAATTAGGGGATTCAAATTGGCTTCAATTTCTCAATTAACTTAATTAAATGGATAAATGAAGCCTAATTCTATTAGTAAAACATGATTAGGGACCTAAGTTTATCATATTTAGGTGTTTTCTAGCATTTTATGAGTCATTTTTATTGTTATCTCAGGTCCTATGCACTTGATCTCAAACTTGTGTAGTTGGACCTCTATTATGTACACTTGGTCTCTTTTGAGCACACTTGGAAAATCTTGATGCACACTTAAACACTCCTAATGCGCACTTATTCAGATTGATGCACAATTGGTTAAGTTTTCTTATGTTTTGATTAAGTTCCCTCTTTCTACATTCCATCTATGTTTTCTACTCTTAGGATGGATATTTTGGGTTACTAATCAGTCTATGTAGTACTTTGGCAATCATGGGATGAAGATTACATGCAAATTACTAATAGATTTGATATAGGATGTTTGACGAAGACCCTTTTGTTTTTGTCATAACTCTTTGTGTTTATTTATAGTAGTTTAGAAAACACTTTGTTTGGTACATAAAATGATCAAATCTTTTCTTGATGTGTTTGGTGCGATAGGTGTAATACCCCAAAATTGGCATCTTGCAATCCTAACCAATTTTGTTGCATTTAATCTCATTCTATCAATTTCTAAATCATCAAAGTCCTATTGTACTAGGCAACTCTATCCTCTAATTGAATTTACTTGACTTAGTGTCAAATGTAGAAAACCTTAAATCTGCATTAATTGCATGTTACATTTAATTCCTAAATATTAACTATAATTGGCTAAATAAACCCTATGATTGATTAATTTAATTATAAAGTCCTAGCACTTTAATTAAATTAAATCCACCCTCTTTAGCTAAAAATACATGAAAAAAGAATTAAATAAATACTTGGTTTTAAATAAATATCCTCATTACAATAATTTAATTTAATTATTCAAATAATTGAGAAAATCCATTTATGAGGTCATATTTAGTTTATTAAAATCAAATATTCTCTCCAAAATCTTCCCTTCAGTTCAGAAAAGGAAACATCAAGTTAACTGGAAATTCAAAAGGGTAATAAATGAGTTAACTGTTTTACACACTCAAAAGGCAAACAGTTGACTGCCTCTCTGCAGGAAACTTTCTATTCTGAATTGAACTCTCATTCAATCTTCACCGTTCGTCTGATTCAATCTCGACCATCAATTGAACCCAGGATTCTATAAAATGACCCTCATTTCTCATTCAAAGAATCCCAATTTTTGAGCAACGAAGTGCTATCGCATTATTCATTGCAACTTAGTTTACATTCAAAGCTTTCATTTTCATTGTTAGGTTGATAATAATTTTAGATTAATATCATGTTTAGCTTAATAATGCACTTGTCTTAATCTAGTTTGCTTTCATTGCTCTTAGATTAATATTCATACTTTAATCATTTCTAGATTAATTGCATACTCATTCTAGAATAAACTACATCTTGCTTTCAATTAAATCCTCCGTTCTAGTGCTAGTCTATGGTTGCTGGACTCTCGATTCTGAGAGAAATCCTGAACCCTACCTAGATAAGAGGCAACAGGTTGAATCATCCAGACAGGCAAGATGAATGATCTCATATTCATTCTTGTCTACAACTAATGAACAATGACTATATTGAAGTGTGAGGCTAAATTAGAGGCCCATATTTAGCTTATACATTTATGGCGCCCACCGTGGGGCAGAAAATCAATTTATGGCCTCATCTCATTTTAATTTTTTGTCAAATTTTTGCATTATGTTTGTATGTCCATACGCCTCTGGTATAGATTCTCGCACGAAGATTCTCACTATACCATGCAAAGTTGTGCTTTTCCTAGCACTTCCTCGTGCGACAAAGGTATTTTCTCATGCGGGACTATGCATTATCTCACGCGAACTCTAACACCAGAACTTTAAATTTGCATAATTTCTGTACTTTTTGTTCCTATTTTCTGACATCTGCTATTTTGCTGTGATTTTTTATGATTTTGTTTTCTAATACAGCATAATAGTGGGCTGCAAGATGCATGTCAAAGGCTCCTAAAACACGACTATGAATACTTTGTGATAGTTTACTTGTAGGACGCATGTCAAAGACGCTTGTCAAAGAATCTAAAACCTACTCAAACATTTTGTCTTCTTACTACTTTCTTCACATAGTCTAAATAGGGCCTTGTGAAAATATCTTAAGGGTCTTGATAGTAGCATAGGGTAATAGGTTCTTCATTACGTGGAAGTGATGACCATGGATGAACCTAAGACCCAGATGCTACTAGAAGGATAGATACCTAGGAGAGCAAGGAAAGGTAACGAACCTTTAGTACGTTCACTAGCCAAGGGATTATGTTGTTCTCTCATTGAGAGAACCAGAAACCCAAAAGCTTTTGGATTGGTTGAAGAGGAGTTAGCTCGGTGATAAACATGTCTGGTGTGTTTGGGTAAGGTACAGAGGTAGAGGATTATGCTCTTCTCTCTTTGAGAGAATCGGAAACTCCGACCTTTGAATCCAAGCCAAGTCCATGTCACCTTTAGAGGGCCTACCGGAAGTTGAACCTCCAAGAATGACCCAAGTGAGTACACACCTTTTGCCAGTGATTCCACCTCACTATAATAAAGTAGCTTTGTTGAGTCTAAAGATTCCAAAGCCATGTTAACTTCTTTCTCTTGATCCATGTTGTTAAACATCTTAAGAAATCTCTATATGTTGTACTGAGCGGCACCGCTCCTAGCCCTGCTTGTGGGGGTGTACACTTTCAGGTGTCAGTGTGGCTAAGAGGCCCCAACCCTGTATTGAGGGCACCAAAGGTTAGTGTGAATGAAAGCCTATTAAACACTCTCTTGGTTAGTTGCCTACCCAGTTCATCTCTGAAAGGGGACATAATCTTTGCGTAGGGAGGGGAAGAATCTCTCCCATAGATCCTCACCATAGGCATGCACCTGGACATTTGAAGGTGGTATATGACATTGGCCCCTACTTTAAGGGTAATTGAACATATATTATTGAGTCCTTGGAAACACCAAAAACATGAGCACCCTTTAGGGGGTGACACGACTATGTGAGGTGAACACATGCGCATAAGTTGTGAGGCACAAATTTTGTCTTCTCTACCATTTTATTTGTAGGAATAACTGAGTGTTTATTTCGAGTCTTCAACTGTCCAACATGTCCAAAAATTTTCAAGACTCCCATGTTTCTTTTGATTTTCTTTGTCCTCGGTAGAACTATTTTTGACCATTGATTGTTTCACAAACTACTTGCTAGTTCCAAACTCTGTGCTTATTAATGAGTGATTGAAACCTCAAAAATTGAGTTTTCTGATTTAAATTGTCCAAAACTAGTCAAAGAACTAAACATTCTATCAGAGAACAGCCCACACTATGTCTTGACATCTATTCTTGTCTCGAAAATCAATCCAAACTGTCAGATTATGTACTTTTTCACTGGGTCCCCTTCACATTTTTGCATGAGATTTTGGCTCTTTGTGCACTTTCCTGTGTGAGATTTCATATCTCCGTGTGAAGTTTCACCACATTCTGTCAAAAAACCCTACCTGTCAATTTTCAGTCTATTCCTACACTTTCTTGTGCGAGACAACATATCTTCACACCAGTCTGGCACTTCCTCGCATGGGATTGCACTTCCTCATGTGAGACTATCCCCAGTTTGTCAAAATAGTGAGCTATTTCCTATCTACTGGTCAACTTTCTACCTGATCTGATTCCTATTTAGGGTCCGCCTATCTGTCTTCCTACTTGTACATAGTCTAAAACTAGATGTCTCAGCCTGAGAGCCACGTGATGACCGCTTGATCTCCTTTTGTCTCTCTATTATCTGCTTGTTCTATGGTGTTCTTGTACCTTGTGACATGATAGTCCTCTCAATTTTTCTAATTGTACTATCGATGACTCATGTCAGGTACATTTCACTTTTATCACTCTTTGCTTTTCCAAAGATAGAGTTCCAAGCATAGTCCTAGTTCTCTCTCATTACTTAATCCTCATTTGACTATTGTGACTCAAAGTAGCAATGCATTCCCTTCATTTCCCACCAGATGAGGTAGAGGTAGACCTCACAACTGAGGAAGAGGTCGTTCCAAGGTTGTTACACAATTTGAGTGTTGTAGGGGATCTTCATGCTCTTCCTTAGGCATGTCTAGAGAGGAGTCACTTCGCTCTCCTTCTCCTATTATTTGACCTTGTGTCTAGTGTACTTTTAATATGAACTTCAGTCTAGTCAGGAATCCCTTGTTTCAAGAACACCAAAGCTCTAAAGAGTCATCGTCTGAGATTGATCCTTTTGAGGCACCAAAGGTTCCCTTAGTAACAAACTCTTATCATACTGAATCTCCTTGCACTCAGTCTATTCACACTACGCACTTGCACACTAGCAAGATGGCACACCAAAATCAAGAGGGTGAGTATAGAAGAGCTCATGATCATGATCAAGATCAAGCTCAAGACAACCAAGAAGAATTTCATGCCTAAAGCATCTGTAAAATCCTTGGTAATGATGATGAAGAGATAACCTAGCAAGACGTTGAGGCTGCCTGAGCTAACAAAAGCCTTCGTAAGATGATGGAGATTCTAATGAAAGAAGAGAAGGAGAAATAATTTCTTGAACTGGCCAACCAAGGGGCCAAGTTAGCCCCAAACTATAAAGTTGAGACTCTTGTAGTCAAAGAAGAGGAAACATAGACCACTAAACTACAAAAACTAGTTCAAGACATGCAAGACTAGATTGGACAACTCATGAAAACCAAGGACAAAATAGAAAACTAGTTCACACTAGAGATCATCTGTCCATTCCCATTTGACAAGATTCTTAGCATGCCACCTTTTCCCAAGGGTGCAGAACTCCCCAAATACGATAAATATTTGGGTACCTCTGATCCTCAAGATCACTTGAGAGAGTTTGGTGCTCTATCCATGGAGTTTATACATGACCAGACTTATCTCATGCATCTCTTCCTGCATAGTTTGGGTGGATCTGCTATGGAGTGGTTCTCTTGACTTCCTACTGGCATCAAGTCTTTTGATGAGATTGTCAATCTATTCCTCCAACACTATTCACATAACATCCAGCATCTGGTTAACATCCATGATCTTTGCAATCTGAAACAACAACCTGTGGAACCTTTCCTGACATTTCTCTAGCGATGGAGACAACTCTACACCAAATATTCTCACAAAATACCAAAATATGAGAAACTTGATATCTTTTTAGACAATCTTCTTCCTAATTTTGGGTACCAACTATAGTTGTAAGGTCCTTTGAACTTTGATGATATGATCAAGCAAGCTGTGAGAATAGAGACGTTCATGGTCAAGAAAGGAGAGTTGACCCTACACAAAGATAACAAGTAGGGGTCCTCCTCAAGAAAAGACAAAACTAAAATTGTCAATAAAAACTGGGATGTTGTGAATGGAGTTGTTGACAACGTGACCCCAAAGCCTCCAAAGGTTGTTTTCAATCTTACCTCCAGTATGTAGGCAACCAAAGCCACTAAAAAGGCTATGAAAGATACTCAACAACCTTCAAAATATTCCAAAAGCAAACCTTGGGCACCTTGACCCAAATATGAGTTCACTTCCCTAGGGGAACCTCTTGACGTGGTTTACAAGACTCTTGAAAAACCAAATACTCATGCCTCCAGATAACTTGCATCCTTATGATCCACAACCATGACCTTCTTGGTGGAATGAATTTGCATACTATGATTACCATCAAAACAAGGGTCATAAGACTTCCAGCTGTATTCAACTTCGACATAAGATCCAGGATCTTATCAACAATGGTGATGTTGTTGTGAGTGGTCATAACAAGAACTTGGATCAATAAGCATTCAAAGACCCCTTTCCTCCTCATGAGAAGGGTGAGTCCTCTAAGGCCAAGAATGCCAAAAACAAGGTCAACTATACATACAATACTAATGACACTGTTATTAATATGGTTGAACCTGTCGATGTCGAATACTGTGATGTGATCACCATCAAGGGGAGCGGGGATGCTCCTAGACCCAAGACTCTATTTGTCCTACGAGGCCTTATGTCTCAATCTTATGTACCAAAATAGTCCCTGGTTTGTATGAACGTGGTCACTCGATCTCGTGCAAAGATCATTCTCAAAGGCCCCGGGCCTTCTACATCTACACTGAAATAACTTGTAGACAAAGATGTTGTTGGCCCTACCATAAAGAATTCAAAATTGGTCCCCACGCCTAGCAATACTAATTACAACATCCTAGACCAATTACAATGTACCAATGCTCAAACCACTATCTTTGAGTTGTTGAAGATCTCGCCTTCTCATTGGCAGATTATTGATAAAGCCCTCACTGAGGCAAATGTCCCTAAGGATCTTGATCTGGACCGGTTTCAATCCATGGTGGGTCACTTGACCTCACCACATTATATGTCTTTCTCTGAGGAAGATGATCATTCATTAAGCCATCCACACAATGCCCCTCTGCATATTAAAGTCATGATAGGCCCAAAGTGCATCCTCTGTGTCCTCATTGATAATGGTATCGGTCTTAATATCTGCTCTGCTAACCTGCTCACCCAATTAGGCTATGGTGAAGACTACATAGATGCCCGCAAAAAAGATCACCATCAAGACATATGATGAAGAGGAATTAAAATCCAAAGGTTTAGTTGTGTTACCCATCAGGGTTGGCCCTATTGAGAGAGATGTTGTCTATCAGGTATTGGATATTCCTCTCACCTACAACATACTATTGGGAAGACCATGGATCCATGAGATGCAGGCAGTTTCTTCAACATTCCATCAGTGTATAAAGTTCATGTTCCACAGAGTAGAAGTAAGAGTACCTGCCAACATGAGCTATTCCTACAATATGCTCACATAATCTGCTGACAGCTTTGTCCCAACCAACCGTGAGTCTTCTAAATTTTTCGATGCCAAACTCAAAGAAATGGAAAAGACTCTAAAACTCATGGATTCTGGCATGGGGGAGTATCATATGGAGCCTATATTGTCACTAACATCTCTACTTCTATCTTCGCATTCCTACAGGAGACCCTCTGAGAACAAGAAACCTTATGTCGTGTCCTGTCAAGTAGTCTATGATGGTGCCTTTGTACAGGCCACAACAACATTAGAAGATGAGGATGAAAATAGAGCCATTACAGCTTGGATTTACAAAGGGAAGGACACATCTGAACAAGTCACCCCAACTCGTGATATAGAATATGAATCAAATAGTGAAGGCTTCAAGCTCATGAAATGCTTCATCTATAAAGGGAGTGGCCCTATAGGGGTGAATAATAATGGATTGCTTGAACCGATTGAAGCTACAAGATGATGAACAAAAGACACTACTAGTCTAGGCTTCAAAAAGATCCTATTCCATATAGGGATTAAATTTTTTTTACCAGAACCAAAATGCCAACCAACATCTAGGGACACTGTTTTAGCTAAAAAATCAGAGGTCAGTTTAGATGAGGATACCTTTCCTTATCCTATTCCTCTAGATCTTGCTATGCTCTTCATAGAGCCAGATGATTTTGTGCAGTGTGTCAGACACCTTGAAACTGATAGTGATTCTAATGACACCACCTTAGTTATCCCATTAACATATGGGTAGTTAAGGAAAATGAAAATGGCTCACCCTAACTACCAACGAGAACTGTACATGCCATCACCTTTCCAAGAACGGTTCAAACAAGAACAAGCCATCAATGCTACAAGAGATTAGAATGAGTCAGATGGTACAACAAGTATTGATGGGGTTCCTATATCAAGTATAATAGACTCACATGAGTATGAGTTTGATTCTTTATCTGACGCAACTTCTGACAAAGACGTAGACACTGTACACATATTTGAAAACCTTCTCAAAGTAGGTGAAGGGTCTAGTGTTAGGACAACTGAGTGTGAGTCCACTGACATTAACATACCCTCTACTTCTGATGTGAGGACTTGAAGGGACTCGAACACATCTCTGGATAAGATCACTTTAGGTTTCAACTTGCTTGTCCTTGATTTTGATGACTATACCATGAAAGTACTTGAACCTATCACTTCTCTTTCACTCCACCATCCCGAGCTGATAAATTGGAACCCTTCCTCTCCATCCAATGAAGTCCTTACATTCCAGAATGATTACACTCTTTCTTGCTACCTTAACATTGTCGAACATGTAATGCCCTCCACTAGTGAAGATAGTGCCAACATGACTGAGGCCGATATCTAGTATCTTAGTCATAAAATTAAAAGAAGAAAAAAGAATAGGTGCTCTAATGGTGAAAACCAAATCGTGGCAGTATCAAAGCTGAAAAAAGTAAAAAAAAAAAGACATATGCAAGGGTGAAAACCTCTTTGAGGCACCTGAGGATGGGATACTTGATACGCTTCCAAGTCATGTTCAAGAAAGATCTTTAGTGCTGATTGTACCAACTCAACTTGTGAACTTGGGAATAGAGGCTGCACCTTAGATTATTCATTTGGGACAATCCTTATCCATATAAGAGAAAGAGGAATTCCCTAGTTTCTTTCGAAGTAAGAAACTCAACTTTGCATGGACCTATTCTGATATGCCTGGATTGGATCCTAATCTAATCATGCATCACCTGTCTATTGCACCAGGCGTTAAGCCTGTTAAAAAAAAGCTTCGTAAGATGCATCCACATGTGGCACTATTAGTCAAAGTTGAATTGGAAAAATTTCTTAAAGATGGCTTCATCAGAGTAATTGACTATGTAGAATGGATCTCCAATATTGTTCTAGTTTCTAAACATGAAAAATCTATCAGAGTTTGCATAGATTTATGAGATTTGAACAAAGCTTGTCGCAAGGATGATTTCCCATTACCCAATATTGACATGATTGTGGACATGACAGAGGGTTATGAAATGTACTCACTGATGGACAGTTTCTCTAGCTACACCCAGATCAAAATCACACCAGAAGACCAAGAGAAGACTTCCTTCACATGTACTTGGGGAACTTTCTGTTGGAATGTCATGCCCTTCAGACTTAAAAATGTCGAAGCCACATATCAAAGAGCTGTCACCATTATCTTTCATGACATGATGCATAAGATGATGGAAGATTATGTGGATGATACATTAGCTAAGAGCATGGAATGGAAAGTACATCTTGTAGATATAGGTCCTATACTAGATCGAATGGAACAATTCAGTCTGAGACTCAATCCAAAAAAGTGTGCATTTGGTGTTACATCTAGCAAGCTACTAGGTTATATCATATTGGAAAAAGGCATAGAAGTAGATCTTGAGAAAGTTCAAGCCATCATGGAAATTCCTCTGCCATGCAA
This sequence comes from Chamaecyparis obtusa, assembly GCA_027943335.1. Taxonomy (NCBI): domain Eukaryota; kingdom Viridiplantae; phylum Streptophyta; class Pinopsida; order Cupressales; family Cupressaceae; genus Chamaecyparis; species Chamaecyparis obtusa. Next base: position 516,661 of record BSBK01001804.1, on the reverse strand, counting down.
CATAAATCAGATGAGAGGACTCCAAGGTCAGTTATTGATGCAGAGGGTTTAGGACTCTAGTGTTTAACCTCTTCTAACCATCCAATGGTTATTCCTTGTGACTTCTTACCTAATTTTGATCTCTAAGATCCTCTCTATCAACTTCTCCTCCAAGGTATAGTTGATTCATAGAAGACTCACAACTCTTAAGGTCATTTAGCCCTTCAATTTCCTAGGCTTATTCACTAGATCTTCCCTCTAGAATCCCAAACCCTAGCTTAGGATCTTCACATACATCACTTAAACTCCTAATTGAGTCCTTGAACCTTAAAAAGTCATTTGGAACCCTTCCCCACACTTTTGGGTACACTACCAAGTCTTTTAGTATCAAACTCACTAGGAGGCCTAATTGGCTCAATTCCTAGTAGATCTATTTTCACTGATTTTGGCCTATTGTTCCCAAAATCCCCAAACAACCTCACAAAAGACCTTGAAAATATTCAATCTATCCACTAACACTTTCCAAATCCAAATTTTAGGCTTCTGGTTGCACCCATAACCCTAGTTACCATCAGGCCCTAGTTTTTAGCCTATTAATTAGGCCTCTGGACCAGTCTGTACATATGGCCACCAAATTGGTCCTTGAACCTTGGTTCACTTTCTCCAACCTATTTAATCTTCAAGGAGACTTCTTAGGGCTTCCAATAATTCCACTAAGTCTCTTCTCCAAGATCATGGGTGCTCAAACCAATGCATTATTTACCTTGTCCTGGCTCACCTATTCTTAACAGTCAGCCATAGGGCTTCCATCTTGGTCTAGAAATCTTAGTGCCACAACAAAAATGAATTCATAAAGACTATGTAAAGACTCTAACCTTCCATCCCCTATCGTTTCAACCATTTCCACTAGTGGATGCTCAAGTTAGAGCCATTTCAAGCACTAAGGCTCTGTAAATGGATTTTACAGACTAGTACCTTGAAATGTCTTTCAAACTTCACTCTATTAACCTAGAACCTATATAATCAATGAAAAAGAAAGATAACTCACTACTATATACTATCATGGGTCCTGATCACCCTGTTCAATCCGTACAGGCCATACAAGACATAAAAAAATGCTGCAAATAGTGAGAACTAGAACATTTCATCCGTATAGAAGATTCTTAATTATGAAATTCAAACTAAAACTTCATTAACCCTTCAAATTCATCAATCCCATGCTCGTATACTGAGCATGAGTGGTTACAACTACCTTAACCTCCATTTGAGAAACTTTTCAAAAAGTTGCAAAAGTTGCTAGCAACTTTTTGACAAAGAGTGCCATTTGGCCTTTTAGACCAAATCAATGATTAAGAGTGACTCCTAAGTCCTCAATTAGAACATTTAAGGTCCTAAGACCTTTCCTAGACCATTACTATCCAAAATTATCACTTTGAGACTTTATAGGCCATTTAGGCCAAATGGACCACTAACCCCTCATGAGCTCATTTGGCTCTTATAATCGTAACCATGGATCCAACCTAGTGGATCTTATTCCAACTCACCCAAAACACCTATCACAACCCTAAAAACTCACTAAATTAGCAAAGTGGGAGGTGCTCTGCACCATACTCCCCTGGGACAAAGAATCAAGTCTTCCATACTCACACTTTGCAATTGAATTTCCTGAATGGATAGGACTCTTCTACTAAGAGCATCAACAACCTTGTTGCTAACTCCTTTCTTATGCTTGATAACAAATGTGTAGGGTTGCAAAGATTCAACCCACTTAAGATTTATTTGGTCCAACTTCTCTTGCCCATTCAAGAAACTAAGTGCATGGTTATCTGTATAGACCACAAATTCTCTTGGTAGGAGATAATGTCTCCACTTTTTAAGTGCTTGCACCATTGCATATAACTCCAAATAATATGTGGAGTAATTTTTCTTAGCCTCATCCTACTTCTTAGAGAAGAATGCCACATGGTGTCCCTCCTAGCTTAACACTACTCCAATTACTAGCTTGCTAGCATCACATTCCACCACAAATAACTGATTGAAAATAGGAAACCTCAAAGTAGGTAGTTTTGCAATCCTTTTCTTCAACATCTCAAATCCCTTATCAGCTACCGCTATCCATTTAAATTGACATTTGATTCCACCTTTAATGGTGTTGAGATAGGTGCACACACATGACTAAAATTCCTCACAAATTTCCTATAGTAGGATGCTAACCCACAAAAACTCCTAACATCCCCTATGGACTTAGGTGTAGGCCAATCCAAGATTGACTTGACTTTATCAGGGTCCATCTTCATGCAGCCATTAGCAACCACAAAACCAAGATAAACTAGTTCAGTTTTTAAGAACTCACACTTGTCCTGGTTGATCATCAACTTCTCTTTATGTAGTCTCCTCAAGACCTGCTCCAAATGCTCCATGTGCTACTCCTTAGACCTGCTAAAAATCAAAATGTCATCAAGATAAACTATTACAAACTTACCTATAAAGTCTACTAGCACTTCATTCATGAGCCTCATGAATGTGCTAGGGGCATTAGTTAGGCGAAAGGGCATTACAAGCCACTCATATAGCCCTAAATTCTTCTTTAAGGTTGTCTTCCATTCATCACCAGGCCTAACTCTGATTTGATGATAGCTTGACTTCAAATCCACCTTGGAGAAATAACAAGAACCTCCCAAATTGTCTAACAAGTCCTTAATTCTTGGCATTGGAAATTTGTACCTAATTGTAATCTTGTTGATGGCCCTAGAATTAGTGCACATCCTCCATGTACCTCCCTTCTTTGGTGCAAGGACAATAGGTACAACACAAGGGCTCAAACTCTTCCTTATCAATCCCTTATCCAACAAATCTTGAATCTGCTTTTCTATCTCTGTATTTTGACAAATTTGCTCTAGGAATGAGATCTATTTGATGGCTTATTTACCTCATAGGTGGTAATGCACTTGGCAACCCATTGTCCACTATCACATGATACTTTTCCAATAATGTTTGTACCTCTAGTGGTATGTTGACTTTCTCCTTAGCCTCCTCCTTTGGCTTCACTATCACCACACAACAGACCTCTTTCTCCTTCTTCATAACCTTAAGAAACTCTTTCCCACTCAAGAGCATAGCACTAGTTCCCACATGCTTCTCTTCATTAGGTTCTTGCAATGGATCCATCTAAAACTTCTTTCCTAGCTTGGTGATTACATAGCTATTCTTTTCACCATCATGCATCGCCTTCACATCATACTACCATGGGCATCCTAGAAGAAGGTGACATGCATCCATGGACAATATGTCACATAGGACCTTGTCCTTGTATTCTCCTATTTCAAACTCAACCATAGTTTGTTCATCAACTACTATTTATTTTCCCTTATTGAGCCATGATACCTTGTAGGGAGTGGTATGAGGTATCCTCCTAAGCTTTAGTTTTTCCACCATCTTTGTGGATACTATGTTCTTAGTGGATCTAGAGTCCACTATCACCTTGCATATCTTTCCATGAGACTTACAAGTAGTTTGAATAAGCTCTTCCTCTGAGGTGGCTCCATGGTGTTGGGAACCTTCAATAAAGTCCTTCTCAACATTAGATTCTCTCCATCCAATAATGGCCCTACCTTGGAGATAGGTGAAGTGACACTTTGGGTGTCCTCTTCCTACACCAACTAATTCCTCCTCTCACCCATTGATGATGAAGAACCCTTTTTAGGACATTTTCCCATTGTATGTCCCACTTGATTGCAATTATAGCATTTGTCAGTGAAGACTAAATTAGTTCTTCCTTGTGACTGAAACCTAGCTCTTGGTGGCCCTCTTCCTCTATATCCTCCTCTTTGGAATGAACTCCTATACTAATTGCCTCCATTGTTTTTAGTAGGTGGTGTCTCTTCCATCCTATTTGGGCTTTGTCCTCTTCCAAAAGTACCCCTACCTCTAAATCCTCTGTTATTGCTATTACCCCTGCCTCTTTGTTGGAAATCATTTCCATTCCTCCTCCTACCCTTCTCCTCTACTCTCAAGGCTAACTGAAAGCATTTGTGCATATTATTAGGAGCCATCATGCTGATTTCATCTTGGATCCCTTGCCTCAATCCATTAAGGTACCTTGCTACCTTCTCTACCTCTTCTTCCCGCCTTCTTTCTCTTAGACTCAACTTATTAAAATCCTTAGTATAGGTGTTGATTGTTAACTCCCTTTGTCTTAGATTCTACAACTTTTGATACATTTGTATCTCATAATCAATGGGCAAGAATTGTGCCCTCAACCTGATTTTCATCGTTTCCCATGAAACTATCTTCTTTTTCCAATTAGTCCATAATGCTTTTCACACATCAAACGTGGACTATGTTCTTTGATGGATCATTTACCCAATAGGGGTCAGGCATCGGGATATTGTTTGTCATGCCACAAATATACTCTTTACCCAACGCATATAAGATGTTGTTTCCTTGTACAAATAACATCACTGAGTATGAGGCCCCGATCAATGGCATGAAGATAGCCATTGAATGACAAATAGATGAACTAGTAGTCTTTGGAGACTCACAGTTGGTCATCAATCAGGTCAATGACATTTATCAAACAAAAGATGACAATCTAGTTCATCACAAATAGATGGTCGATGACCTAAGAAAGTACTTTGCACATGTCACTTTCCAAAAAATTCCAAGGGTAGACAACAAAGCATCTAATACCATGGCTACTCTTGCCTCTATGCTACAAATGCTAGAAAATGACTTCTGACATGAATTCCTAGTGGAGACGTTATGCTACCTAGCCTATGACACCCCTAAATCTAGGATGATCTATTTAGTCATTGGAAATGATTCATCCCGCTACCATCATATCTATTCCTGCCTTTGTGACCAAATTGTTCCAGACACTTACACCCAGAATGAGAAATGTCAGTTAATCTGTAGTGCTTCATGATACATTATCATATCTAACGACTTGTATATACAAGGTCTAGACGGTACCCTCCTTAGGTGTTTAGAACCCGATGAGTCTAATCATGCGTTAGCTGAGGTGCATGAAGGCATCTATGGATCTCATTCGAGTGGCCTAACGCTAGCCTGTAAGCTTATTAGAGCTGGTTACTATTGGCCAAATATGAAAAAGGAAGCTACACAATATGCTAAGGCTTGTAAACAATGTCAACTTCATGGGAATCTAATTCACGCTCCCGTAAAGGAGATAATTCCGTTCATCACTTTCTAGCCATTTCAACAATGGGCCTTTGATTTGGTGGGTCATATTCATCCTTCTTCATCGAATGGACACAAGTTCATTATCACTGCTACAAATTATTTCACTGAGTCGAGGCAGTACCTCTGACCATAGCCAATGACAAATCTGTAGCCATGTTTATCCTTAATTACATCATTTGCAAGTGTGTGTGTGAATTTTGTACCTAGCTGCAGACACAACACTTAAGTAAAACATTAGAGGTTAGCCAAAAACCAAAATATGCAAGTAATTGAAACTATGCTAACCAGGTGATTTACTGCCTTCTAGTAGGTGTGAGTATGATACTCTCAGATCAGACTGAGACCAGTGACAATGCAACACCTAAACGAAGGACTTGAATGCAAATAATGAAAGACTATGAATGCAAATTAAGCTATATTTTTTTATTTTCTGTGCAATAAGAATGAGAAACTGTATGAAATTAATCTAGAATGAATGAGATTGGAATGCAGATTTGATCTAAAAATGCTATGAATGAGTATGAAACTATGAATATTGAACTATAAATGCTCAATGATCAACTATGAAAGATCTCACAAATCGCCTATCGCAAATGCTCAATCCTTCAATCGCCAATTTTCCAGAGTAATTGTGCAAATTCGAGTGTTCTAATTATGAAGAGCTGAGCCTTGATTTTATAGAAATCCAGGGCTTAAGGATGCATTGAGAAAAGCCATAAATCACTCTTGATAAACTCAGGTTGATTTTTGAGTTATCAGGAAATCAGAGATAGTTAACTCACAAAATCATGCAAAAGCATGCAAGAACAACTTTTTAACTCAAATCAGAAGTTTAGATCAGCTTTGAACTCAAAATAGAATGTTGAGTTTCCAAAAGTTAACAACTTGCATTGATTTCCTGATTTTGAGTTTAACTGTTCTTTGAATGTGCATAATTAATTATGAATTAATTAAATAAATAAAATGATTTATCCTCAACTTAATTGATTTTTGAATTAAAACAATTGATTTATGGGTTAATCAATTATTAAATCAAACTTTATTCAAAAACTATATTATTAAATATTGACAACTAACATGAATTAATTAAATAAGAATTTAATCAATTAGTCATAAGATTTATGATTTATTGTCAAAATTAAATAATACAATTTAGGAATAATTTAATTAAATTCAATTAAATTAATTAAGTGACAGTATTAAATCTAATTAATTAAATATTCAGAATATTCAATTAATCAAACTTTAGGATAAATAGGATTTATCACCAAAAAATAATTAAATTAAAGACAATTAGGATAAATAGGAATATTACTAGGAATATTCCCCGATGTAGAAATTAGGATAAAATCAATTAAAATTTGATAATGTGCAAATCTGCCTTAGGTTAGGACTTTGATGTCGATTTCATTTGAATTGAAGATGTAGGAGGTTAATGAACCTATAGCCCATTTTTGGGGTATTACATTTTGCCCCTCTTTGAATTACTGTGTGAAGTGCGGTGGTTCAAAGAATAATATGTGTATGATAAAGATGTTGAGATTGATTTGTTTTGAAAGACTAACTGATTCTGAGACAGAAACCAATTGAAAGATTGGAAAAAGAGATATCGACCCAGGCCCAGAATGACCAGGAATTGAGATGATGCTAGCTATATCAACAATGAACCGGTGATTATGAAGAAGTGTCAAAATGTCTAATTCTAAACCTTATGATTGTGAAGAAGTGAGTGACCGATTCTAGACCTCAATGTCCTTGTATGAATCATATTGGTATCACACCCTGAACCCATCAATTATGAAGAACCAAGGAAATAACACTAATGAACTGATAGTTACAAAAGCGGATACAGTTTACAAGATAGATTTAGGATACCAGATTGTAATAGATTTGCCCAAAGCGATGAGGACTTTAGATGAATCAGCAACTACACGTGGTTGTTGTCTTGATTACTGAGAGGAAGATTTGATTGACAAAATTGAGTTACAGACTTGAATGATGTGCAATACCATGCCCCCTTCAGGATTAAAATTGAAATCTAACAAGAAAAGTTAGCGTTGAATGGTTTAGAAGCATGTTAATTGATTTGAGAAGTGGTTATACACGTCCGGGAATGCATTCTGCATTGTTTAGAGGTCTTGGAGACCAAGTTTGACTAGGTTAGACCATGAGTTGACCATGGTTGACCAAGTTGAAACTTTGATAGTTTGATGTAAGATAATCAGTTAAGTTGAATTCTGGATATCTTTGATGATTGAAGGTTGATTATGCAAATAGTCAGACATCCTAGGTCTGAAAATTTTAAATCATGATTTTGACATAGTAAATGATCTCATATTTCAATTTTGATCCCAAAATGGGTTTAGAATGTCGAAATTAGCCAGGGGTGCAATTTTCATGAAAAATGGAGCACTTTTGAAAATTAGGTCAAAAGCTATATAAAGGCCAAAAGGGTCATTTTCAATTCATTTTCACCGTTGACTTTTGAAAACCTTATGGAGCCCTCTGAGCGAGAAAATGGTAGAAATGAAGGTACCCATGTCTTCTCACCATTTTGAGCATAGCCGGAGGCATCAGAGACCTCGACAATATGGACATCCGGTAGGTGGACCTTTGTGCTTCTCTGAAAAGTCAATTTTTCTTTATTTATAGCATTTATAGCATTGTTTCATACATTTTCAATTTGGAATTTTTACATGCACGAAAACTCGTATGACTATCCTCCTGGGCTCGTATGACTTTTCAACTCTAGTTAGATTTTCGTATCATTAACCCCCAAGACTCGTATGAGAGGGACCCAAGAGTCGTACAACATTTCGTCGAGTCTCTCCTAACTCGTACGAGGAGATATACAGTGTCGTATCGTCATGGATTTTCATATGGTAACTAGTGAAAAATCGTACGAGATTTTTTGTCAGTCTGCTTTTTCGTTTGGAAAACAGTGAGCCCAAAACTCATTTCTAGGGCAAAATTTTGAATTTTCTAAACTTTGAGCTTGATTACTGAGTCTTTGATCTACCTTCTGAAATAGCAAACTGTTCCATTCCTATATGTGTAGCCTATTTTTCAACCAAAGTACTTATAGGGTTCCCTGTTTCTATGCTATGTAGGTCATATATCCTGATGTTCACATATGCATCTCACATCCAGCCACTCAGAGACTCTATGTTTCCTTTCCTGATTTGATGAGAGTTCATCTTGCATCATGCAGATTTGAGTATTTGATCCATTTACCCGAGATTAGGGTAAACCATGGACTCTTGACTGTGCTGATAGAGAGGTTCCATTCAGAGACGTAGACATTTTATCTTCCCACTAGAGAGCTCTCTGTGACTCTAGAGGATGTTTACAGGATTCTATGTATTTTGTTCCATAGTAGTCAACATCTAGCTTATGTGAGTTCGGGGAACTCTGGATTATTAGCATTCAAACATCTCTTCGGAGTTGACACTCAGTTGACTGGTTCTATTTCATGGGAGACCTTGGTACAATGCTATGGTCAGACCCATAGATTAGAGTGCATCCTTGTTGGGATGATAGGTGGTATTATCATGTCCGACCATCAGCAGAACAGTCTTCTGATGGGCTGGGCCCCGATGGTTGCATGTCTGATGGTGACTCCTTCTGAGTTAGCCTAGGGTCAGTGTCTTTTGGCCCACATGTTCTCTAAGATGCATGAGGTAGTGTATCAGGAGAGCAAGACTTTTTCTACTGGTGCTCTAGTTTTACAGATTTGGGTGTGGGAGCATATTCCAGTTTTGAGACTAGTGTGTCAGTCACAGTGACAGCCGCAGGAGCTTGTGGTCTATATTTATGCTGGATATGTCATACAGGGGTGCATGGGCCATGTAGAGTACTAGAGATGATGTCTTGATGACATGAAATTTGTACGATGGAGGCCTTGTGTAGTGATTGAGCCTTGGCCTACTACACGAGAGTAGTTCAGTTTCTTCTTTTAGAGCTAGGTGTTGATAGGATGATCATCCTCTATTCTGGAGAGATTTCTTATTACCAGGGTTTGGTGAGAGTATGGATGAGTGCAAGATGCACCTCAGGATTATGCCATGTATGCATGGATAGCTCGTGAGCTTGGACTTGGATGGACCCCGAGGCTTTCTTATGCCTTGTGTTCACAAAACTACATTAGTATCATTGGTAGAGACTGGGAGTACATGCCATAGGTTGTTGATGCAGGAGTTACAGATGGGTTTATTGCATGGCTTGTTGATCATCTTGTTTACAGATTCTCTGACCCTATAGAGCTGATACCTTCCATGGAGGAGGTGATGGATGTCACAGGTGCTCCGATGAGACAGGGTCCTAGAACCACATAGGTTCCAATTGTACACCCCACACCTCTAAGATAGAGAGAAATGGCTCCTCCATAGAGACCATTAGGACAGATGACGCCCCCTCATCCCACTAGTTCCACAACAGGTATATCTATAGGTGCATAGAGATGAACTAGGGGAGAGGGTGGTACTTTAGGTAGTGTTGGTACTACCAAGGAGGTACTTGCAGTGGAGTAGGTTGTAGGTGGTGATTCTAATCCCTTACAAGAGGATACCAATTTTGATTTGGGTGCAGAGGTTAGACGTCATAAGGCATAGAGAGCAGAGACCATAGAGCAGCCTACTAAGGATACTGACATGCCGGTGACAAACGCTAATCCTAGTGTTTCATTGACTACACAGGAGATTGTGAGGAAACTTAGATTACAGGTCCGGGACCTAAAGGTTCGCAGTGCTCATTGGGAGGAGAGGTTTCTAGAGGCAGATAGATAGTGTACTAAGCTTTGTGGTGAGGTTAAGAGATTATAGGTAGAGGTTATTCATCAGACCTCCAGATCTGCTTATTATGTTTCTGCATACTATGCTGCAGCTCCACTTGCTCAAAGAGTTCCTTCGTACTCTTAGTATATGATAGCATCAAAGGGAGTGAGAGCACATAGAGCCGAGGTAGTACCAGATGCACCACCACCACCTCCACCAGATGGAGAGGATCAGGTTGACAACTAATTTGTCATGATATTCAAATATTTTTGTTGCTCTTTTGATATTGATACTATTCTGATAGCTCACATGAGCTCATTCTTTTGTACATTATGTCAGTAGTGCACCCCTGACTATTTCAAGTTTTATGATATATATATGAGATCGAGACTTTTGGTTGTGACTTCATTTGTACTTGTCATGTTTTTGATGTATGATGATATCATGTGATGTAAATGCTATGAGTAGAGTAGAATGTATGTATGGATTCATGCAATGCAATGATTTCTTTCATATGTATGAATGTTATGCAAATGTACTTGATTATGGAAAGTGTATGTATGGAAATGTATGTAATGCAATAGATGGAATGAATGATTATGAATATGAAATGAAAATGCAATGATACACATGATATGTTTTGTAGGTATTGATGAAGAAAAGTACTCAGTCTTATGTCAAAAAGGATGTTTAACCCAGGATTGTGACTACTTGCATTTATGTGAGAAAACCTTCCTATGAGATTCAGCTCTTCATGTTTAAGTTTTAAGCATAGTTTTTAGAAAGATTGTTGAAGATTGTCAAGCAATTTGTGAGATCATGCAATCATGCAAAGTGCAAAAATGACAAACAAAATGAAATGCAAACCTAGGACCTAGGACCTAGTCATTGATCATGTGTCAGTCATTTTTCATCATTGAGTTTTTAGGTAACCAGTTAAATCAATACAATGCCCACTAGTTATGAAACCATAGACATATGAATATTGATTTGTATGCGCAAGAATCAATACAATGCCCACTGGTTAGATAACCATGGACATATGAATATTGATTTTATTTCAGAATGTTAGAGTAGATATAAGCACCAAGGCACAAACACTAGGATGACCTGAATATCATGTCCATTTTGATATAGCAATTTGTATAAGCATCATAACATAAACATCATGATGAACTAAATACGCCTTGCATTCAAACACATCAAACAGTCAAGAGATCATTCTAAATCCAGTGTGAATTACCCGTAGTGACACTTTATCATTCACATCCTTAGGCAAGATCATGTTTCACAGTAGGAGAAAGAACTCACTCAAAAAGACAATAGTTAGATCAAACTTCTTTGAATTTTCTGGGTATCAATGGTTGAGGTACTCATGGCCATCCAATTCGAGATAGAGGCTCTTACAGATGGACACCATTTCAATCCAAAATTTCCAAAGTTGTTAAATTTTCACATACAAGCAGAAGACAAAGAAAAGATTATGCCCCCAGTCATCACTCTCTAAATCCTGTAAAGGACATCATCGAAGAGCTCATGGGTGTAGACACCTAAAAATCCTTTAGAAAATAAATTATTTTTATTTTCTACAAAATCCCTGATGACATCATCATTTATTAATTAATTATTTATTTATTTAATTAATTTATTTTTATGTCATTAAATCCTTTTACCTTAATTAAAAATATTTAATTAAGAAATCCCTCCCCAAAATGTTTAAATCTTATTTAAACATTATTTCCCTATTTATTAATTATTTTAATTAATAAATTGACCAAAAATCTCAAAATAAATAATTTATTTATTTATTCCCAAAACCTTGCCAATTTCCTAAAGACCACTAACCTCTTCCAGAATCTTCTAATCCTTCTTTAATTTCGATTAAAGGCTAATCCCATCATTTCCTAACCCTAATCCCAACTCAAGAATATTTAATTAAGATTAAATATTAATCCTCAATTCCTAATTTACCCTAGGAAAACTCTAGACTCTTCTAGAACTTTCCTAATCCTTCCCTAAACCTATTTAGGGGAAATTACCTACTTTCCCTAAGCTAATCTAAGTCTCCTTTGATTCCTAGTCAAACCCTTCCCCTAATGAGCCTCAAACTCATTAAAGCCTTTGAGATAAATAAAACTTTATTTATTTCCTAAATTCCATGTTTATCCTTAGAAAGCCTAGACTTTTCTAGAAAGTCTTTATCCTCATCCAAAGCCTAGACTCTTCTAGAAAGTCTTCATCCTTATCCCCTTGACTCCAACTCTAACCTTACCCCAAACTCTAACCTATCCTCTTAACCCAAACCTTTCCAAAAGCCTATAAATACTCTCATTTCTAAGAGAAAATCCATCCACTTTTATTTTCAAGTAATAGTAATCTTATAATGCCATTTTCATGTTAGATCATAGCTTAAAATCAACGAATTGTTAGATTTCTTTGTTTTCTTCAAGCTTTTTAGCACATCATAGCTTAGCAATAAATGGATTAACATAGTTTCTTTCTTTATTTAGAATAGCATATAGCATCAAATCTCCATTAAAGCATTATTGTGAGTTCTTGAAGCCTTAGGGGCAATTTTGGGTGTTCTACCTAATATTGTGCCACTTTTTGGGGTTTTCATGAGTCTCAAATTATCTTAGAATGCATTAGAGTATGCTCCAAGTGCTTAGGGAGCACACCCACATCCCTTTGAGCAAGAGCAAATCAAACAGTGCTTGGGTGCACCTTTTTAGCTCAATTTGAGGTGGCTTAACTTAGAGTTTCCTTGTTTTGGATTGATTTCATGTTAGATTAAAATCTTAATGTTTTATTGATTTGAGCCTTTCAAAACAGATACAGGATCCTTAAAAGCCTTGCTCACATTTTGGCACGCCCAGTGGGACTCACTTCACGGGTTCTTTGCAAACATTCTGATGGGTTTTGGAGTGTTTTCAGATTTTTCAAGCTTATAGGTGGATGGAGTGCTTCAAATTCTTCTTCCTCTTCTTGTCTTTATTCTTCTTCTATTCCGTCTACTTCTTCTTCTTCTTGCGGGATCTTGGCCAATTTTTCTCAAAAAATAATAATAATCCATAAGGAAGCAAAATCATACACACCTTGTTTTAGTGCTTAAAATGAACCCCCAAATCATTCTTGAATGCGTTAAGGACTAAAATTTGCAAATTTTTTTCTAACAAACAAGAAAAATCAATCAAAACATTTGCATCCTTGCAACATCAAGGTTTTAGATGCATTCATGCAAAAAATTAGGAATATTTCAAGTTTTGGGTACTTAAAAAAAAAAAAAAAGAGAACCTCAAATTTGCATCTCATTTCTAAAAACATTCAAAATCAATCCTAAAAGTGCATGCAAAAGTTCCTAAAATCAATCCTAAAAAACTTTGTTTTTATTGAAAAACTAACTTCATTTTGCAAAAATCTTGAATGCCTTGTTTTTCAAATTTCATGCATCAAAGCTAAATTAGGAACTTGTCTTTTGGAGCTAAAAAAAATCAAAGCAAAGGTCAAAACAAATCTTGAATGAAACTAAAGGAATGAAGCTAAGTCCTAAGAGTCATTGTCATTTTGAAAATCAAATGCACTCTTGAATGCATTAAAAGAAAAAAAATCTCTATTCCTTCCTTTTCAATTCAAGAAAATGCATAATCAAATCTTGAATGCCTTAAAGGATCAAAACAAAGCACTTCAAAGTTCTGAAAACAACACGTCAATCTCAATCTTGAATGATCAAAGAAAGAACTTGCAATCGCTCAAATCGCTTACTTTTTGGAGAAAGAACAACTCAAAATCTAAACACTTGTGTCTTCAATTATTCAAATTCAAACATCACTTAATCAATTTGGGAAAAAGAACAACTTTCTTGATCTGCATCTAGGAGCTTTCATTTTCTGTAAATCCTTGTTAAAGTAAGCAATGTAGAACATTTGAACTTGGACAAGTTCACTTGTTTTACTTTTAGTGAGGCCTGTCTGGGGAGAAAAGTGCTTCCTCTCTAGAGAACGACCTCAAACTAGTATCCCCCTCGGTCGGTATATAAATAAAGTGAAGGCAAAAAGTACTGACTTATATCTCCTAATCCACGGGCGTTCGTGCCAAATATAGTGACTGGGGATGGTAAATATTCCTCCCCCAGCGTTGTTGGCTAGGCTCTTAAGTGAGTCATGGATGGTCAGCATAACCGGGTATGGAGACTCCACAGAACTATTAAAAACCTAATAAAATAGAGGCTACCCTATCTACATCTGAAAGTATCAAAATCCTTGTGCAAGGACTGATTCCAAGGGGTTTACCGGGTCACCTCAAGATTACTCACCATTTGTATCCCCTTTTAGGGGGTACCAAGCTATGGGCAAGTGATTTTGATACTCACCTTCCTTAGGTAGATCTGCTTGAAGTGCTTGATAGTCAAATACTCTGTGAAAATATTGTTGAAACATACACTTTTCAAAGCTTTTTTAGAATCAGAGTCAGTTATCTTGTTTGTATCCCACAAGGTTGCTTTGTCCCTTGTGGAGATTGTTTTTCCAAAAATCTTTGTTGAAATCTATCCTTTGCCATTGGAAAAACATCAAACTGATCTACAACTTGGTTCACGATACTCAAAATAGCCATGTCAGTCCAAATTCTCCCAAAATCCAAAAAATGTCCAAAGCTTTCAGAATCTCAAATCATGGTCTTCCAGTCATATTCAATCCAGTCTTGTCATCCTTTCCTCCTATCCTAGGTTAGCAAAGTCATCTCGGTCATCCCCCATCCCCTTGTCTGTCTTCCTCTAAAGTCAGTTTTCTTCCAAACTTGAGCCAAATCCAAACCTAAGTCTGATTCTATCAATCATCCCAATCTGAGTCTTAGTCTTCTAGTCCATCTTCATCCTTCATCCTTATCCAACTCATCCGCAAGTCAGCATGTCTCAAAACTATTATGATGAGTTTCATTATTATGTCTCTCCTCTCAATCCATCCTATCCTAATGATGATGAAAGCCTTGTAGATCATGATGCGTATTTTGAAAATCTTAGCAAGTTTGCTCCAAACATTCCCCAGCATCCAATCATTCCTCCAAAATATCCTATCATGCCTTCACACTTATCCACTAGCACTCCCTTTCATGTCCTCGGCAAGGCAAATCCATTATCTTATCCATCCACAACATATCCCTATCTTAAACCTACACATCCTCCATATGCATCCTTCATACCACCATCTTCCTCTATGGTCATATCCCAATCACCATCATCCCATAGAAACACTTCACGCTACTTCCCTTATCTAAAGAATCCATCCACTCATCCTCCAAATCATTCTCAAAACCAAAAACCAAGTCTTCCAATCCTTTTCCCCAATCCTCCATCCTATCTCAATCCACCATCTTCTATTCCAAACCACATTTCCAAAAATCCCCTCCCACAAGCATAGTGCATCCTTCAAACCGCTTCATATCCCATACCTCGATCCATCACCTCTACCTCTTCAGCACCATCATCCCTTCAAACAAGTTCAAAATCTTCCACCCCACCTTCATGTGAGGACCATCCAAGCTCCCCATCTTCTACACATTCTAAACCCTCACCTCCTCCAATCTGGAAGTCTCCAAGGAGTTTCACAAGGAAGCCAACAACAAATCCCACTCCTAAAGTTGAAGAGCCAAGCCATTTCAAACCTTCATGTGAAGCCATCACTGGTGAGGCCCATCCATCACTCCCATCTATCATTTGCCTTTCGTAGATTGATCCTCTTCCATCACCTAGCATCATTGAGTCCCTTCCATCTAAAGTCTCCATCCAATGCCTACCAACATTACCTCCTCCTAGTATTATCCAAAGCATATCTAATGAGCCTCATGAGTTCACCCTTCTTCCTATCGTCATAGCTACAAAATCTTCCATCCTTTCATCCATACCATCTGAAGAGTTCTTCCTTCTTCCAAACATCACAGCTAAAGAATCTCCCATCCTTCCATCCACCCCCTCTGAAGAGTCCATCCATACATCCCCCGTCACTCTATCCACACAAATCCTATCATGTCAAGATCTTTCCCAAAATCATGTTGAAATACTCACAGAAGAAAATCAAGATCCAATCCCTTCACTTCCTCCATCACATGTTCTATTGCTTCCATCACCCCCAATCCAAAAACCTACAGTCCCAATTCCTCCAATCCAAGATCCTATCATCCCAGTTTCTCCAACTGAAGATCCATTACCATCCCCCAATCCCTGTCAAGATCCCATCATCCTATCCTCTCCTCTTAAGGATCCTCCAAACCAAACTATCCCACTACCATCACTCTATCCTCTTGGACCAATTACATTTGTCAGGGGTAGCCCACTTGAAGCAGAAGCAATAAGTTCCATATCTTCCATCAGGGAACCAGAAACTAGATGTTTGTCTTATTCCCCAAGTCAGAAATATCCTTGTTTGGATAAAATGCTCAAGAAATTGAATTATCAAGGAAAAGGCCTAGGCATCCATGAACAAGGAAATCTAGAGCCTATCCAAGACAAGAAACATCCCAAGTTATGTGACATTGGTCACACATTAGAAGAAGGCACTTCCTCTAGAAATGTTGGTACAGCTAAAGCTAAATTCAAGAATCCATCCAAAAACACCATCACATCTCCCCATCATTCCTCCAAAGCATACAACACCATTCCTCCTCCATTGTTACAACCAAGGACAACCTATCACATTCCTCTTTCATCCTCCAAATCCATTTTGGGTCCCTATGTCCCAAAATCTACCAGCACATATCCTCCACATACCAAATCCATTTTGGGCCCTTATATCCCAAAATATCATCCCCCATCTTATCCTACTCAATCCTTCATCCAAAATCCAAGCATCCCTAGTCAGGATCAACAAAGGCACATTCCCACATATCCGATCTACCAATCTCCTTCCATCTCTCCATCCATATTTCCTCCATCCTACACAGCTCCTCATATTCCTTCCAATGGTTCTCACAATTTGGATGCCATATCCAAGATGCATAAAGGGAAATATCCACAAAAATCCAAAGATTGCCATGTCCAGTCTAAACGACATGCTCAAGAAAAGAAAAATCCAATCAAGAAATCTAAAGCACCCCTATGGCCACAAAGGCTCAGCAAAGCAATAGCTGAAGCCAATGCATCTAAATGGTCACAAAGGCCCACCAAAGAAAAAGCAAAATCTGATGCATACCAATGGCCACAAAGGCCCACCAAAGCTAAAGAAAAAATGATGTGGATACCAAAGCAAAAAGATGTAATGCATCTAAAAGAAACATCCATAATGGCATCCAAAGTTGCTAATCCCCCAGCTACTCAGTCTTCTCCTCCATCTCCTAAATCTATTTTGGGTCCCAAAGATTTGAAATCTCCTAGCGTAAATCCTCCATCACATCCACCTCTCTCTTCCACATCCTATCCACTTCATCCACCTTCCTCACAACATGTGCCAATGTTGGTCCTGACAACATCTCCCTATCATGATCACTTTCCATCTTTCCACCCAAACAATTTCTACCACCATATCTCCCATCTACCCCATCTTATCCATGCCTTTGCATAATCCCTCCATCCCAATAAAGTTGTACCAACATCCTGAGAAATTGAAAAGGCAGCAACAAATCAAAAAATGTCAGCAACAAATCAGAAGGTCAGTGAAGAAAGATAGCAACACATCAGAAATATCAGAAAGTCAGCATCTAGTCAGCAAAAAAATAGAAAATCCATACAAATTGGAAAAAATCAAGAGAAAAGTATCAAAAAAGAAAAAAGAAAAACATTTGTCCTATGGTGAAAACTTGGCAATTCAAGCGCCTTGGACAAGTACCATGGTGAAAACTTGGCAAACAGGTATCATGCATAGGCCATCCCCCCAATTCCTTTCTGTAGTTGGGGGCCATTCCCTTCTATCACCTCTTATCCAACATCTCCTCCATCCCATTTGTCTCTCACCTCCTTCATCCTCCTTTGGATCTTGATGACAAAACAAAGACTACCAGGTATACATGTTTTTGGGCACCTTCTTGGCATCCATCACACTTTTCAGCTACATATCCTGTATCCAATCCATTCATCCTAGCTTCCAACTACCTTCCTCATCCTCTTGTCGGCATATCTTCTATCGAATCATACCCCATCCTAATGCCTATAAACTGAATGAACTATCCTAAGCAAGGGGCATCTTATTCCTTGGTAACATATTCCTTAGAGACTATCTTTCATCCAGAATCTTCCATCTCCCAAATCCTTAAGCAAATCCACCATCCAATCTCCCCAAGCATTCCTCTATCTAGATCCCTCAGCAATTCCTCCAGCATTCCATCTTCCAATCCTCAAGAAAATCCACCATCCAATCTCCCCAAATCTTCCTCTACCCAATCCTCAAGCATTCTTCCATCCAAATCCAAATCTTCCTCCATCCAAATCTCCTAGTAGTTCCATCATCCTCATCATAAGCATTTCCTCCATCTTTCCATCACCTAGTATCTTCCCTTGTCATTGGTATCTAGCTATAGGCTACCCTCATTGCAATCCAATGCCATTCATCCATATCCAACTATTCCTAGCAATCTTCCAACATCCTCCAATCCTATCCACATCTTCTAGCTATCCAACATCCAAGATCAAGCCAACCCATCCCATCACATCCTTAGTCTTGTTCCTAGTCTTGTAGCAAGCCTTGATCTCAATTCAATCATCATCATTGGGATACATCCTTCCCAAATCCATGTCATTTCAGGACACATCATCCACTGTCAATCCATCTTGGCTTTTTCAGCCCAACTGGGGCATTGTCTTGCATATCTTTGGAGTTTCAGTTTCACCCCCAGATTCTTTGTACATCCTAATCCTGAGCTTCTGTACATACCCGTTGCAAATATTTTTGCATCTTGTTGTACATATCCTCGTCAGTCCTGTAGCAATATTTGATTAGATATCTTGTCCCACCTAGCCTTGCACTTTAGCAACATCAATTGTTGAGTATCCTTGATCATCGTGACTATCTTTGAACTGCATCATTTGCCAATTAGCAACACAACATTATCCCCATTAGCATAGGGTCTGCACAGATGTATGTTTCTATATTGTCTGGCCTAAGCCTAATCACGGGTCCACTCAGTTGTATCCTTCCTATCAGACCCAATCTTCCACCAAGAACACTAAGTCCGTGTCGATGCATCCTTCCACACGTTCAGACCAATCTTCCTGCCATCAATCAAATAAATCTCTCTCCTTGGCAAAGGTTGTCTTTTGGAGTTATCATTTTGACCTTGGATTTTGTCCTTTGGGTCTTGTTAATCTTTTATGGCTTCTCGTTGTTCTCTACTCAAAGTCACCACGATCCTTTATATCATGGTGCACTACAAATGAGGACAATCTGGGGCAAGGTCTTTTGATCTTTTTCTTCTGCCTGTGAGTCAGTCGTGTGTTTGTGGTTTCTTCAACATCATTTCCACCATGCCTCCTCTGGGTTGCATGTGTGATGTTGGGGCAACTCTGCGTGTCTTTTTCATGTCAGTCCTCTGCAACGCTGGTGACAAGGCCTCGTGATCCCAGTATCCTTGGTAGGTCTCTAGCATTGCTATATCAAACTAGGTTGTGCTCTCCACATTTGCACTTGGAGCTTCCCCAAATCCCCTGCATCTTGCATCATATAGATTAATCTTGCATCTTGCATCTCTCATGTAGCTGCATCATGCATTTTGCATTACATCTCATTTTGCATTCACCCATCTTTTCTCTTAGAAGCTTGGTTATTTATCTCCCCTACTTCCTCAGTCCTTCCTTCTCTATTTCCTTTCGAGAAAATTCCACAACGTTTACTCCTTGCGTTATTTTCTCGAGGGGGCACAACTCGTCATTCCTCTAAATTCTAGCCTGGGGCATCTTATTTTCTTGTCTTTGACGCCACACCACTTGCAGCATCACATTAAAGAGGGGCAAAATGTAGACACCTAAAAATCTTTTAAAAAATAAATTATTTTTATTTTTTAAAAAATCCCTAATGACATCATCATTTATTAATTAATTAATTAATTATTTAATTAATTTATTTTTATGTCATTAAATCCCTTTACCTTAATTAAAAATATTTAATTAAGAAATCCCTCCCAAAAATATTTAAATCTTATTTAAACATTATTTCCCTATTTATTAATTATTTTAATTAATAAATTGACCAAAAATCTCAAAATAAATAATTAATTTATTTTTTTCCAAAACCTTGCCAATTTCCTAAAGACCACTAACCTCTTCCAGAATCTTCTAATCCTTCTTTAATTTCGATTAAAGGCTAATCCCATCATTTCCTAACCCTAATCCCAACTCAAGAATATTTAATTAAGATTAAATATTAATCCTCAATTCCTAATTTACCCTAGGAAAACTCTAGACTCTTCTAGAACTTTCCTAATCCTTCCCTAAACCCATTTAGGGGAAATTACCTACTTTCCCTAAGCTAATCTAAGTCTCCTTTGACTCCTAGTCAAACCCTTCCCCTAATGAGCCTCAAACTCATTAAAGCCTTTGAGATAAATAAAACTTTATTTATTTCCTAAATTCCATGTTTATCCTTAGAAAGCTTAGACTTTTCTAGAAAGTCTTTATCCTCATCCAAAGCCTAGACTCTTCTAGAAAGTCTTCATCCTTATCCCCTTTACTCCAACTCTAACCTTACCCCAAACTCTAACCTATCCTCTTAAACCAAACCTTTCCAAAAGCCTATAAATACTCTCATTTCTAAGAGCAAATCCATCCACTTTTATTTTCAAGTAATAGTAATCTTATAATGCCATTTTCATGTTAGATCATAGCTTAAAATCAACTAATTGTTAGATTTCTTTATTTTCTTCAAGCTTTTTAGCACATCATAGCTTAGCAATAAATGGATTAACATAGTTTCTTTCTTTATTTAGAATAACATATAGCATCAAATCTCCATTAAAGCATTATTTTGAGTTCTTGAAGCCTTAGGGGCAATTTTGGGTGTTCTACCCAATATTGTGTCACTTTTTGGAGTTTTCATGAGTCTCAAATTATCTTAGAATGCATTAGAGTATGCTCCAAGTGCTTAGAGAGCACACCCACATCCCCTTGAGCAAGAGCAAATCAAATAGTGCTTGGGTGCACCTGTTTTAGCTCAATCTGAGGTGGCTTAGCTTAGAGTTTCCTTGTTTTGGATTGATTTCATGTTAGATTAAAATCTTAATGTTTGATTGATTTGAGCCTTTCAAAATAGATACAGGATCCTCAAAAGCCTTGCTCACAGTGAGAACATAATATGCAAAAATCTCAATGCGAATCAATAAACATACAAGGAGATAAAAGCATGTAAAAAGCATAGATTGTTTTCAATTTGTGTTTGATTGCATTGTCGTAGATGCAAAATCCTTTTTGGAGATGAGATAGACTGGCTGACTCAAATGAAGCTTCAAAAGACTCTGACTAGATATGACACATCTGAGGTATACTAGATGCCATAGGATTTTACATTGATTACCCCCAAGTGTTAAGCATTGATAGGATATAGACGCATGAGCCAATTGGTGTACCAACTGACTTATTGAAAAAAGGAATGTGTAAACAAACTGGGAGATATGTAAAAACTAAAGCAAGACTGAAAGTTGGGAAAGACCAAGATTATGCTGATAGATGGAGCATTTTGAAACAAGTGGCACCCATTTTCCAGGTTTTCACCATCTTCGTAGAGATTCTATTTTTGCTACCAAGGCGCCTGTTTCTAGGTTTTCACCAAGACACTTTTTCTTTTTCTCATTTTTTTGTATTTTTCATTTTTTCAATTTTTTTGATATTTTTGGTATTTTTTACTTTTTTTGTGAATCATCGAGACACCCATTGCTAGGTTTTCACCAAGATGTTCATTTTTTTTAGGACTTTTTTAGATTTTTAGGATTTTTTCAAGACATTTTACCGTAGACTGAATGCCTTAGGCATAGAATTTCTTCAGATGGAGAATCTTGATTGGTTCTTGGAGCTATTCTCCTTCAGTCATTGAGAGTTGATAGGCTCCAAAGCCAAAAGTAGCAGTGATAACAAAGGGCCCAGCTAGTTGGGTTCAAACTTCCCCTTGCACTCTTTATGTGATTGATTTTTAGGATTCTCTCTCAAGACTAGATCGCCAACCTAAAATTCTCTATGTCTGACTTTCTTGTTATAGCCTCTAGACATTTTCTTTTGATAGACTCAGAGATGATCATATGCTGCTTGTTTGTGCTCATCTCGTAGTTCAAGTTCTTGCAACCTAGACACTCTATAGTCATCATCAGTTACTAGACCATGCATTCTGATTCTTAGTGATGGGATTTCAACTTCAATAGGTAGTACCGCTTTAGACCCATAAACTAAAGTGAAAGGTGTAGCCCCAGTAGGCATTCTGATACTTGTTCTATAGGCCCAAAGAGCTGGATTGATCATGAGATGCTAGTCTCTTCCTATTTTATTAACTGTACGGTGCAAGATTTTCAATAGATTCTTGTTTGAAGCCTTTGCTTGTCCATTCCCTTGAGGATAGTAGATAGGTGACCAATGTTGTGTAATCTTTAATTTGGCACATAAATCATCCAAGTCTTTGTTCTTAAATTATCCACCATTATCTGTGACTATACAATGTGGAATACCATACCGGCATATGATGTAGCTCAAGATGAACATAGATATTTGCTTTCCAGTTTCTTGTGTTAAAGGGACTGCTTCTACCCACTTTGTGAAATAATCTATGGCTGTAATAATGTGGGTATGTCCATTATAAGAATGAGGATGTATGGCTTCGATAAGATCAAATGCCCATTAGTGAAAAGGCCATTAAGTAGTGAAGGGAATTAGATCTCTCCCTGGAGAATGAATTAAGTTGTCATGCACTTGGCACTTTTGACAGTTCTTAGAAAACTTGATAGACTCTTTCTCCATTTTTGACCAATAATACCCAGCCCTAATAAGTTTTTAGGCTAGTGTTAAACTATTTGAGTGTGACCCACAAATACCATCATGGAATTCCTCTAATGCATGTTGAGATTCTTCCCATTCTAAACATCTAAGTAGTGTACCGTCTAGACCTCATTTTTACAAATCGTGACCAATGATGACATATCAGGAGGCATTACAGATAAGTTATCTCTTTTCATGATGGTTAAAGGTATTAGGAATGATTTGGTCTTTGAGATAGGAGAATAGGTTTTTATATTGAGATGAATCATGACCCACAATAGTGTAGATCATATGGGTATCAGGGGAGTCATATGCAGGATAAGATAGTTCTTCCACCAAGAACTCATAGCGTAGCTCATGTTCAGGCTGCTGTAATAAAGTAGATAATGTTGCCATTGCATCGACAGCCTTATTCTCTGTTCTAGGTATTTTCTCAAATGTGATAGATATGAAATATTTCTTTAGATCATCTACCATTCTCTTGTATGGAACAAGATTTTCATCTTTAGTTTGGTACACATCATTGACTTAATGGATTACAAGTTGTGAGTCTCTATGAATGTGTAATTCTGTTACCCTCCACTCAATTTCTATTTTCATACCATTCAAAAGGGCTTCATATTCAACAATATTGTTTGTACAAGGAAATTTAATTCTAAACACCTTAGGAATGGAGTATCCTTGAGGAGTGATAAACAAGATACCTACTCTAGATCCATTTTGTGTATAGGAGCCATCAAAGAACAATTGCCATTCTCTAGAAGAAAGATTCGTGATAGAGGAATCTAGAAACTCCATTTGCATTGGTGTGTCATCAAACAAAGGTGCATCTACTAATTGATCATCAATAACTTGACCTTTAATAGCTTTTATTTCAACATATTCAATGTCAAATTCACTTAAGAGCATGACCCATTTGGCTAATCTACCCGTGAGGGCAGCTTTGCTTAGTAGGTACTTTAGTGGATCAATTTTAGCTACTAAATGCATGGTATGAGCTAACATATAATGTCTCAATTTTTGTGAAGCAAAAATCACAGCTAGACAAGCCTTTTCAATCATAGAATAGTTCTTTTTGTATGCCACCAATGTTCTACTGATATAGTATATAGCCCTTTCCTTTTTATTCTCATCATGTTGTGCAAGCAATGCCCCTAGTGATGTATCTGTTGTAGAGACATATAAGATCAATGGCTTCCCTTGAATAGGAGGCATCAAGATAGGAGGATTTGATAGATACTTCTTTATATTATCAAAATTCTTTTCACATTCCTCGCTCCATGCAAATGTCACACCTTTATGTAATGTCTTTGTAAAAGGTTGTGATATGTTTGCTAGTTGAGATATGAAGCATCTGATAGACTAAAATCTCCCTTGTAATGTTCTCATTTGGCTGATGTTCTTGGGAGGTTTCATCTCCATGATAGCTTTAACTTTAGCTGGATCTACTTTAATTCCTTTCTTTGAAACAATGTAGCCTAAAAGCTTTCCAGAAGTGACACCAAAAGCACACTTCTTAGGATTTAGTCTGAGACTAAATTTTTCCATTTTGTCGAGTATCTTGCCTAAGTCATTTAGATGTTCAGCTCTAATCATAGATTTTGCTAACGTATCATCAACATAATTCTCCATAGTCCTATGCATCATGTCATGAAAAATAGAAGTTACAACTCTCTGATAAGTAGAACTAGCATTCTTAAGCCCAAATGGCATGGCATTCCAATAGAAGGTACCCCATGCACATGTGAAAGTAGTTTTCTCTTGATCCTTTGGAGCAATTTTGATTTGATTATATCCAGAAAAACCATCCATTAGAGAATACATCTCAAAGCCCGCAGTCATGTCCACTATCATATCAATGTTAGGTAGTGGAAAATCATCCTTAGGGAATGCTTTGTTCACATCTCTGAAATCTGTGCACACTCTTATATATTTGTCTAGTTTAGAAATAGGTGCAATATTAGAGATCCATCCTGCATTATCAATAACTTGGATAAATCTGGCTTTTAGGAGCTTCTCTAATTCAACTTTTACCAAGAGTGCAACATGTGGATGCATCTTTCTCAATTTTTGCTTAACAGGTTTAACATTTGGAGCTATAGATAAATGATGCATTATAAGATCAGGATCCAACCCTAGCATATCTAAGTATTTCCATGCAAATTTGATCATTTTCTCTGTTAAGAATGTTGTAAATTTTTGCTTTTCTTCTTCTGATAAGGATTGTCCTACATGGATCAACTGTGGTTCTTCTGCTGTTCCCAAGTTGATGGAATGAGTGGGCTCAATTAGAACTAGAGATATGTCCTATAAATGACTCAAAAGGACATCAAATATCTCATCCTTAGGCACCTCAGAGAGGTTTTCACCTTCAGATACATCTTTTATTTTTACTTTTGTAGGTTCTGAGACTGCCACAAAGTGGTTTTCACCCTCAGAAGTCCTTTTATTTTTATTTTTATTCTTATTTTTCTGACTAAGATACTTGATGTCTAACTCCATCATGCTAATGCTCGGTTCACTAATGGAAGTCCTCATAGTCTCAACTGCATTTAGGTAGCAAGCAAGGGCATAGTCATTGGGAAAGGTATAAATACCTTGGTTCAAGTTTGTGGACATTATGTCAAGAAGGTCAGGGCATTGGATAGTCAAAGTGGTGAAAGATTGGGAAAGAGTGTTTACGGATATGGCTCTGTCATTATTGGTCCTAACCCACTGCTCGAGTTCAATGGTGATATTACAACTTAAGACATTCAATTAGTGAATAATCTCAATGTCATTGCGGAAATCCACTTCAACCATTGGCGGATCATAATCAATAAGTTCATCATTTCGCTTTAGACTTACGTTGGGTTTAGGTGCATATTGGTGAATAACATCAACATGCTTTTCTATAATAAGTTCATCTAGTTCTGGAATGATTCCCCATTCATAGTCATTTGATTCATCTTCTGTTTCTTCATCTAGACCTCTAGGAAATTTAAGAACATGAGTAAAGTTAGGATGAATACCCCAAGAAGGGTTTCCCTCAGATTCTGATTTGAATTCATACTCATGGGAATCTATCTCAGAATAACTACCACCTTCCTCTTTGTCTATTTGATTGCCTTAGAGATTAGCTGGTTCTTGTGTTGCAACTATCTCTTGCTCTATAGTAGGTTCTTGTGTTTCTACTACATTAATTCTTTTTATTGGATCATCTTCAGCTTCAAGGAGGTCTTTGATTTCTTTATGAAAACACTCATAGGGAATGAGATCTTCAGTGGTATCTGAGTCATCACTATCAAATTGTTCTGTTGTTTCTCCCTTTAGTTGATTTGCTACGGAGGGCTCAACTTGTTCTAAGACATGTAGAGAGTTCTTGCTAAGATAGAAAGGCTTCTTCATGTATCCTAGACCTATTGCATTCTTTTTTTCTTAGCCACGGTGATCAAGAGGTGACATAAGACCTTTACCCTATAGTCGTAGAGGTCCTTTTCCTTTATATCCCATTTTTGTGATCAATTTGTCCCTTGGGCCATATGACTTAGAAGGGATATTCGGTATTTTAGCATCACATTTTTGAACCACTTGAGATTTAGGTTCATCTTTGTATAGCCATGTGAGCATAGCTTCATCCTCTTCAAACTCCTATTTAGATACTTGTTCTGCAACAAAATTTCCTTTATATGCTTCAAGAGGTTCGTTAGACTCCTGTTTAGACTATTTTAGATTTTGCCCATAAGACTGAGGAGAGATAGGGATAGATGTCAAAGATAAGACTAGCTCTATAGTATATTCTCCCATACCATTTTCTTTGATCTTAACCTCTTTAGCAATGTCTTCCATCTTGGATGTTGAAGCAATGTCTAGCTGCTTAGTGGAAGATTCTCTATTATTAGGAACAAGTTTATCAACACTCTCTTTCAAGGTATTGCAAGTTGTATACAGATCAGATGGAATCATCACCTCTACTCCTTCATAAGGAAATTTCAAACATTGATGGAATGTAGAGGGAATGGATTTCATTTCATGTATCCAGGGTCTCCCTAGAAGGATATTGTAAGCCAAAGGTAGATCAAGAACTTGACATATAGTATCTCTGATGACAGGACCTACTCTGATAGGTAAGACAATAGTTCCCTTAGAAGATCTTTCTTTCTCATCATATGCTTTGATAGTTATCTTCTTCCTGGGATCAATGGCCATTTTTGAAAATTCCAATTGTGTAATCAAGCTGAAAGAACAAATGTTTAGGCCAACACCCCCATCTATCAACACATGTTTGACATGATGGTTTTGGATCAAGACTTCAATATGCAAGGGCTGGTTATGTGGATGACTCAAGGAGTTATCATCTTCCTCTAAAAAGGAAATGTACTATGGAGACGTAAGATGACCAACCATAGTCTGGAATCTATCTAAATCAAGGTCATCAGGAACATTGGATTCGAGTAGAGCTTTGTCTAGAAAGGCTCTATGAGCCGGAGATATCTGAAGCAACTCAAACATGGAGATTTTAGCATTTGTGTGCTAGAGTTGTTGAATAATACTGTAGGAAGTAGGCCTCGTGTCTTTAGGATTTGAAGATTTAGATGTAGCCTTCTATTTAGAAGCAGATGAAAGATTGAAAGGCACCTTAGGGACATGGGATGAATCTGGTATTTGTCCTTGTAGGTGTACCTAAGCTTGTGATCGAGTAACTGCATTAGCTGATTGATTTTCTCTATCTCTTCTTACAATTGTGATGACATTGCAACACTTAGATAGGCATGGTTCAACCATATTGATAACAACATTGTTTCCAAAGTAGGCATAATTGACTTTAGCACCCATATTAGGCTAAGAAGAAGAATCTTCTTTACCATGTTTAGGAAATGGTTTTGTGAATGTTGTATGATCATTATTACTCTTATGATTGTCAATCATGATGTCACCATTATCAATTTTGTCTTGTATAATGTGCTTCAAGTGAACACAGTTATTAGTCTTATGACCTTTATTGCGATGGAATCCATAAAAATCATTCTCTCTCAACCATTTTGGTTTAGGTTCCGGATCAAAGACTTTCATCTCAAGCAAGTAGATGATTTTGTTTGCCAATAGAGTTTTCATGGTAGATTCTAAGAATTCTCCAAGAGGAGTGAATTTGTGATTAGGATCTATAGCCCAAGGTTTGTAATCATACAACTTTTTGTTGGACTCTATGGCTTTGGCTTCAGAAGCTTTGATGGCTTGGGTACCAATAGTGAGATTGAAAGCAGGTGCCTTAGATGGGGCACAAATATTATCAACAATGCCATCTATGACAACGCTTTTATTCTTGTTCCAGTTTTTGTTCTTGTCCTTAGAACTAGATCCAGATTGATACTTGTCTTTTTGAAGTGTGATGTCTCCTTTTTTCATAAGTACTTTCTCAATTTTGATCGCATTATCTACCATCTTGTCAAAAGATGTATGATTTTGCATTTGTAAAGGGTAGTTGATTTCTAGAACAAGATTGTTGATGAAGATTTCCAACTTCTCAGTTTTGGGAATGGGTCTAGCATATAGAGAAAATTTCTTCCTCTACCTCTTTCGAAATGTCAGGAATGGTTATCTTGGATATTGTTTCAGATTGTAGATGTTGATCATGGTGACCAGATGTTGAATATTGTAGGAGTATTATTGATAGAATAGTTTGATTAATTCCTCAAAAGTTTTGATAGTTGGAGGCAGTCTAGAGAACCAATGAATGGCTCCTCCTCCCAGAGATCGAGGGAAAAGATGCATTAAGTAGGTTGGTCCATGCATAAACTCCATAGATTGAGTATAAAATTATCTAAAATGATCTTGAGGGTTAGAGTTTCCATCATACTTATCATATTTAGGCATCTCCACTCTTTTAGGGAATGGCAACATGTACAAGTCTTTATCAAATGGAAAAGGGCATAGAGCTTCCATGGAGAACTCCTTAGGTTCCTTTTCTTTTTCGAGTTTGTTAAGTTTGACTTGCATGGCATGCATTTGTTTCATCATAGCCGTGATAGGAGTTTCTTCCTCATGTGTAATGATATCTTCCACATTAAAGTCTGGAGGAAGTTTATCTCCTTGATGAGCTAACTCTAGAAAGTATGCCTCTCTATCTTCTTTCAAGAAATGCCTCATCATTTTCTTGAAGTCATCATCATTTTGATATTGAACAATTTCACAAGGTGTAGGTTCTTTATCCACAACATGTTGAGAATGGTGTCCTTGAGACCCATGTTGTGTCCCTCTTTGAGACATGTTAGGAGTTTTAGGGCTCCCTGGATTAGATTGAGGAGGGGTTTATTGGTTACCTCCGTGAGTTGATGGAGGGGGTACGTAACCAGTTTTCAATAAAAAATTGCCAAGACTGTCATCTTCGTAAAGACCAGAATTGTAGAGTTGCTCAAGAGTGGGACCCTTGTGAATAGTCAAAGGTGTAGTGCTTAATGCTTCTTTAGATTTCTTGTGTGACGAAGCTCTAGTTTCCACCATTAACCTTGAGTGAAGCAAAAGAATGAGATGAAGACAACTGAAGAATGAATTGATTCAAGAAGAATGAATGACACAACCTTGTCAAGATTGAAGTGATTAAAGATTAGGTTAGACATAAATGAAGGATACTATGCCATAGTAGTGTGGGTAGATGCCCAACAGATGGCAGGCAAGAGCTCACAACACTTAGCCGTTTAGCAAGAAGATTGAATTTGAAGATAATGTTGACAAGGTTTTGACACAAGATGAAAAAGACTCAAATTGATAACCCAGAAGGCAAGATCAGACTCAAAGGCTCACTTGAAGAAAATGAGTGAATTTTTTCTAGTTTCTACTTTGTTCTTGACACAGTGATTGGTTCAACAGATTCTAGAAATAGGCTGTAAAAATTGAGTTTCTGACAATTTTGACCACTTTCTAGCAATTTTTCTCAAATGACTTTCTGCAGGATCATACGACAGTGGGTATGCTGTGAAATGACAATTGACAAACTCGTACGACAGTTGAAAAACTTACACAACAATTGATAGCAGATTTTTTACTTTTGTTTTTGACTGGTGGAAAAACTTGTATGACACTATACAAGCTATCATACGACAATATAGGGGTTCTAAAATGACACTTGCCAAAACTCATATGACTTTTTGACTTGATGGGATGACTTTTGACTCCAGAAAGGATTTTTACTTCAAATTTTGCAAATTTTTGGTTTTCAATTTCAGATTGTTCACAAATTTCTTTGTCTAGGTTTGAAGATTATTCTGAGATCATTCATTTTCAGTAGCCAAATAGATAAACAAGCATGCAAAATAGCAAGCAAGTGATTCCAAACACGTCTGAAAATAATGAACAGGGGACAAAGAAACCCTGTGCATGAACAATCAAGTGACTGAATGTGCTAATTCCTAGGAGTGCTAATTGTGTATGTTCAAATTTTTTTTTCAATAACGCACATATTTCTAGAAAAATGAAAATTTGGCCTCACTAGGGTTTGTATTAATGGTCCGACTCTGTAAATTTTATGATCTCAAGAGGGTGAACTCCAATCTAGGCTCATCGGGGTTTTGACACAGTCTAAGAAATTAATCAATCAGGAGCTACTAGGGAGATCTAATAGCCCAACAAGAGACCACACCTATGAAGACTTCCTCCACAAGGACATTTATATAGCGACTGCTACTACCATGATGAAAATGGCTATTACTGCTTGAGGTTTCATCCATGTGGTTGACCCAATTAAGGGAATGTCCACTATGGTTAACCCTCTCTAAAGGTGACTCACAAAAGATACCACATGGAGACTGGTTCCAGATTCAAGGATCTGAGTTTTCGATACTACCCAAAAAGGGAGTAGAGCATAGTCCTCTAGCCTTTTCACTTTTAACCAAAATAGAGCAGATAGATTAATCTAACATGCTAAGACCAAGATTATCTCACAAAGATCTATGACGTCAACTGCTTATGATCTATCAACCCCTTGAGAGAGAGAATGTATAAATCAAAAGTTGAAGACACACAAATCTAGTAGAATGTGAGACTCTCTCAGTACCTTCCCTACCTACAAGGGGATCCTTTGTCAAGAGGAGCTTCGCATGAATAAACAAGTGAAAGAAGTTCAATCTCTCAAGATCATCCACAAATAGTGTTCATAGGGCCTATTTACTATGTGTAACAAATATACAGAAAGCAAATTTATGTTCATTTTATAGCCCAAAATGAAGTTTGTGATATGAAAGAAAGAAAATCACAAAAGCTTGACACGTGAGAGTTCATTTTAATCCAAATCAAAATTTTATTAGCTTGAGAAGAATACCTGAATTCCTCACAATGCGCTTAGTAGATTTTTACCTATTTTAGCAATTTAGTTCCACTTTTTCCAATCAGATTCAACAAGTATCAGTCAAAAATAGAAGATTTCAATTGTTAGGGTTAGTTGTTAGACCAAATATGAAAATCGAATTTGAAAAACTGCCAAAAATGCTGAAACGACAATCAAATTCTAGAGTCAAAACTCGTACGATAGTGGGTTACCTCCCAGATGACAATCTAGAAACTCGTACGACTGTGGGTGTCTTCTCATATGATAATTGGGCTTCCAAATGATAGTGTGTACTCTCTAATGCAAGTCTTGAAATCTGAACCTATCGTACGATAGTGGGTACCTCCTGAAATGATTTTTTGACAAAAGTCGTACGAAAAATGTACGGATAGAAAATACAAATCATAGTTTTAACTAGAAAACAATAAGAAATTGATAGAAAGGTGATGGAAACCTATTTTAGGGCCCCACGGTGGGTGCCAGAAATGTGTGTGTGAATTTTGTACCTAGTTGCAGATACAACACTTCAGTAAAACATTAGAGGTTAGCCAAAAACCAAAATATGCAAGTAATTGAAACTATGCTAACTAGAAAATTTACTGTCTTCTAGTAGGTGTGAGTATGATACTCTCAGATCAGAATGAGACCAGTGACAATGCAACACCTAAATGAAGGATTTGAATGCAAAGAATGAAAGACTATGAATGCAAATTAAGCTATATTTTTGGATTTTCTGTGCAATAAGAATGAGAAACTGTATGAAATTAATCTAGAATGAATGAGATTGGAATGTAGATTTGATCTAAAAATGCTACGAATGAGTATGAAACTATGAATATGGAACTATGAATGCTCAGTGATCAACTATGAAAGATCTCACAAATCGCTTGTCGCAAATGCTCAATCCTTCAATCGCCAATTTGCCAGAGTAATTGTGCAAATTCGAGTGTTCTAATTATGAAGAGTTGAGCCTTGATTTTATAGAAATCCAAGGCTTGAGGATGCATTGAGAAAAGCCATAAATCACTTTTGATAAACTCAGGTTGATTTTTGAGTTATCAGGAAATCAGAGATAATTAACTCACAAAATCATGCAAAAGCATGCAAGAACATCTTTTTAACTCAAATAAGAAGTTTAGATCAACTTTGAACTCAAAATAGAATGTTGAGTCTCCAAAAGTTAACAACTTGCATTGATTTCTTGATTTTGAGTTTAACTGTTCTTTGAATGTGCACAATTAATTATGAATTAATTAAATAAATAAAATGATTTATCCTCAACTTAATTGATTTTTGAATTAAAACAATTGATTTCTGGGTTAATCAATTATTAAATCAAACTTTATTTTAAAACTATATTATTAAATATTGACAACTGACATGAATTAATTAAATAAGAATTTAATCAATTAGTCATAAGATTTTTGATTTATTGTCAAAATTAAATAATACAATTTAGGAATAATTAAATTAAATTAAATTAAATTAATTAAGTGGCAGTATTAAATCTAATTAATTAAATATTTAGAATATTCAATTAATCAAACTTTAGGATAAATAGGATTTATCACCAACAAATAATTAAATTAAAGACAATTAGGATAAATAGGAATATTACTAGGAATATTCCCCGATGCAGAATTTAGGATAAAATCAATTAAAATTTGATAATGTGCAGACGTGCCTTAGGTTAGGACTTTGATGTCAATTTCGTTCAAAGTGAAGATGTAGGAGGTTAATGAACCTATAGCCCATTTTTGGGGTATTACAACAAGTATGGTGTACCCTCCTCAATAATCACTGACAATGGGGGGCAGTTCAAAAATAAGGATTTGAAAGAGATTTTCTCCAAGTTCAAAATTACTAAGCACTAGTCTTCAATCTATTATCCCCAGGGTAATGGACATGCAAAAGCATCAAACAAGGCGATCCTTAAGATCCTGCACCACACAGTTCACAAATCTAGATGAGACTGGTAGCTCCAGATTAATTCGACTCTATGGGCTTACTGCATAAGCATATGGACACCAACAGGGGCTATGCCCTTTGTTTTGGTTTATGGGGTAGATGTTGTGCTACCGATTGAGGTCAATATTCCTACTCTTCAAGTCTCTCTGAAGGGCCTCATCACTGATGATGACATTAGAATATATTAGCTACAAGAGCTAGAACTACTGGATGAACATCGACAAGTGGCATTTGATCATCTCCAAGCATATCAAAAATGGATGTCCAAGAGCTACAACAAGAAAGTTAAACCAAGGGACTTCCAATGGGTGATCTCATCCTAAGAGAGAACCCTAAGAGTCAACAACAACTGATCCAGAAGGGAAAGTTTGAACCAAATTGGCTTGGTTCGTATATTATTACTGTAGTGTTTGGGTCTGGTGCCTATCAACTCTCCACCACTGAAGGAGAACAACTCAAAGAGCCGATCAATGCCCTGCATCTGAAATGATTCTACAACAAAGACATCTTCAAAATGCTCCATGTACATACTCAATTCTAAAAAAATCCTAAAAATTGCAAAATGTCCTGAAAAATCTATTATCCCAGTGAAAACCTAGTTAACAGGCACCTTGATAATACCAAAAAAATAAAAAATTGCAAAAATACAAAAAAATTGAAAAAAAAAAATGAGTCATTGATGAAAACCTAGCAAACAAGTGTCATGGTAGCAAAAGAAATAAAATTCTGCCAAGAAGGTGAAAACTTGGTAAATAGGTGCCTCTTGTTCCACAATGCTATACCTATCACAACACCGCTTGGCTCTATACATTTGTTTTTCTACTTTCCTACTTTTAGTTTGCTAGCTCATGCACTTGCTCTCAGTTACCTTCGAGACTATGCTCAACTCTACAAGGATTGAAACTAGTCACACTTGGGGGTACCCTTCCTGGTCTAGGGGGCACTGTCCTATCATTTTTAGAGGATCTTCCACACATTAGTCACTAGTGGTTCTCATTGCATCTACCTACTGATGCTTAGCTATCAGATCTCTTGTACATCAATCACCAGTGGTTCTCACTGCATATGCCTACTGATGCCTAGCTAGTACTTAGATCTCTCTCTTTAAGGATCTTCCTTATATCAGTCACTAGTGGTTCTCATTGCATCTGCCTACTGATACTTAGTTAGCACTAAGACCTCTACTTGAGACTCTCTCTCATGTCAGTCACTAGTGGTTCTCACTACAACTGTCTATTGTTGCCGTCCTGTTGAGACTTTTCGCATATGATATATACTTCCAATCTGACATCAATCCTCTAAAACTGAAACTGAACTTGTGACTCTCTGAGACATGTTGAGCTTTTCTTTTGTGTGATTGTCTTTTTGCTTTATCATTCTTCCTTAAGCAACTCAAAGATGTCTATCCTGACTGAGAGATGCGAAGACTGTTAGGAATAGTCCCAAAAGATAACTGAGAGGGGGGGGGGGTGTGAATCAGTTATCTACAAGTTTCAATTCTTTATCCAATTAAGTATACTTAAACATATAGAATAAACACAATGAAAGAACACATGAACACAACACCAATATTTTGGTTACAGGGAAACCCAAATAGGTAAAAACCCCAGTGGGACTTGACACCCACTAGTATTCTGCACTAGTGTATTATGATCCTTATTAGAAGATCCTTAACCCTATTAGGAGTTTCTTTACAATATATTTAGTATAGTAGACCTGGTCAAGGGTCAGACCCTGTTAGGAGTCCTTTACAATTGTCCCTGCTAGGGGAGAGGACGCACTATCTGAGAGCTCACTGCTCAAAGGGGCGAAGGCTCCAACCTTTTGAATAACAGATACACACTATATCTGGATCTTGGTGAGCTATGCTTTGACTTTCTATCTGGATTAGTTCCAATGTATAGCACAAATACTTTACTTAGTCACATAGACCTTCTTCTGATGGGTCAACACTTCGCACACTCTACTATGCTCTTCTTAATCATCCATGAACCACCCTCAAGCAATCACAAATGACTTCCTATAAATATCTTTCCGCTAAATGATATAATCAAGTCAGCCTATTAGAACCACCTTGAAATCATATTAGAGAAACCATAACAAACTCCAATAAACATTTTTTTGGCTCTACTATGCATGCAACACATTTTGGGACCTATCCAATAAGATAATTGTAGATGCACGCTACACATTGTTGGCTCTACCAAAACAACTGTATCTTTCTCCTTAAGCTAAATTACTTCATGTGCTCTTAACCGAACATCAATAACTCTTGTCTAAGCTTAACTCCAAGGGTGCATACCCCAAAAATTGGTGCAACTCCAGAACCAATAAAATCTTTGTCGGCTCTCCTGAACAAACATAGGAAACTGCTACTGGTGAATAGTGACTGCATAACTTCTCTTCTACTAAATATCAGACTATGCGTCCATGATTGAAACATCACTAACATTTCTTCAACATATATCCAAGTGCACAAGGCTCCATGATAACTGTACAGACAACCATACATAGAGCACTATCAGTTACTCTGTCAGGAACACTACTGACACAAGCTACTATATAACTGTATGTACTAATAGTTAACCTTTGCACCCATGATATCATGCTGATATCATGTCTATGCTATATATACTAAAAGCTTACTACATAAGACTTCCACACATGCTACTTTCCATATGTTGTCATCAATGAAAAACATGCAGTCAGTACTGGCCTGCTGGCAAATCTCCAACAATCTCCCCCTTTGGCATTGATGGCAACATGTGGAATGAAAAACCACCACCAACCCAAATGAACATTTCTTTTATAACATTCTCCATTTCCTCTTCAAAACTCCTCCAAAGATGAATCCTCCATCTGCTGCAATATTTTTCAATATTCTCCATTTCCTCAACTGCACTGCTATCATAATTGAATATTGCTCCCCCTTAGTATACTACTCCTTTTTACTTTGATTTTTCATGACTTTGTATATTACTCCCCCTTTGACATCAATGGAAAATGGCTCCATTCATTTTAAGCATTGGTACTACTCCTAAGGTAGAGTATTCAACCTTCCATCAGTCCCTAAGGACTGATGCCTTTCCTCCTTACTTCTAAGCAGAATTAGGGAAGGGAATTACTCCAAACTTCTCCCTAAGATACTCAAAAGTGTCCTTAGGCAAGGGCTTTGTGAATATATCTACCAACTAATCTTTAGTATTCACATAGTCCAACTTGACTTCTTTCTCTACCACTTTCTCTCTTAGGAAGTGAAACTTGATCTGAATGTGTTTTGTCTTTGCCTGCATCACAGGGTTCTTCAACATATTGATAGTGCTAGTGTTATCACAGTGAATAACAATAGGATAATCAATCTAAATTCCAAAATCCTTTATCATTTGCTTGATCCAAACAATTGTAGAATAATTCAAGGTTGCTGCAACATACTCTGCTTCTTCTGTTGACTAAGAAATACAATTTTGCTTCTTGCTTGTCCAGGTGACAAGTCTATCACCAAGAAACACTACTCCACCTGATGTACTCTTTTTGTCATAAACACATCCTACCCAATCTACATCAGTGTACACATGAAGCTCAACATTTTTTGAATTAGGATACCATAGACCATAATCTATAGTCCCTTGCAAGTATCTAAATATTCTCTTTACTGTCGTGAGGTGACTTTGCTTAGGTTCTGCTACAAATCTTCCAACTATGCCAACTACATTGGAAATATTAGGTCTAGTTTGAGTAAGATATATGATTTTACCAATCATAGACTTGTACAATGTTGTATCAGCTGCTGGTGAGTCATCTTCTTTTGTAAGCTTGCATCCAGTGATCATAGGGGTTCCTACTGGCTTGCAATCATCCATCTTGAATTTCTTTAGTATCTCCTTCACATACTTGGACTGATTAATGAACATTCCCTTTTCTGTCTGCTACACATTTAGTCCCAAAAAGTATTTGATAGGACCACTCATACTCATCTCAAATTCATTTTGCATTTCTTTGGCAAATTCTGCACTTAGTTTGTCATTACCTCCAAAGATAATGTCATCAACAAATATAGCTACAAGTAGTAGACCTTCAGATGTCTCTCTAATGAATAGATTACAATCCGTTGCTCCTTTCTTGAATCCAATCTTTGTTAGATATCCATCTAGTCTCTCATACCATGCTCTAGGGGCTAGCTTAAGTTCATAGAGGGCCTTCTTCAATCTGCATACCATATCAGGTCTGTCTAATAAGGTGAATCCTTTTGGCTACTTAATGTATACTTCTTCTTTCAAATCTCCATTTAGGAATGCTGACTTGACATCCATCTAATATACTTTGAAGTTTTCAACTGTAGCATAAGCTAGAAACAACTTAATAGCTTCTAATCTTCTCATAGGTGAAAATGTATCTGAATAGTCAATGCCTTCTCTTTACGCATATCCCTTACATACTAACCTTGCTTTATTTCTTACTATTGTACCATCTTCATTCATCTTATTTCTGAATATCCACTTTGTTCCAATCACATTCTTATCACTAGGTCTTGGGACTAGTTCCCAAGTGTCATTCTTAATAATCTAATCAAATTCTTCTTTCATAGCATCATGCCAATCTAAATCATTACAAGCATCTTCAACACTTAAAGGTTTAATTTGAGATAGTAAACATACCACTTCATTGCTAGCAGAGTTCTTTCTTGTGATCTTGTTAAGACTTTACAGCTCTGATTGCCAATGATGTCTTTCTTGGAATTATTTCTAGATGTAAACTTTGGAACTTTAGTTGATGCTGACTCATCAACCTTAGGAGTACCTTCTTCACTTGTTTCAGGGTCATTGAATAACACATCAATGCTATCAACCATTTCCTCAATAACTATCTCACTAGTGGAGGGTCTGGATTCTTCTTCAATCATGGGTGAGTAATCATGATATCTTTCTTGAACCATAAACTTTTCATCAATCTTAACATGATCACTTTCAATGATCCTTTTCAATATTAAATTGAAACATCTATAAGCTTTACTTTTAGTAGAGTAACCAAGAAAAATACCTTCATCACTTCTTGCATCAAACTTGCCTACTGCTTCATCCCTCTTGATGTAGCACTTTCTTCCAAAGATTCTGAAGTATTTTATTGTGGGAACATTACCAAACCATAGCTCATATGGTGTTTTGTCAACACTTGGCCTTAATTGAATTCTATTGATGGTTTAGACTGTTGTATTGACCGCATCTCTCCAATAGGTGTGTGCAACTTTTCCTTCTATCATAATGGTGTGCATTGTATCAAGAATGATCATATTCCTTCTCTCTACAATTCCATTCTACTGAGGAGTTCTAGGTGCACTTAACTATCTTTTTATGCCATGTTCTTTGTACTACTCATAGAATTTGTTAGAGGTGAATTCTCCTCCTCTATCCGATCTCAAACATTTTATCTTTAGGCCAGATTCATTCTTAACCTTAGCTTTGAATATTTTGAACTTCTCAAATGCTTCTAACTTATCTTTCAAGAATGCAACCCACATCATCCCAGTATAATCATCAACAAACAAAATGAAATACCTTTCACCATAGTATGATCTAGTTTGAGTTGGACCACATAGGTCTGTATGAATCAAATCCAACTTGTTCTTTGTTGAATTATGCTTTCTTTTGAATGAATTTCTCACATACTTCCCCAGTACACATTCCTTGCCTATAGTATCAACTGATTTTTCTATGCTAGGTAGATCTCTTACTAATTTTACATTGCTTATCTTTACTATGTTATCAAAATTGATATGACATAGTCTTTTATGCCACAACCAACTGTCATCAATTTTAGCATCAAAACAACTTGCTTCTAAATTGAGTTGAAAAACATTACCTCTTGTCTTAGAGCCTGATGCAATCATAACACCATCCTTCTTGTTAATGATGCATTTGTCATCTTTAAACTCCACCTGATAGCCTTTACCAAGTAACTGTCCAACACTTAGAAGGTTATGTTTCAAACCATCTACATAGAGAACATCATCAATACTATTCTTTCCATCTAAGGTGATGGCTCCTCTACCAACTATTGGTTTAGGAGTGTTGTCTCCAAATCTGACCATACCACCATTATATTTTCCCAAATGAACAAATCTAACTTTATCACCTGTCATGTGATGTGAACAACCACTATCTATAATCCAGTATGTCCTTATGTGAGCTTGTGAAATCAATGCTAGCTCTTGATTCTCTTTCTTATCTTCATGAACTGTCTTATTATTCATTTTGTCTACAATAGTAATGAATCCAATTTATTCTTCACCCGATTCATCATCTGAAACTCCATCTCCAACATAGTAGCAATCCTTAGAGTACTTAGGCTTGTAATCCTTTTTGAACATTCTATCTCTAGTAGGAAACTTAGATGCAAAGTGACCGATCTTATTACATGAAAAGAACTTAAATGGTAACTGACCTTCATATTTTCCTTTTCCTTTCTTTTCTCTTTTGGCAATCATAGCAATGAAATCATCTAATGTTTTCTCTTCATCATCATCAAAATTACTAGAAGTGTTTGTAGATTTATTACCATGAACTGTTGCTTTGAAGGCTATCTCATTCTTTGGTTCTATCTTCAATTTTGAAATCTCAAAAGCTGAGATTTTGCTGATCAAGGTCTCTCTCTTGAAATTAGATATAAGTTGCATGGTCTCATTAAGGATGTTGATCTTGCTTTCATATTCAGGAGTGATAGTAGTCATTAACTTGTCCATAATGTCCTCCTTTGAAATCTCTCCACCATTGTTTTTGATTCTAGCAACTGCTTCATTTATCCTTTGATTGTAAGCTCTGATATTTTCTTGAGGCAACATCTCTAATGCATTATATCTTTTCTTCCATGTCTTTTTGGGTGCATCCTTTTCTTGTTTGTCTCCTTCAAATATGTCTTCTAGGTGCGTCGATATTTTGTGGGCTATATCTACCTTTTTGATTTCTGAAAACTCACCATCAGATAGGGTGTTGATAAGAGCTTCTTTAGCTATAGAATTCTGAAGAAACAATTCCTTTTTCCTATCAGTAGCATCATCTTTTGCAAGGTTTTCTAAGGTAGGAATCTTGGCATCTTTGATAGTTACATCAAAAACTTCAAAAGCAATGCACTGCAAATGGGTCACCATCTTGTTTTTCCAGTTAAGATAATTCTCTCCATCAAACTTAGGACTTTCTTTCTTGAAGTATGCCATCTAATCAACCTCAAGTTCTTAAACTTTCTCTCTGAGGCACTTGGCTTGGATACCAATTTTTAGGAATAGTCCCAAGACATAACTGAGAGGGGGGGGGGGTGAATCAATTATCTACAAGTTTCAATTCTTTATCCAATTAAGTATACTTAAACATATAGCATAAACACAATGAAAGAACACATGAACAAAACACCAATATTTTGGTTACAGGGAAACCCAAATAGGTAAAAACCTCGGTGGGAATTGACACCCACTAATATTCTGCACTAGTGTATTATGATCCTCGTTAGAAGATCCTTAACCCTATTAGGAGTTGCTTTACAATATATTTAGTACAGTAGACCTGGTCAAGGGTTAGACCCTATTAGGAGTCTTTTACAATTGTCCTTGCTAGGGGAGAGGACACACTATCCAAGAGCTTACTGCTTAAAGGGGCGAAGGCTACAACCTTCTGAATAACAGATACACACTATATCTAGATCTTGGTGAGCTGTGCTTTGACTTGCTATCTAGATTAGTTCCAATGTATAGCACAAATACTTTACTTAGTCACATAGACCTTCTTCTGATGGCTCAACACTTCACACACTCTACTTTTCTCTTCTTAATCATCCATGAACCACCCTCAAGCAATCACAAATGACTGCCTATAAATATCTTTCCTCTAAATGATATACTCAAGTTAGCCTATTAGAACCACCTTGAAATCATATTAGAGAAACCATAAAAAACTCTAATAAACATTCTGTCGGCTCTACTATGCACGTAACACATTCTGGGACCTGTCCAATAAGATAATTGTAGACGCACGCTACACACTGTCAGCTCTACCAAAACAATTGTATCTTTCTCCTTAAGCTGAATTACTTCATGTGCTCTTAACTAAACATCAATAACTCTTCTCTAAGCTTAAGTCCAAGGGTGCATACCCCAAAGATAGGTGCAACTCCAGAACCAATAAAATCTCTGTCGGCTCTCTTGAACAAACATAGGAAATTGCTACTAGCAAATAGTGACTGCATAACTTCTCTTCTACTAAATATCAGACTATGCATCTATGACTAAAACATCACTAATATGTCTTCAACATATATCCAAGCACACAAGGCTCCATGATAACTGTACGGATAACCATACATAGAACACTATCAGTTACTTTGTCAGGAACACTGCTGACACAAACTACTATATAAATGTCTATACTAATAGTTAACCTCTGTGCCCATGATATCATGTTGATGTCATGTCCATGCTACATATACTAAAAGCTTACTACATAAGACTTCCATGCATGCTACTTTCCATATGTTTTCATCAATGAGAAACATACAATCAGTACTGGCCTGATGGAAAACATCCAACAAAGACTGGGGGCATGATCTTTTCTTTGCTTTTTGTTTGCTGGTTTAGTTCCAATGATCCAATGGATCCATACAAAATGGGTGTCTAATATGAGAGCCTCTATCTTGTGTTAGATGGCCATGTGTACCTCGACTCCTTTTATATGGAAACTTTGGTGAGGTTGGTTCTTCTCCTTATCTATTTGAGTGACTTCTTTCTGCTACAAGTGAACTTTCAAATGCTCATCCTGTGAAGTGAATGTAAGGGATACTGCAAGCATTATTATTATGCTTATCAATCACTTAGAAAAAGAAGGAAATCTCACATGTTTGGTGTGCTTTTATGCAAGAAACATTCAGGTCATCCTAACAACTGTGCTTTGATGCTTATGTTAACTTGCTAAATCAAAATGAATAGGTGTTTAGGTCATTCTGGTTT
Organism: Chamaecyparis obtusa; assembly: GCA_027943335.1. Taxonomy (NCBI): domain Eukaryota; kingdom Viridiplantae; phylum Streptophyta; class Pinopsida; order Cupressales; family Cupressaceae; genus Chamaecyparis; species Chamaecyparis obtusa. Next base: position 474,524 of record BSBK01001804.1, on the reverse strand, counting down.
CTTGTGTGTTAATGCTTACACCTCATTCTGACAAATCTAAGAATCATGTCATATTCATATTCTCATGATTTTCATATCAGTGAGAGTTGTATGCCATCTCACGATCATCTGATACTAAAAGCTCTGTGATGAAAACTATCTAATGGGTCCAACAACCAAGTCTTAGGGATTACATCTAGCTTAGGCTTGCATTTTCATTCTAGACTTGCATCACAACAATGTTTCTTACTCATTTTGTTGTATCCTCTTGGATTGGTATGCCGAGGGTTCTCATCTCACATCTTGAGTTCATCATGACTGCACAAGTGTTCGATCCTCACTCTCAATCTTCAAGAAAGTTCTTTTGGTTAGTACCTATCATATATTGTAATATCTTGCATGAGATGTTAGTACCATACATTGCATTTACATTTTTCATTCACAACATGCATTACCATCACTCATGTGCATACATTTACATTTGCATATGCACATACATGTGCATCCATCATAAGCATAAATCAAATCATACATTGCATTTATCTATCACTGCATTCTACATTGTATACATACATAACAAAAAAACACATGTGCATTCCATACATATTCACCTACATAATCCATAAACTCATCATTTAGGATACATCTCATAAAGCATCCACATTAAAAGCATTTACAATAAGAATGACACATACGATGATACCAAAACAATCAAGCTTATATCTATATATATCAGAGTGTTAGTATACAAAAATGGGTCTACTCGAGCACATTCTATCAAAAGAATGGGCTACAATACAAAGATGCCTATACATCAAATACATCATGATCAAAATAAAATGCTAAATCTAGCTCTGGCCATCACCACTCGGAGGAGGTGGAGGAGGAGGCATGTCTGGCTAAGGAGGTGCCTGTGGAGGGGGTCCCTGTGGAACCTCTAGAGCTCCTGCATACTCTAAAAACCTAGGAACCTACTCTACTGCATCAAGAACCACCCTAATGTACACTACATAATAATAAATTGCATGTGTAGCCTCATACTGCATCTCCGCTCGTGCTCTCACTAGGTCCTCTCACAGTTCCCTATTCTGTTGATCCCTCTCTACCAGACGAGCATCTTGGATGGCAACATGTATCTATAGATCACCCAACTCCTTCTGTGCGTACCACACCCTATCTCAACTCCTCTGTAGTGCATCTTGTAGTTGTGTGACTGCATCTCCTGGAGGGGGACCCTATGTAGCCTAATCCTACATAACCTCATCCCCACCCTCCACCTGTGCCTCCTTCTCAGGAGGCTGCTATAGTATCTCATTAGTCCTCTCTCTTGCTAATCTCTCCTGAGCTCCACTACTGCCAGCACTAGGATTTATCCTCATCCATCAAGTGGGAATGGCTACCTATGTAACCCTATGTCTAGGTACCTACTACTAAGCCTTCTCTTACTGTGGTGGTGGTTTAGACACCTACTACTATGGTGGAGGCTGAGCTACTTGTTGCTGTACCTACTGACCCAGGCCAACTAGATCTGTGTATTGGGGGAATGGATGCATTACTAAGTAATCCTGATATGCTGGCATCATCCTACCATCTAGCACCGTCGCCATATAGTCCCATCGAGCTGGTGCTACCTATGCCTCAATCATAGAATGACCCTAATCCAATCTCATACTCCAGCCCTTCTTCACCTCATCGGTGAAGCGGGTGTATGAGTAGTACTCTTGTGATATATCCTGAGGCCTGCTAAACTATCACAACACCCATGATAGGGTAAAATGCTCAATAATGGTGGTAGACAAACCGATCAAGGGTCGAGAATAGAACATGTATTGCAGCTCATGTCTTGCATCATCCCAAACCTCTATACCTATCCATGGCTTCCATACAACTGTGACCATGTCATCTAGCTGGACCTGCCACTACTTTGTCTTACCCAGTGCTGGCTAGGTCATCGATCCACCATACCTATAAATATATGGCTCTAATGGCTATCTGGGATCCTAGAAGACTAGCCTGCAAATGGGGAGATGCTCCCAGGCCCATATTTGAAGTACAAAGACACCTGCCACCATGCTCTGGGCATCTCAATATATGATCTCATGCATCTCATGGTACATCTATGCCAGCATACATTGGCCCCATCCATAATGCATGGGTGACTACTCTAACATTTGCTGCAACATCCAACCCCAACTGCACTCCAGTCCGTGCTGACCTTTGTCCGACATCAAATAACAACCAAGGAATGCTACTAAAATGATGGTTAATCTGTGCCTAGCCCTGTAGTCTCTGATAAGATCCTCCTAAGGGATCGCTTGACCCATGACTAGATCATCCTCAAAGATGGCTCGTAGTGTTGTAGTGCCCGCTCTAGGTTGTACATCGTACTCCACGCATGACCCATGGAATGGTGCTCTGAGGATCCTATATATGTCCTCGAGTGTCACATTCATCTTGCCCTATGGTAGATGGAATGTGTTCATTTATGAATGGAAACACTCTACAAGTGCCCCCATAAGCCCATGATTTACCCAAATATCAGGTACATCACACAGATAAGATAATCCTAGCGCATCTATGTGCATCGTCTCCCTGTCGTCCAACCACCACATGACCTCAGTGATCATGGGATGATGAGACCAGAATATGATGTTCAAGAAATCAACCTGTAATGCAAGTAACAACACATGATCAATATCTCAATCATGATGAGTTTCAAAGTGAAACATAATTTGAATCTATGCACCTATCCTCAAACTAGATCTTTGATGATCTAATTTTCTTGTTTTACGCAAATTTTGACTCAAATTTTGGTTCTATGCTGTAGATTCCCATGCGAGGAAGTAGGAATCTCACATGAGATTGCATGCCAATTTGCATGAGAGATCTTCCTTACAGAGGGTTTCCCGTGTGACTTCTGGATCCTTTTCGTGCGAGCCCATGGAGAGACCCACATGAGTAAGTCCTCTTTTTGTACTATCTTGCATGAGTGTCCTCACTAACCCGCATGAAGAACCTCTTTTCTCACATGAGTTCTTGTGAGCAAGTTCCTACATGACCTAAAATCCTATCTAAATCTACTCAAATGCATTACGAAATTGAAATGTAGGCTAAGTTATCAATTACTCATAGCTGGGTCATATGTCGAAGGTCGACTGTAATGTCGGGAGTGCTCAAACCTATTTGATTTCACTAGAACACCTTGCATTTTCACTCAGAGCTCTCTTTTCTCACAAAGTCAATGGTTTCAAATGAATTGAAAATGACCCTTATGGGTCTTATATAGGTTTTGACCTAATTTTCAAAAGTGCTCCATTTTGTGCAAAAACTTCACCCTTAGCTAAATCGACCGCTCTAGATCCATTTTTAGGATTGAAATCAAAATCTGACATCTCTACATAGCTCAAAATTGCATTTTAAAATTTCTAGGACCGACGTGATCAAACACTTGTGCAGTCGACCTTCTGATGTATTCTTGACAGAATCACATATCATCATCATTTTCTCAACTTCATCTTTTTCATCAAAAGTCAACTCTAGTCAAACTTGGTCAAAAGGACCTCCACATTACTCCAGATCATTTTCGGATCTTCTCGATTCTTTTGTAATTTGTTCTTAGTTCTTCTAGACCTCCAATTTTATCTCCATCTGCAACCTATTATTGTCAATCACCTTTATGACATGTCATCTTTCAATTTCGCTCCCGAGGAGGCAGGATGATTGCATCATTGAGTCTTATTGAATCAATCTGATCTAAATCAAAGTCCTCATCACTAGGGCCATCCCATCACTTGGGGCATGTTTAGTTTTTCATACCTCACAGTCAAAATTGGATGTTCCATGATCTCAAATCACTAGGGACATCTCTGTGCCTTACATCTTGTCATCATAGTACTAGGTATCTGAGCAATCTAACTTAGATCCTTGAGGATCAAGCTTCATTCTGGAGATGGTTCTCAAAATATCTTTAGGTATTTGAGCAATCTAACTCAGATTCCTAGGAATCAAGCTTCATCCTGGAGATGGTTCTCAAAATTTCTATTAGGTATTGGGGAAATCTAACCCTAATTCTTAAAATTCAAGCTTCATTCTAGAGATGGATCTTGAAAGCTCTTTTACCAGTATCTATCCAATCTAACTTGGGTCTCAGAGGATTAAGCTTTGTTTTGGAGATAGTCCTAAAAATCTACATCAGTTATCATTTATCGACAGGTATTGGGGCAATCTAACCCTGACTCCTAAAGATTGAGCCTTGTTCTGGGGACAATCTTACTAAAAGTCATAATTTGATCGATGTCTTCACAATCTAACCTAGACTTCAGAGAATCAAGCTTCATTCTGGAGATGGTTCTACAACTTGATCTAATGAGTGTCTTGGCAATCTAACCTCAACTTCTGAGGGTTAAGCTTCATTCTCGAAATAATCCTGAAAATATCATCAATTATCACATCAAAAAATTCTTTGAATCAACGCGTTGCTCGCACATCAATTCAAAGAGGGGCAAAATGTAATACCCCAAAATTGGCATCTTGCAATCCTAACCAATTTTGTTGCATTTAGTCTCATTCTATCAATTTATAAATCATCAAAGTCCTATTGTACTAGGCAACTCTATCCTCTAATTGACTTTACTCGACTTAGTGTCAAATGCAAAAAACCTTAAATCTACATTAATCACATGCTACATTTAATTCCTAAATATTAACTATAATTGGCTAAATAAAGCCTATGATTGATTAATTTAAAAATAAATTCCTAGCACTTTAATTAAATTAAATCTACCCTCTTTAGCTAAAAATACATGAAAAAGGAATTAAATAAATACTTGGTTTTAAATAAATATCCTCATTCCAATAATTGAATTTAATTATTCAAATAATTGAGAAAATCCATTTATGAGGTCATATTTAATTTATTAAAATCAAATCTTCCCTTCAGTTCAAAAAAGGAAACATCAAGTTAACTGGAAATTCAAAAGGGTAATAAATCAGTTAACTACTTTACATACTCAAAAGGCAAACAGTTGACTGCCTCTCTACAGGAAACTTTCTATTCTGAACTAAACTCTCATTCAATCTTCACCGTTCATTTGATTCAATCTCGACCATCGATTGAACCTGGTATTCTATAAAAGAACTCTCATTTCTCATTCAAAGGATCCCAATTTTCAAGCAACGAAGTGCTATCGCATCTATCGCATTATTTATTACAACTTAGTTTACATTCAAAGCTTTCATTTTCATTGTTAGTTTGATAATCATTTTAGATTAATATCATGTTTAGCTTAATAATGCACTTGTCTTAATCTAGTTTGCTTTCATTGGTCTTAGATTAATATTCATACTTTAATCATTTCTAGATTAATTGCATAATCATTTTAGAATAAACTACATCTTGCTTTCAATTAAATCCTCTGTTCTAGTGCTAGTCTATGGTTGTTGGACTCTCGATTCTGAGAACAATCCTGAACCCTACCTAGATAGGAGACAATAGGTTGAATCATCTAGACAAGCAAGATGAATGATCTCATATTCATTCTTGTCTGCAATTGATGAACAATGACTATGTTGAAGTGTGAGACTAAATTAGAGGCCCATATTTAGATTATACAATAGGCACATTTTTGTAATCCAAAAAATAAAGAATGAACCTATTATATCCCCTCACCTTTATGGATCTTGGGTGTAAGACAAATTTATTCTATCTTTTTTAGAGGGCCTACCTCTTGAGTGCTTTAACATAGCTAGTAAGAGGGATGACCCAAGTGATAATAGGCTAAATCCAATCCACTCTCAGTCACTATATAAAATAAGTGAGGCCAAGATGCCTTACTATAGGTTTTAATAGCCTATCCATGCCGACTTACCTAGTACTTGTGTTCTACAGGAAGGTAGCCTCTTGGTAGCAGGGAAAGAGCATTCATGGACACCTGAATGAGAGTCTGAACTTAAAACTATTGTTGTAGTTTCCAAAGACCTATTTACTAACACAGGGGGTCACCCATGCCTTTAAAGATATCCCACACTCTTACAGCTCTTAGTAGAGATAATAGTTCCTTGGGAAGTGATGCCCCTTGGAATTCAAAGCTTGGTGTGCCTGAGAAGTTAGTTCCATGTAAGGGGAATCTCGTGCCTCCAAGATTCTAGGTTGTCCACTTTAAATAAGTGCAACTCAGATTTATCTGCAATGGTAATTTAATGAATATTGTCCTTCAAGGCTAAGTTGTGAAGTGTTTGTGCATTAAAAGTAAAAAAAACACTTTTTTAAAGTGTCTTATGTGAGTGTTGTAATAAGTACAATATTCAAAACCCCACCAAAACATTTCAAAAGAAATCAAAACCATTTCAAAGTTTTTAAAACCATCTCAAAATGATCAAAATTATTTCAAAACCTTGTCATAAATCTTTCCAAAATATGGATTTTCAAAAATGCCTTGGATTCTTGTTACAATCTTAGGATAGCCTTTGCATTTAGTTCTTGCATTTAACCTCCATATCTAATCATTGTATATTGCATTCTTTATTACACCTCATATCATTATCATTTTCTATATTGCATAATTACATTATCTTTGTCATATTGCCTTTACATATTAACCTCATTTTGCATTTAGAACATTTTAAAAACATTGCAAAATATCAAAAAATTAAAGTCTTATATTTTCACCTTATGTTATTGAAAAATAGATCTTGAATTTATTTCTAATCTATCTCTTTTTGCATTTTTTTCATTTGGTCAATATCCAATATTCTAGGTAATCAAATGACAATGCAAGGTGTGCCAATTTCATATCCTGCCCTCCCTCAGCATGAGAAGTGAAAATTTCATATCCTTTAGGTGTAGGGAAAAGCCAAAGCTAGCAAGAGTTTCACCACCATCAATAGAACTTTTGGTTTTATACTATTAGGATCTAAATGCATATGCATATTCAGTTCCATTCATTAGGGATCCAATGCCAATGGAAGTAGCACCCCTTCCTACAAGTAGAATATTTCTTGGTAAATATTATCATTTTTATCATCTGGTCAATAACCAATCTTGTCATGATCAATTTGCCTTGGTCATTTTTATTTTTATTTTGTCCTTTTGGTCCTTGAAAGTCAAGATCCTAATTCAATTTCCTAAGGTCCTACTCTTAGGTTTTCATTTCTAAGATTTTCCAAAGTCTAGAAATTCCAAAAAATATAGTTGCATTATCATATCCCTTAGTTTACATTATCGTCCTTAAGATTACATTTTCCAAAGTCCAAAATTCCAAAGCATAGCGGAATTATCATAACCTTTATTTTGCATAATCCAAAAAATATACTTGAATTTTCATTCTCCTTAGTTTGCATTATCATACTTTCATCTTCCAAATTCCAAAAATCCAAAAAAAAACTTGTGTTTCATAAAACCCTTAGTTTGCATCCTTTCATAATCATCCTTAAGTTTGCATTTTTAAAATTCAAAATTCCAAAAAATAATAGCTTGCATATCATAACCATAAGTTGAATACCTTGCATTGTCATACCTAACTTGCATTTTCAAAGTCCAAAGTCTAAATCCAAGGTTGCATCCATTAATTGCATTTCAAAAACCTTTCAAAAATCCAAGACCAAATTGTATTTTGCATATCCTAAGTTACATGATCATTTCAAATCCTTTCAAAAATCCAAAAAATTAAGTACACCTTGCATCCTTAGGTGCATTTAGACATCATGTCAATTTTAACAAGATCCCAAGTGTCCAAAAGGAAAAAAAGGTTCATATCAACCCATTTACATTTCAAGTGAAGAGACACATGCATCCTTTGACCCAAGAGAAGGTATACCATTTCAAACACAAGGTTTTGACCCAAACATCTTGTATACTTCAAGACAAATGACATTCTCATAGCCAAACAATCAATCACACTCATACATGTGATCCAAAAATTGGATGAAAAATTGGATAAAGCAGTGAAGATCTTGGAAGAAAAAGTTAAAAACATTGAAATGAATAATACAAGATGTATAATCTCCTTAATTGTCTAAAAGAAAGTTTTGGCGTACTTGACATACAATATCTTATTTCAAAATAAAAAATACCAAAACTTATTTCACAAATAAATGAGGCAAACACAAAGTTCTACCAAATCCAATTCAATTATGTCCAAGATAAAAATTTGTTTAATCAAGTTCCAAACCAATTATTCAACCAAATTCCAAATTAAACCTTCCAACTGGGGCATAGAATAATCCAATTAGGGCCACCACCCAATTTTGAACCAATATGTATTCCAATGCAATCAAATGTCACTCAAGAAATCACACAACCCCTTGTGGCAATTTTTCAAATAAGTCAATTAATACCAAGGTCACAAATAGTTTTTTCTTTAAGAACGTCACATGTCAATGAGTCTCCTCTTATACCCTCAAATTCACCAACAAGGTTCTCCCAAACAAACACAAGGTCAAACATACCATCTATTAGACATCGATCAAGAATAATCAATGAGAAACCTATTATGGCACATGTTCAATCAACAAATAATTCACAACATGCAAACAATGATGTGATATCACCAACAAGATCACCCAAGCAACAAAAAACCCAATCTAAATTTATGAAGAGTTTTCTTCAAAATCTAGATCATGTGCATGAAATTATGGAGGAGAAAAATAAAAATGAATTACCCATGTCTAAAAATGGCCTATTAAAAAATAATCATGTGGATGATACACCCATTCTCTATCAAGACATTGACCTTCAAGAAGCATCAATATCTCCCACCTTTCCTTTATCTCCTAAAAATTCACAAGAGCAATCTCCTCCATCTCCATCAAATGACATATCCAATGATGAAACCTTCCAAGGGCTACCCATTGAATAAATCCAAGCTAATCCATTTCTTGATACAAATCCCTTCCCTACTTCTGAAATGCTAGAACCATAGTCACCAAGTCATCCATTTTTAATCAAGCCTATTCAACAGATTCCCATGTAAATTTCAACTCCCTCATTCCAAAACATTAATTTGGTTCTAGAATCCACCATGCATATTCAAATTCATACCCCATCTCAAGAGGATGATCCAAAGCATGAAGAAATGATTCCTAAAATAGATCAAGACCAAGATCCCAACAATGACCAATCCCATCCAATTGATGACCAAGATCCCATATTTCATAATTATCCCACCATATATATCCCTCCTATTCAATATGGTACCCTTCCATATCAAGAATAATGCATCCTTCCAAGTCCCATTGACCTTACACTTCCTAAGAAAAATAATGACCTACCTTCCATTCTTCCCAATGATTCCATTCGAAGTCAAGAGAAGAACACTATTAAAATGGAGTCTAATGATCCCCTTCCAAGTCAAGATCAAAGTATCCATTCACCTTCATGTCCACCACAGGATCCCATAATCCCTCCAAATCCTCCCCAAGATCCCTCCATCCTGACATTTACATATCTTAATCCTCCATATCCTCCACAAGATCATATCCTACCAAATGATCATGTCATTGCTCATATTCCATTGTAGGATCCCTTAAATTCTTCTAATCCCCCTCATGATTCTAGCACCTCTAGGCAAGTTTTTCAAAAACCCCATACATTTCAAACAAGTTCCTCTACTTTTCAAGTCCACTTCATGATCTTATCATTCCTTCCATATCGTATCCACCTCAAAATAGACTCATATCTTGTATAAAGTATCCCTTTGGTCAAAAGCATTACCAAGTCAAATGGTTAAGAATCCATGAACAAGGTATATTAAAACCCTTTCATATCAAAGAGAATTATGAAGGTCATAGCCTCAATTACATATCTCATTATCAAGATGTTGGTATCCCTTCCAAATCCAAATCCAAATGTATACCTTCCCCTTCATCCCTTCCATCCATCTTAGTTCCATATATTCCTCCACCTACTAGCTCACAATCTGCATACCCTTTCCCATATGCAGGTTAGCAAAGACACACATCTTGGAGAATGATCAACCCATCCAAAAGGTTTCCATACAATTCCTATCCACCCATGAATCCTATTCCCTTTCCAAGCATAAATTCCATAAGTCAAGAAATCCACATGTTGTCAAGGATCAACATGTCCAATCCAATTGACATGTAAAAATAAAAAAAATATGATCCCAAAAGAAAAGGAAATGTCCAAAAGGCCACAAAGGCCATTTGAGAAAAAAGAAAAGTCAAAATATATATGGGTTCCTAAATCTCTTGTAGATGCAATGCATTCCAAAGACCCATAAAATAATTGAAAATAAAAGTCCATGTGGATTCCTAAGAAGCTCCTTGAAGCACTGTTTCCCAAAGAAAAATTCAACTTAGCATCTAAAATTGCTATCCCTCCATCTAAATACCTTCAACCTTCCCAATCTATTTTGGGTCCTTGTGTCCCAAAATTCATATCCATTCCTCCATCAAATCCAAAATATCCTTTTCCATCACTTCATCACCCCTCAAGGTGTGTACCAATGTTGATCTTGCCCACATTCCCTTCCACTTAGAATAAATTCTTCTTACACTTCATCCATTATCCAATGCCTATTTTCTATTCTTTCATGTAGCCTATTTAATGACTTCCTCCTAAATTTATCTCTTTCCATCATCATTAAACTTCTCATAAAATTTAGGTACTAGTTGCAATGTACCATACTCATCAGAAGAAAACTTAACTTCCTTACTTACTTGGTATGACTCGTCATTTATTGGTTTGTCTTTTGGTTTTTGTGATGAAGTATATTTTTTATGCCTCTTAAATTTTTTTACTCCTTTATCTGAATCTATGGCTTCTTCATCAATATCTTAAATGATGGATTAGTCTTTCTTTTCCTCAATCTTCTTCTTCTCACCCTTCTTCACTTCATCTTTCTTTTGCCTAATTGGTCTAATTTTCTTTTTTGGTCTTCTTTCTACTATATTCTTTGTATCCTTCCTTTTCATCTCCATTTTGTTCTTCTCAATAGGCTTTATCTCTTCTAATTTTATCTTTGTCACTCTAGTAGGAGGTGTCCTCTTGGTTTGTTTAACAAAAGGAGAAGATTTATCTATTTTCACTATTGCACTCCTTGTTTGTCTAGAGGTAGAGGGTGTAGTACCTTCCCTTGCACCTTCTAAGTTTGTTGGATTCTATGCAGTACCCTATTGACCCTTCAACTTATTTAAGAGATATCCTTGTAGCCCTAACTTCAATTTCCACTACTTTTATTACCCTTCTAGTAGATATTGGTGCCTGACACTATGCATGCAAATAGTCACTCTTCTCCTCATAAGTCCCAAATACCTCAACACTCTCATCTCTAGGTGATTTTAGAAATGTATCTGTGTTAGAAAGTAAAGATCCCCAAGATAACTAAGAGGGGAGGGGGGTGAATCAGTTATCAGATAATTTATCCATTCAAGTGCTTTAAACAATATAATCAATGTACTGATCAATCATAGAAAGATAATCATACACAATTGCACAATAACACAAGATATGTTGACTAGGGAACCTCTTGAAAAGAGTAAACCCCGGTGGGAATGATGCCCACAAAATGATGCACTAATATGAAAGTTCCTTGTTAGAGGATGGACCCTGTTAGGATTCTTATGAAATACATTCAGTACATATAAATCCCTGTTAGGAGATTTTGAATCCCTGTTAAAAGATTCTAACCTGGTTAAGAGTTTAGGGAAGACAGAAGGACCCACTGCCCAAACATCTTCAAGGCAAGATCTCTGAACCCACTGTCCAAAAGATCTTAGAATTATTCAATAGAATAATATGAAATATATTACCTCCTTCACACTATGCCAAAACCGCACTCTCTGCTACACAAGATCACAATTCCAGATCTCTGTACTCACAAGTCTTCCTTCATCACTAAATTAGCTCTTTTCTTCACTTCATGCATATATTCGCATCTCAATCTTCATAGTACACATTAGAACAAGGAAAACATTCCTTCTTATATACCAAACTCAAATAATTACAAATGAGTCAGTCCTCAATTACAAAATAATAAATTCTACACGCTACACACAGAATTCACATAAAACTATCGGCTTCCAGATACTATAAATTTCTCCAAACATATCCTCAAATTTTGTGCTATGAAACACATCATCATTAATGAGTCTCCAACATCCCTTTAACTACACAAAATCATATTCCATCCCAGCTAAGAGATATCCTCCGATTTCTGAACATCGCTTCACAGAAACACTGTCTAAACACTGCTTTCACCAAAATGCTCATAACTCTCACAAATAAATGAATTTCTTTTTGTGCTATTAACCATAGGTTAATAACACACCAAAGAACATACCATCAACTATGCAAAAGCCAATCTACAATACAATATGTGCGCAAAACAAAACTGTACCTACTTTCCTACTAATATCTAGAATATCACTGTGTTGACATCAATGACAATCCAAGTCATGAATGCAAAAACAACTGCTACAGAATGACTGCCAAAATACTTTTCATTAATTCCTAACAATCTCCCCCATTGGAATTGATGGCAACATAGATGAAAAACATCCAATGTTCCAAAAATCCAATACTGCAACATCACTGCAAAATATCAAATTAAATCTTGCTTCATTTTCCTATTCAGCTCTCTCATACAATCCACAATATTTTTCATGTATATCTCTCCCCCATTGACATCAATGATAGAAATTCCACCACTAAGTCAACAACAACTTAATGTCAAAAGACACTTTTCAGAAAAATACAATAACAAGAGTCCTCATGACTCAGCTCATAAACTCCCCCATATAGGAAGTTCCAACATCCAATCCAGAAGAAATATAGGGCTCATATACCACTGGACGGATGCAATCATCTACATCAATTCTCAAAAATAGGTTGGGGCATAACCCCAAGCATACCTCTTAGATACACAAATGTATCCTTAGGTAAAGACTTTGTAAATATATCTGCTATCTGCTCCTTTGTACTTGTGTACTCCAATCTTACTTCTTTTTTTACAACTTTCTCTCTTACAACATGATACTTGATCTCAATATGTTTAGTCTTAGAATGTAAAATAGGATTTTTTGACATACTCACTGTACTGGTGTTATCACAATGTATAAAACTAGGCTCATCAAACTTTATTCCAATATCCTTCAACATCTACTTCATCCAAATAATCTGATTACAATTATTTGCTGCTGCAACATATTCTGCTTCTGCTATGCTTTGTGAAGTACAATTCTACTTCTTACTTAGCCAAGAGACCAATTTTCCTCTAAGAAAAAAGGCTCCACCATTGGTGCTTTTCTTGTCATCAACGCTGCCTCCCCAATCTGCATCAGTATAGGCACATAAAGTAAAATCATCAGAATTCTCATACCATAATCCATAATCCATTATTCCTTTCAGATATCACAGTATCCTCTTTACTACTGCATAATGTGATTCTCTAGGTTCTACTTGAAATCTTGCTACAATCCCCACTGAATGTGCTATATCAGGTCTTGTATGTGTCAAGTACTACAATCCTCCAATCATAGGTCTGTACTTTTTCTACTCAACTGCTGGTGTCTCATCTTTGCTAGATAACTTATGTCCGATTACCATAGGTGTTCCAACAGGTTTAGAATCTTCCATTCCAAATTTTTTCAATAAGTCATTCAAATACTTAGTCTGACTTACAAATATACCTTCCTTGCTTTGTGTTATCTGTAATCCCAAAAAATATTTCATTTCTCCAATCATGCTCATCTCAAATTTAGTCTTCATTTCATTTGCAAATTTGTCACTAGCTTCATCTTCTCCTCCAAAGATAATATCATCAAAAAATATAACTATAACCAACAAACCATTCTCAATTTCTTTTGTGTATAAGTTACTATCTGCTGTTCCTTTTATAAATCCCAATTTCAATAAATACTTATCCAATCTTGCATACCAGGTTCTAGGTGCTTGTTTTAATGCATATAAAGCTTTCTTTAACTTACATACCATATCTCCTTCTTGTGTCAAAGGAAAACCTTCAGGCTGCTCAATGTAGACTTCCTCTTCCAATTTACCATTCAAAAATGCTGACTTCACATCCATCTGATACACTCTGAATTTCTTGTAAGTTGCATATGCTAGAAACATTCTCACTGCTTCAAGTCTGGCCATAGGTGCAAAAGTTTCTTCATAGTCAATTCCTTCTTGTTGTGAATATCCTTTACATACCAATCTTGCTTTGTTTCTTATCACTTCTCCTTGTTCATTCATCTTGTTTCTGAATACCCACTTTGTTCCAATCACATTCTTGTCTTCAGGTCTAGGGACCAATTCCCATGTCTTATTTTTTTCAATCTGCTCTAGTTCTTCTTTCATAGCATTAATCCAATGTTCATCTTCACAAGCTTCATTAGTAGTCTTAGGTTCAATTTGAGAAATCAAACATAAATGTACCTTATTTTGAGTCAAAACTCCTCTATCTAAACTTCCAATAACTTGCTCAACAGGGTGATGTCTTGAAGTATACCTGTTAGGTGTCATAGTTACTGATCTTGTTCCGACTGTAGATTCTTCTCTGCTTTCTTCTCTATTTTCTTTTCTATTTTCTTCTCTATTTTCTTCTCTATTTTCTTTAGTATGACTTTCATTCAGCAAATCACTGTTAGTTTCAAAAAATAATTCTATATTTTCAATGTTAGGCTGAGGTTGTCCTTCTCCATCAGATTCATAATCAAGCATTCTTTCCTAAATTTTAAACTTCTCATCAAATTTTACATTTGAACTTTCAACAATAGTCTTAGTTCTTTTGTTATAAAATCTATATGCTTTGCTTTTTAAAGAATATCCAAGAAATATTCCTTCATCACTTCTAGGATCAAACTTTCCTATATCATCATCTCTCTTTATATAACATTTACTTCCAAAAATTCTAAAATACTTAACTGAGGGTATATGTCCAAACCATAATTCATAAGGTGTCTTGTTTGTATCTGCTCTGATTTGTACTCTATTCATAGTGTATACTGCTGTGTTCACTGCTTCTCTCCAAAAAGTCTTAGCCAAATCATTTTCAAACAACATAGCTCTTGCTGCTTTAGTTATTGACCTATTCCTTCTTTCTGCAATACCATTTTGTTCTGGTGTTCTAGGGGCTGAAAGTTGTCTCTTAATACCATTCATTTCACAAAAGGTGTTAAACTCTCTAGATGTAAATTCACCACCTCTATCAGATCTTAGACACTTAATCTTCATTCCAGATTCATTCTCAATTTTTCTTTTCATGATCTTAAATTTATCAAATGCTTCAGATTTTTCTTTCAAAAATGCAATCCACATCATTCTTTTAAAATCATCAACAAGAATCATAAAATACCTTTCTCGATAGAATCCTCTAGTCCTAGTAGGACCACTCAAGTCTGTATGAACAATCTCCAGCTTCTCTGTCGATGTGAACTTCTTGTTGAGAAATGAACTCCTTTTCTGCTTTTCCATCATACATTCTTTGCAAATCATGTTAGTAGGTTTCATAATTCTAAGTAAATCTCTTATCGCAAGTGTAGTGCTCACCTTGACAATATTATCAAAGTTTATATGATAAAACCTTTTATGCCATAACCAACTATCATCAATCCTAGTTATCAAACATGTCATCTCAGTAGGATTTAACTGAAATACATTACTTCTAGTTTTGGATCCTTTTCCAATCAGATTTCCATCTTTATCTTTTATCACACAAGTTTTCTTAGAAAACCAAACTTGATAACCCTTATTAGCCAATTGTCCAACGCTTAGTAGATTATGTCTTAGTCCATCAACAAAGTAAATATCATCAGTGTTAGTCTTTCCATCAAGAGTAATAGATCCTATACCCTTAATCAAACAAGGTGCATTGTTACCAACCCTAAAAATTCCTCCATCATAATTATCTAACTTAACAAACTTTCTTTTATCTCTAGTCATATGATGTGAACAACCACTGTCTATAATCCAATCAGATTTCTTTTCAACTTGTGAAACTAATGCTTTTTCTTCCCTTTTATTAGATTCAGAACTTTTTTCTTTAATTGCTACAAATCCTATTTCCTCAAAGTTATCATTATCACTGTCACTTAAATATTTTTCAATTCCTGCTTCAAGATCTTCATCATTTGCATAATAACAATCTTTAGATCTCCTAGGTTTAAAGTTGCTTCTATACTTAACTCTTTTAGGACATTTAGATGCAAAATGACCATATTCTTGACAAGTCCAACATTTAAAGATTTTCTTACCATCTGGTTCTCTTTTTACAAGTAATGCAATACCTTCTTCAATCTTCTTATCTTCCTCAGATCTGCTACTGCTGGCATAATCTGCATTCACACTAGTACTTCTTGTAGGTCTAATGTTAAGAGCACTGAATGCTATTTTCATTCTAGGTAGTTCTCCTGATAATCTCAAGTTCATCTCTACTATTTCTAATCTTCCAAGAAGAGTCTCTCTTGAAAATTTTAATGTACAAGGTTGTAGACTATGATTTTGAACCTGTTACCTATCTTGAAAGGCTGAAACATTCAAACATTAGACTAATCTAACATGTTCATGAACTAAAAAATAGCATAAGACATGAAAACAAAACCAAAGCCACCTCAAGATTGTTGCTAAAAAAACAAGTGCTATAGAGCAAATGTTTGATTCACTTCAATTAGAGGGATGTGGGTGTGCTCTCTAAGCACTTGGAGCATATTCTAATGCATACTAAGATTGATTTTAGACCAAATATAGGTGTGATATGATGCTATATGCTATGCTAAACAATGAAAGAAACTATATTAATCCATTATTGCTAAGCTATGATGTTCTTTAAGAAAGCTTGAAGATGATAAAAAGAAACTAACAATTAGTATTGCTTATGCTAAGTCTAGAGCTAAATGGACATGATAACAATGCATAAAATGAAAGGTGAATGGATATTTTGCTCTTGGAAATGAGGACTATTTATAGACTTTTGGGAGGATGAATGAGTGGCTAGGATCAAAATCCTTAAGAGAGGCCAAGATTCATTCAAAGGGGAGCACATGGATTGTGCTAGTTCAAGGCCACCTCCTTGTGACAAGTGTCACAAGGGCATTGGGTTGAAAGATGGGAGGAATGTGCACAATTAGGGAAATGTGTCTAAGGTCAAAGGGTGTAAAAAAGGGGTGAGGGGCTTCTTAAATGCATCATAAATGCATGTAAGAGGGATAAAGAGGTTTTAAATACATCATAAATGCATGTAAGAGGGATAAGGAGGCTTTAAATGCATCATAAATGCATGTAAGAGAAGCCTCTAGAAGTTTGTTGACTTTGGTTAAAGTTTAGGAGTTGGCTAATCTTGGTTAGGGAATGTGAGAAGGTTAGGGAGGTGATTAGGATTAGGATTAGGATTAGGAATTTCTAGAAGAGTCTAGCACTTCTTTAGGATAAATAAAGATTTTTAGGAAATAGATAAAGATTTATTTATTTCCATGGGTTTAGGTTTGAGAAAATTTATTAAAATAAATTTAATAAACATAAGGATTAAATATTTAATCTTAATTAAATATTTTGAGTTGGGGTTAGGGTTAGAAAATGATGGGATTAGCCTTTAATCGTAATTAAAGAAGGTTTTAGAAGATTTTGGAAGAGGTTAGTGGTTTTAGGAAAAAAGACCAACTTTTGGTCAAAAAATAAATTAATTATTTTTTGGGGGATTTTCGGTCAATTTATTAATTAAAATAATTAATAAATAGGGGATTAATGTTTAAATAAGATTTAAACATTTTTGGGAGGGATTTCTTAATTAAATATTTTTAATTAAGAAAAAGGGATTTAATGACATAAAAATAAATAAATAAATTAAATAATTAATTAATTAATAAATGATGATGTCATCAGAGATTTTTCAAAAAATAAAAATACTTTATTTTCTAAAGGATTTTTAGGTGTCTACATTTTGCCCCTCTTTGATGCGATGCCGCAAGTGGCATGGCTTCAAAGACAAGAAAATAAGATGCCCCAGGCTAGAATTTAGAGGAATAAGGGATTGTGCCCCCTCGAGAAAATAACACAAGGAATAAATGTTGTGGAATTTTCTCGAAAGGAAACAGAGAAGGAAGGATCTAGGAAGAAGGGGAGATAAATAACCAAGCTTCCAAGAGCAAAGATGAGTGAATGCAAGATGAGATGGAATGCAAAATGCAGGAGGCAACTACATGAGAGATGCAAGATACAGGGGATTTGGGGAAGCTCCATGCTTTAGATCTTTTAGAGAGCACAACCTAGTTTAATATAGCAATGCTAGAGACCTGCCAAGGATACTGGGATCACGAGGCCTTGTCACCAGTGTTGCATAGGACCGACGCTAAAAAGACAAGCAGGGTTGCCCCAGCATTACGCATGAACCCAAGAGGAAGCATGGTGGAAACGATGCTGAAGAAACCACAAACACACAACTGACTCACAGGCAGAAGTAAAAGATCAAAAGACCTTGCCCCAGATTATCCTCATTCGCAGCGCACCATGATATAAAGGATCGTGGCGACTTTGAGTAGAGAACAATGAGAAGCTGTAAAAGATTAACAAGACCCAAAGGACAAAATCCAAGGTCAAAATGAAAACTCCAAAAAGACATCCTTTGCCAAGGAGAGAGATTTGATTTGACTGATTTGATGGGGGGAAGATTAGATCAGACAAGAGGAAGGATACATCCTCAAGGACCCGTTGATTGATGAGAGAATGAGTGGTGTTGTTCGCTGGCAAATGATGAAGTCAAAGAATAATCACGGTGATCAAGAATAGTCGATAATTGAGGTTGTTGAAGTACAAGGCTGGGTAGGACAAAGTGTGCTGATCAAAATGCTGCTGCAGGACTGACAAGGACTGATGTACAACAGACGGGAAAAGATATACAATGGATATGTACAAAAGCTTAGGATTGGGGATAGGAAGATCTCGCTATACAGGATATACAAGAAGGATTGCTCGACACAGGGGAGTGTACAACATATACAAGAGTGGATACAAGACATGGTACAAGATATGTGCAAGATATGGTACAAGATATGTGCAAGAGGAATGGTGGTGTTGCAGAAGGTTGATGGCGGGGGGATGGTGGAGGGGGATGGGGATGGGAAAAATGACTGAGATGGTGGGATGGGGGATGGGAGTTTGATAGATAATGGCTCGGTCCATCATGTATGGCACCTGTTTGCCAGGTTTTTCACCAACATACTTGTCCAAGGCGCTTGAATTGCCAAGTTTTCACCATTGGATGATTATTTTCTTGTCTTTTTTTTTTTTTTCTTCTTTTTTGCTTTTTTTTTTTTAAAATTTTTTTTGCTGCTTTTTTCCAATTTTTATGGATTTTCTGAATATGTAGGATTTGGTTCAGGCATAGAACCTCTTCAGATGTATGATGTTGATTGGATCATTCAAAAGCTCTCCTTCTGGTGTAGATAGCTGATAAGCTCCGGAGCCAAAGCATGAGGTGACCACATAGGGGCCCAGCCAAGTAGGCTCAAACTTGCCTTTCTTTTCACGATTTGCTTGGACCTTTTGATTTTCTTTGAGAACCATGTCACCGACTTGGAATTGTCTAGGATGGACCTTCTTGTTATAACTCCTTTTGAGTCAATTCTAGTATGCAACCAGGTGATCGTAGGCTTGCCGTCTCTTTTCATCTAGTAGATCTAGCTGTGTGAGCCGGGCCACACGATAGTCTTCATCAGTTGTATAGTTCTTCATGGAGACTCGCAATAATGGGAGCTCAACCTCGATCGGTAGAATGGCTTCAACACCATATACAAGGGAATATGGGGTGGTGCCTGTGGGAGTGCGATAGGAAGTGCGGTAGGCCCAAAGGGCAGGATTGATTTGGAGGTGCCAGTCACGACCAGAATCATTGACAACCTTCTTGAGGATTTTCAAAAGAGTTTTGTTGGTTGCCTCAGCTTGGCCATTTCCTTGAGGGAAATATGGACTGGAGAAACGGTGATGGATGTGGAGTCTGGCACACAGATCATCCACATGCTAGTTTTCAAAAGGTGTGCCATGGTCTGTGAAAATGGTAGATGGTATGCCGAAGCAGCAGATGATGTGTTAAAGGATGAACTTGGATATTTGGATGCCAGTAGTTAGGGTGAGCGGAATCGCTTCAACCCATTTGGTAAAGTACTCTATGGCTGTTATGATATACTTGTGTCCATCCGAAGAGAGGGGGGTGATCAAGCCAATGAGGTCGAGGCCCCAACATGAAAAAGGCCATGGTGGTGCAATAGGCTGTAGATCCTATGCTGGTGCATGTATCAAATTGGCATGCTGTTGACATGGGAGACATTTCTTGACAAATTCACACGCATCATGTTCCATTGTTGGCCAATAATATCCAACTCTAAGTAGCTGCCTTGCTAGAACCATGCCACTCATGTGGGCACCGCAAATTCCAGCGTGAACTTCTTGTAAGGCCAGGACGGCCTCGTTTGAATCTAAACATCTAGATAGGACATTGTGATACCCGCGATGATATAGGGTGTTGGCTATAAGAGTGTAGCGGGAAGCTCTGCGAATAAGGTTTTGGCGTTGGTTATTGGTGAGATGGGGAGATATGATACCATTTTTTAGATATGCATGGATGTCATGGTACCATGGGGATTGAGGACCAACCAAGACACATACCATTTCTGCATCAGCGTTCTCATAAGCTGGCGTATGTAGCTACTCAACTAGGAATTCATACTGTGATGCGTCGCGTGGGATTTCTAACAAGGATCCAATGGTTGCCATTGCATCCGCTGCTTTGTTCTGAAGTCTTGGGATCTGTGTGAACTGTAGATGTAGGAAATGCTCTTGCAGTTTTTCCACCAGCTCTTTATAAGGTAGCAACTTGTCATCCTTTGTCTGATATTCATCTAGGACTTGTTTGATAATCAGCTGTGAATCTCCAAATACTTGTAATTCTATGATATTCCACTGAATGGCTATTCTAAGACCTAAGATGAGTGCCTCATATTCTGCAATGTTGTTGGTACATGGGAATCCCAATTTGAATGATTTTGGGATGTAGTCACCTTGAGGTGTGACGAATAGGATTCCTGCCCCTGATCCATGTGATGTGTAGGAGCCATCAAAGTATAGTTTCCACATGGGCTGCTCTTCAATCATGCATAAGTGTTCATCAGGGAATTCCATGATTAGTGGATAGGCATCCACCAGTGGTGCTTCTGCTAGTTGATCGGCAATGACTTGCCCTTTGATTGCTTTATGATCAATATACTGGATGTCAAACTCACTGAGTATCATGACCCATTTTGCCATCGGCCTGTGAGAGTTGTCTTTGATAGTAGATATTTGAGGGGGTCCACCTTTGAAATGAGCTTGATTGTGTGACTGAGCATGTAATGTCTAAGCTTTTGAGTGGTAAAGACCACTGCAAGGCATGCTTTTTCCATAGGTGAATAATTAAGCTCATATCCGACAAGAGTGCGACTAATGTAATAGATGGCTCTCTCCTTGTTGTCATCATCATGCTAAGCTAAGAGTGCCCCCAGTGCTGTAGTGGTTGCCGAGATGTAGAGTATGAGAGGGTGTCCTGGAATTGGTGGTACTAGGATTGGAGAATTGGCAAGATACTCCTTGAGCTTATCAAAGCTTCTTTGACATATGGGATCCCATTTGAAGCTTGTGTCTTTGCATAGGAGTTGCGTAAAAGGTTGGCACTTGTCTGCTAACTGAGAAATGAACTGACACACTGATTGAAGCTTTCCTTGTAGGCTTCTGAGCTGTTTGAGTGTTCTTGGTGGAGGCATCTCTGTTATTGCTTTGACCTTCTTGGGGTCTATCTCTATGCCTCGTCGCGATACTATGAAACCTAGGAGCTTTCTAGATGTAACACCAAAGACACATTTCTTTGGATTAAGCTTTAAGCCATAATGATTCAGATGATCAAACACACGCTCTAAGATGTTGAGGTGTTCATCCCTTGTTTTGGATTTTGCAAGGATATCATCCACATAGTCTTCAAGGATCTTGTGGATCATGTCATGGAAGATCGCTGTCATTGCTTGCTGATATGTTGCTCCTGCATTCTTTAGCCCAAAGGGCATCATATTGTAGCAGAAGGTACCCCATGGGGTTGTGAATGCTATTTTATGTTGATCTGCTTCTGCTATATGAATCTGGTTGTAGTCGAAAAAGCCATCCATGAGTGATAGCATTTCGTGACCCGCTGTGAGGTCTACAAGCATGTCTATGTTTGGCAATGGGAAATCATCCTTAGGGCATGCCTTGTTCAAGTCCCTAAAATTAGTACAGATTCTGATGTCGCCAGAAGGCTTTGTGACTGGCACCATGTTAGAGATCCATTCTGAGTAGTCGATTGCTCTGATGATTTTTTCTTGAAGGAGCTTCTCAAGCTCTGCTTTAACTAGTAATGCTACCTTTGGATGCATTTTCCTTAGCTTCTGCTTCACTGGCTTGACATTTGGATCTACTGATAGATGATGAACAACAAGGTTTGGATCAAGCCCAGGCATGTGGGCGTATGACCATGCAAAGTTGATAACTGATTCCTTGAGCAAGGTGTTGAGAGCCATTTCTTCTCCTTCTATTAGGTTGACTGCAATGTAGGTGATCCTTGGACATTCTTCTATTCCCAAGTTGATTGGCTTGGTTTCCTCTATGATGATCGGTGACTGCTCTAGTCTATAATCTTGGATAGGGGGAAGAGGCAAGGCTTCATCTTCTAGCGCCTGAATTGCCAGGTTTTCACTAGAAGATACGCCCTTTGTTTTTACTATTTTGGAATCAGAATGTGCCCCAGAAGGGTTTTCACATAAAGACTCATGATGTTCTTTTGCTTTATCATTTTTGTGACTAAAGCTTGCCTCTTCCCCAAAATATCCTTTTGGGTGAAGCGTATAAACAGATGTCGATGTTGGATCCTGGTTGACTGCTGGATCTGATGCCCCCATGAATTCTAGGAGTGCTTGTGTGCTTTGGAACTCGTCGATGTGTGCGATGCTTGGTTGGTCCCAAGTTATGAGTTCAGGGTGTGTGAGGGGAAGGTCTATGAGGTTGATGGATAGTTGTTGGAGGACAGAAGTCCCCAGGAGGGTGTCGTCGGCAAAGATATCATCATAGGATGGGATGTCTTTCTCTTCGGGGATGTCTTCAATTTCCACGAGGTCATCCTAGCTATTCGAGAAGTTAACGCTAGTCATGTTGGTGCCCTCAGTTGCGGTATTGGGCTCTTGTTCGGGCAGGCAAGGGATATTAAAGCCAAGTCCTCGATGTTCAAGATTTTGTGATGGTGTGATAGGAAACAGATTTCCATCTTCTTGTGGTCCTAGACCACCGCCCTGATAGTTATATTGTTATGTGACATTCTTGTATGGGATTGGATATTTCTCTTTGAAGTACTCAAGAATTTGCGTGTCACGGGATGGGGGATCTTTGTACAACCATCTGTTGATATCCGACTCCATCTCTTTGCTGTTTATGTTGCCATGGGATTCAAAAGTCATAGATCCGATTTTCTTGATTTCATGATGCTCTTCAATAGGCTTGCTTTGGTGATCTGGGCGCCCTTGAGTATGTGGATCAAGCGGAAGGGCCCCTACGGAAAATGCATCATGTAGGCTATATTCACCACAACCCTGGTTATTGATCTTGACGAAAGAGAGGGTGGAGGTGAGAATGGTTTCTGGATCGCAATGGGATCGGGATGAGCTGGCAATAGAAGTACCAATGTCAGTTCCAGGACAATGAGTGGAGTGAGGGAATGATGCTTCCATCACACGACAGTATGCAAAGGGTTGGGGGTCAGCATGGATGGTAACCTCAGTGCCTTGATGCAGAAATTTGATGCACTGATGGTAAGTAGATGGTACAGCCTTAATGGAATGAATCCACGGTCGTCCTAGGAGGATATTAAATGGTAGGTCAAGATCAACAACATGGCAGATAGTATCTTGTGTTGCTGGGCCCAGCTGAATGGGCAAAGTAATGGTACCTTCTGAGGTACGCTCCAAGTTATCATAGGCTTTGATAGTGATCACTTCATGTGCTATATCGGCCTGGGTGAACCCAATCTGCTGAATGAATTTTAAAGTACATAAGTTTAGAGCTGAGCCATTATCTATTAAGACCCGTTTGATGGCAAAGTCTCTGACCATGACGGCAATGCGGAGAGGAAGAGTATGGTCAGGAGCGACATCTAGTATATCAGATTCTTTGAAGGATAAGGCACATGCTGCTGATAGGTGTCCCACAAGAATTTCAAACTGAGTTGTGTTAATGTCCGTGGGGACATGGCCTTCTTTTAGAGCTTTGTCCAGGATCTCCTGATGGATGGGTGATGTGCAGAGAAAATCCAAGATAGATATTTGGGCTGGCATGTTCCAGAGATGCTCTATGATATTATATTGTGCACTTGGTGCATTATGCTGTGTTGCGCGTGCATTTGATGCTGGCCTGGTGTTAGACTATGCTGTGGATGCAGTAGATGTTGGCCTTGGAGGAGCAGCTGATCTCGGAGGAGCACCGGCAACAGTTATCCTACTACTGCGGGTAGTTGCAGCACATTGTCGATCCGGCCCTCTGACGTGGATGGTATTGATGGTGGGCTCATCTTGGATGGGCTCAACTTGAGTTATGCATCTAACATACTTGTCATAGTTGATGTAGGCCGCTGTGTGATCTTCTTGCTTGCCTTTGCCACAATTTTGGGGCTGATTGGTGTTGGCTTGATTCTTCCTGGTATTGTGTTGAGGGAACACATTTTGATATATTTGTAAATTGGCATTTGGTGAGGCTTGAGCAGGTGTATCTACTTGAATCTCTTTTTGGTCAATGAGATCTTGGATATAGTTCTTGAGTCTCATACACTTCAGGGTAGTGTGTCCTTTCACACGATGGTAATCACAGTATTCATGTTCTTTATACGATTCAGACTTTGGTATGTTGTCATCCTTCTGTGGGATGGGCGGATATGTGATCATATTTGCCTTGGCTAGCCGATAAAATATCTGATCCAGAGGCTCACCCAAAGGTGTGAAAGTCCTCTTTGGATTGTTCTGATTGTTGGCCTTGTGCTGCCTTGGGGCAATGTTAACTGCGTTAACAGGATTTCCTTGACATGCTGGCTGTTGTTGTTGGTATTGCTGCCGATACTATTGCATAGGTGGTTGATGAGCTTGAGGAGGCTACTGATAAATAGGTGCTTCATATGCAGGAGCTGGTGGTTGCTGATAGATGGGAGCTTGTGGCGGTTGGTATGTTTGAGCTGGTGTAGGACTAGCCACAATGAATTGTACATTCTTAGTGTCAGTGGCTCCATCTGTAACAACATTCTTGTTACGATTCCAGTAATGGGATTTATCATTGTTGGGTTTGTTCTTGGAATCATCCTTGAAGTGACGAATAGTGCCTTCGTCTAGGAGAGCTTTCTCGATGCCTATGCCTTTGCTCTTGATGTCTTGGTATGTCTGGAGAGAGTTCATTCGCATGTGATGGGATAGCTTTGGATGCAGGTTATCAATGAAGATCTTTGTTAGATGCTTCTCTGGTGGCTGATATGATAACCTGGTTGTAAGATTCTGCCATCTTTGCAAGTATTCTGCAAGGCTTTCTCCATCTTTCTGCTTTGAGTTGCATAGGTCTAGCAAGGACAACTCATTCTCCACATTATGGGCATAGTGTGTGATGAACTTCTCAGAGAGTTCAGCAAAGGTTTTTATTGTCCCATGTGGTATTTTGTAAAACCACTCAATAGCAGTTCCTCCCAAGCTTTTGGGAAACAGGCGCAGGAGATAGTTATCACTGTAAGCTACTTCTTGGCACGCCATGTAGAACTCTTTGATATGGTTTACTGGATCTCCTTTCCCCTGATACTTGTCAAACTTGGGCATCTCAAAATGCTTGGGGAAAGGGATAGTTGCTATGGACCGATCGAAGGGATATGAGCACACCTCTTCGAACTTGTATGTTTTATTCTTTGTTCCACTTTGTAGCTCCTTTAGAGCATTTTTCATTGCTTCCCACTCAGCATTGAGTGGTGAGGGAACTGGGACTTCTGCTTGCTGTGGAACTGGATATGGCGCTTGCTGTGGATAAATGGGTTGGAACTGATTTTGGGGCAATGGTTGCTGGGGATATTGCTGGTGTGGCATAGGGGGATATTGTGGTAAATGATATGGAACCACTTGATGTTGTTGGGCTGCTTGCTGTTGTTGAACTGACAGTTGTTGTGGGACTGCTTGCTGATATTGGACATTTGGAACTTGTTGTTGTAACTGATGGGTGGGAACTTGTTGTTGCTGGGGGATGATAGGGATTTGTTGCTGGGGCTGATAGCAAGGGACTTGCTGTTGTTGAGGAATGATGGGTGTTTGCTGAAAGGGGACATGTGGTTGCTGTGGGGGAGGCTATTGGAACGATGCTGCTTGCGGGTATGATGGTGGTAGTTGCTGAGGTTGGCTTTAGGTTTGGCTGATATAAGCTGGGTGCATGCCTGCATTACTTAGAGGTGGAACAGATGTGGGGAAGCTAGAAGCAAAGGGTGATGGGGTAAGATAGCTGGGGAAAGTTGGCTGTTGAGGTGGTGGAACTTGCTGGAAGGTATTTGGGATTTGGGACGAATAGCTTGAAGCCGGCAGTGGTTGGGGTAGTTGCTGCTGTGCTGCTTGGGCGAAGGCAGTTTGTTGACTTGCAACCATAGATGTAGGGAATTGAGATGGGATCCCCCATGCCTTCATTTCTTCTTGTGTAAGGCCCCACTGAGAGCTTGTGTTAGGGTGCACTGCAGCGGATGATGGAATGGTAGGAGCAATGGGAGCTTGGGACATGAATGATGGTTGAGAGAAAGGAGCTTGTTGAGGTTGTGGTTGAGCGGATGCTTGTGAGGAGGAAAATGAAGGAAACACCCAAGAGAAAGATGAGGTTGGAATGGGAAGCGATTGCGCTAACCCCAAAGAAGAAGGTATGGGTGCTTGGGGGGTGAAGGGTGACGGTGCTCCTTTGATGGTGAAAGGCGTTGCTTGACTTGCGGATGGTGGTGAAGCTTTTGGTGTAAAAGCTTGCGTGAGAGGTGGAAGCTGACTTTGGGTTAAGCGTTAGATTTGGGCTTGGGCAGCCATAGCAGATGATGAAGGAAAAGGGGTAGGAGATGGAGCGGATGGTGCTGCAGCTTGTGTTGCGGGACTGGCGAGGCTTTCTTGCAAGAAAAGGGGAATGGTGGAAAGCTCTTGGGGTGTTTGCATGATAGGATCGGGGAATGATTGGACAAACGGAGAATATGCTTGTGCTGGAACTTGGATAGTATTGATGGGGATGCGTGGATAGAGAGATGGTGGGATGGAGGTACTTTCTGGCAGATAGTGGGCAAACGTGCTTTGCTGATGTTGCGGTACAAGGGCATTGGTCACTGGTGGGCTTTCTCGAAGACTTGCAAATGCCTGGATTGCCAACGGGGATGAAGGGATGTTTGGATCTTCACATGGGTTATTGGCTTGGATCTGGGGATTGTAGGTCATCATGGCGTTGGTGAAAAGGTTGGGATCGGATGAGGTTGTTGGTGGATAAGGATTCATGCTTCTTCTTTTTTGAGATCTGGTCTCAACAGGCATGGAGATGCAAGTGCTAAATGGATGCAAGATGTTTGGCTAAAAGATGTTGATGGATGCAAAGTTGATGAACTTCTAAAGATGACGACTTTCTAGAATGCAATGCAAGGATGGATGAACTGCTCGGATTTGGATCAAGGATGGTGGAAGATTGGTGGGAGATGGTGGAAAATTGGTAAAAAAGCTTGGTGATGATGGAGGATTGGTGGGATGCTCTGATTTGGGTCAAGATTGGGTGGAGGATTGGTGGGATGCTGGTGGAAGATTACTAAGTGTCAATAATGAGTTGTTATTTTTCCCTGATGGAGGATCAGTGATAGGACTTGGGCCAACCTAGGATAGACTGATGATCTTCGGTTAACTGGATGCTTATCAATACAAGCCAATCTCTTGCTCGAGATGATGAGGCTGTGCAAGGACAAGTTGGATTTCCTTTAGACAATGCTCTGTCAAAAAGGGGATGCTTTCTGATTTAGGATAAGGGATGGAAACAACTCAAAGGTTTTGAACACTAAGTGTTTGTGGATTTTGGATCTCTGGATTTTGGTACAAAAGATGGTGGGTTCTGATTTAGACGATGGATGCTAGATTTTGATGAAGGATATGGGATTCTGATGGTGGATTGCTGATGAAAAGATGGTGGAGGATAATGGAACAATGCTCTTTCTAAGAGGATGATGCAGATGTGACTGGGATGGATGATCTATGACACTGCTAGGATGATGATGGTGCATTCAACTAAGAAGGATTTCTAGGATGTAACTAAGGTTTGGTGATGATGCAAGGATGAAACTAGGATGAAGCTAGGATGACGGACTGCTGAGATAAGATTGTGAGATCTGAAGGTAGAATGGACATGTTATGAATCCAGCTAATCTTCTCTTTCAAGGTTGATGTAGCGATGGTTTACTCAGAAATGGTAGGCAAACTATTTGACTCTTGCATTATAGCCAATATTATCAAGTCTTTCTTGATATTTTTCTTCTACTTGGGTTGCTTGGACAAAGGATTGATGGCTTTTAAGGTTCCTCTCTGCAACTTTCTTCTCTTGATAATCTTTGGATTTGGGCAACTTGGCTTTTGGATGTTTGATCAAATTGGGCATATCTTTGGAAAATTTTGATAGGTTTGAGAACAAAAGGCTCTTTGGATATCTGATTTCTGCAAGATTTCTTGAATATCAATTTTCTTGATTGGTTTGATTTTCTCAAGTGGCAAAGGATAAATTAAAAAGACTTCTGACAAGGCAATCTCCACAAAGGGCAAAGCAACCTTGCGGGATACAAACAGGATGACTGACTCTGATAAAGCTTTGAAAGTGTATGTTTCAACAAGTGTTTTCACGGAGTCTTTGACTGTCAAGCACTTCAAATAGATCTACCTAAGGAAGGTGAGTATCAAAATCGCTTGCCCACAGCTTGGTATCCCCCAGAAGGGAATACAAATGGTGAGTAATCTTGAGGCGACCCGGTAAACCCCTTGGAATCGGTCCTTGCACAAGGATTTTGATACTTTCGGATGTAGATAGGGTAGCCTCTATTTTATCAGGTTTTTAATAGTTCCGTGGAGTCTCCATACCTGGTTATGCTGACCGCCTGTGACTCACTTAAGAGCCTAGCCAACAACGCTAGGGGAGGAATATTTACCTTTCCCCAGACATTTGTATTTGGCACAAGACGCCCGACGATTAGGAGATGTAAGTGAGTACTTTTTGCCTTCACTTTATTTATATACCGGCCGGGGGGGATACCGGTTTGAGGTCATTCTCCGAGGAGGAAGCACTTTTCTCCCCAGATAGGCCTCGCTAAAAGTAGAACAAGTGAACTTGTCCGAGTCCAAATGTTCTACGTTGCTTACTTTAACAAGGATTTATAGAAAATGAAAGCTCCTAGATGCACATCAAGCAAGTTTGTTCATTTTTCCAATTTGATTAAGTTTGTCTGAACTTTGAAAAATGAAGACACATGTTTAGATTTTGATTTGTTCTTTTCCTCAAAAATGTAAATGATTTGAGCATTTGCAAGTTCTTTCCTTTTGGGCATTCAAGATTGATATTTGCGAGTTGATTTAGGAACTTTGAAAATGTGCTTTTTATCCTTAGATCATTCAAGATTGTGTTCATTTACTTGCTTTGAAATCTGAAACAAGAGAGGGAATAGAGTTGTTTGTTCCTTTTAGTGCATTAGAGATTTGGTTTGATTTTCAAATTGACAATGACACTTAGGACTTAGCTTCATTCCTTTAGTTTCATTCAAGATTTGGTTTGGTCCATTTTAGACTTAAAAACAAAGTTGCCTAGATTTAGTTTGATGCATGAATTTTAAAAGGCATTCAAGATTTTGCAATAAGAGACTTGTTCACATCAATAACAAAGCTTTAGGACTGATTTAGGAAAATTTTGAAACCTTTAGGAAAGTTTAGGAACCAAATTTGAAAAGTTTTAGCAAAGCTTTTTGATGATTTTGTTCCTAGTTTGCTTTGAGATTTTTAACAAAACTTTGAAGACATTGCAAATGAAGTTCTTTTTTAGCTCTCTTTGATGCTTTTTAATTTTGATTTAGGACCATTTAGGATGATTTTTTAGTTGATTAGGGACCACTTAGCTTTCCAATGCAAACTTGATGTTCTTTTTATGCTCCCAAATCATAAAATGTTCCTACTTTGCATGAATGCATTTAAAACCTTGATGTTGCAAGGATGCAAATGTTTTGATTGATTTTTTCTTGTTTGTTAGAATAAATTTTGCAAATTTTAGTTCGTAATGCATTTAAGAATGATTTGGGGGTTCATTTTAAGCACTAAAACAAGGTTTGTATGATTTTGCTTCCTTATGGATTTTTTTTGAAAAAAATGGCCATGACCTTGCTAGAAGAAGAAGAAGTAGATGGAATAGAAGAATATAGACAAGAAGAGGAAGAAGAATTTGAAGAGCTCCATCCACCTATAAGCTTGAAAAATCTGAAAACACTCCAAAATCTATCAGAATGTTTGCGAAGAACCCGTGAAGTGGGTCCCACCGGGCGTGCCAGAATGTAGACTATAATTTTGAACCTGTTACCTGTCTTGAAAGGCTGAAACATTCAAACATTAGACTAATCTAACATGTTCATGAACTAAAAAATAGCATAAGACATGAAAACAAAACCAAAGCCACCTCAAGATTGTTGCTAAAAAAACAAGTGCTATAGAGCAAATGTTTGATTCGCTTCAATTAGAGGGATGTGGGTGTTCTCTCTAAGCACTTGGAGCATATTCTAATGCATACTAAGATTGATTTTAGACCAAATATAGGTGTGATATGATGCTATATACTATGCTAAACAATGAAAGAAACTATATTAATCCATTATTGCTAAGCTATGATGTTCTTTAAGAAAGCTTGAAGATGATAAAAAGAAACTAACAATTAGTATTGCTTATGCTAAGTCTAGAGCTAAATGGACATGATAACAATGCATAAAATGAAAGGTGAATGGATATTTTGCTCTTGGAAATGAGGACTATTTATAGACTTTTGGGAGGATGAATGAGTGGCTAGGATCAAAATCTTTAAGAGAGGCCAAGATTCATTCAAAGGGGAGCAGATGGATTGTGCTAGTTCAAGGCCACCTCCTTGTGACAAGTGTCACAAGGGCATTGGGTTGAAAGATGGGAGGAATGTGTACAATTAGGGAAATGTGCCTAAGGTCAAAGGGTGTAAGAAAGGGGTGAGGGGCTTCTTAAATGCATGTAAGAGGGATAAGGAGGCTTTAAATGCATCATAAATGCATGTAAGAGAAGCCTCTAGAAGTTTGTTGACTTTGGTTAAAGTTTAGGAGTTGGCTAATCTTGGTTAGGGAATGTGACAAGGTTAGGGAGGTGATTAGGATTAGGATTAGGATTAGGACTTTCTAGAAGAGTCTAGCACTTCCTTAGGATAAATAAAGATTTTTAGGAAATAGATAAAGATTTATTTATTTCCATGGGTTTAGGTTTGAGAAAATTTATTAAAATAAATTTAATAAACATAAGGATTAAATATTTAATCTTAATTAAATATTTTGAGTTGAGGTTAGGGTTAGAAAATGATGGGATTAGCCTTTAATCGTAATTAAAGAGGGTTTTAGAAGATTTTGGAAGAGGTTAGTGGTTTTAGGAAAAAAGGCCAACTTTTGGTCAAAAAATAAATTAATTATTTTTTGGGGGATTTTTGGTCAATTTATTAATTAAAATAATTAATAAATAGGGGATTAATGTTTAAATAAGATTTAAACATTTTTGGGAGGGATTTCTTAATTAAATATTTTTAATTAAGAAAAAGGGATTTAATGACATAAAAATAAATAAATAAATTAATTAATAAATGATGATGTCATCAGAGATTTTTCAGAAAATAAAAATACTTTATTTTCTAAAGGATTTTTAGGTGTCTACAAAGGTATCACTTGTTCAATCATCTGCGTTGTCTGCTTGAATACTGGTGTCAAAGTTCTCAAAATTTTCCATATCACTTCATTATCTATCTTATCACCTCCACAAGACTTTAGTCCTGTTACAATCTCAGACATCCTACCAATATAGCTTCTAATAGATTCATCTTCCATCATTCTGACATCTTCAAATGCACAAATCCAATTATTTAATCTAGCCTTCTTTGCATGTTCATCACCTTCAAAACTAGAATGTAAAGCTTTCCAAATTGCTTGAGATGTTTTCAAACATCTTACCTGACTATATTCATTCTCCGGTAGTGCTGACAAAAGTGCTTCTCTTGCAAGTATGTTACACATGAATAGATCTAGTTCATCTTTAATTCTTGCCTCTAGATTGTGTTCCTCAATGATAGTCTTCTCATTCTTTGTAATCAACCAATAACTTGGTCCTAAACACAATAGATGCGTCTTCATCTTTTCTTTCCAGCTATCAAAATTTACTCCATCAAACTTAGGGCTTTCTTTTTTGAAATTCGCCATGGATCTCCTTAAGTTGTTAAACTTTTCTTTCAAGGACCTGCTGCTCTGATACCAATTGTTAGAAAGTAAAGATCCCCAAGATAACTGAGAGGGGGGGGGGAGGTGAATCAGTTATCATATAATTTATCCATTCAACTACTTTAAACAATATAATCAATGTACTGATCAACCATAGAAAGATAATCATACACAATTGCACAATAACACAAGATATGTTGACTAGGGAACCTCTTGAAAAGAGTAAACCCCGGTGGGAATGATGCCCGCAAAATGATGCACTAATATGAAAGTTCCTTGTTAGAGGATGGACCTTGTTAGGATTCTTATGAAATACATTCAGTACATATAAATCTCTGTTAGGAGATTTTGAATCCCTGTTAAAAGATTCTAACCCGGTTAAGAGTTTATGGAAGACAGAAGGACCCACTGCCCAAACAGCTTCAAGGCAAGATCTCTAAACCCACTGTCCAAAAGATCTTAGAATTATTCAATAGAATAATATGAAATATATTACCTCCTTCACACTGTGCCAAAACTGCACTCTCTGCTACACAAGATCACAATTCCAGATCTCTGTACTCACAAGTCTTCCTTCATCACTGAATTAGCTCTTTTCTTCACTTCATGCATATATTCGCATCTCAATCTTCATAGTACACATTACAACAAGGAAAAAATTCTTTCTTATATACCAAACTCAAATAATTACAAATGAGTCAGTCCTCAATTACAAAATAATAAATTCTACACGCTACACACAGAATTCACATAAAACTGTCGGCTTCTAGATACTGTAACTTTATCCAAACATATCCTCAAAGTTTGCACTATGAACCATATCATCATTAATGAGTCTCCAACATCCCTTTAACTATGAAAAATTAGATTCCATCCTAGCTAAGAGATATCCTCTGATTTCTGAACATCGCTTCACAGAAACACTGTCTAAACACTGCTTTCACCAAAATTCTCATAACTCTCACAAATGAATGAATTTCTTTTTGCGCTGTTAACCATAGGTTAATAAAACACCAAAGAACATACCATCAATAGTGCAAAAGCCAATCTACAATACAACATGTGCACAAAACAAAACTGTACCTACTTTCCTGCTAATATCTAGAATATCACTGTGTTGACATCAATGACAATCCAAGTCATGAATGCAACAACAACTGCTACAGAATGACTACCAAAATACTTTGCATTCATTCCTAACAATTTGTGTATATGACCAGTAGCTATTCACTAACTTCATATCTCATTGGTTACATCCAAGAGGTTCTAGGCTCTAAAAATTCCATTAAGCATTGATATGTGTCTACCATAAAACATATTGTGTCCTTATACCTCTCAACTATAGATTTTGGGATTCTATCCTTAAAATGCATCATACTTTGGAAGGTTTTGAAATAACCCCATATAACACCAATTATAGTGTTCTCATTCATCTTATTCATGAAATTTGCAATTTTATTTGCAACCGGTATGTGAGTAAACCAATGAACTTTGCCACTTCTAGGAAATCCTCTCATGACATAGAAAAACAAATAGAAAATCAAGGTACCATACCTAAATGTATTCTTCTTATCCTTCTTGATCCTTTCAAGATTGTTAATCAATTGTAACTATTAGAGTAAAGTATTAATTATGTTAATTAACTTTACTCCTTTCTTAAGATGTCACCTTTTTGCTTTAGTTGTTTATATTTAAACACTCATGCACTAGTTGTTTTAAACAATCATGCATAGTTGTTTTAAATATAAACTTGCATGCATTAGTCTTGTAATAATTTAACTAATTATTACATGCACTAGAGTTTGCCTTTCAAGGCTTTCGATCTCCTTTATAAGGATGATCCATTGTATATTTTATTCATTCATTATTTGAGGATATTTTTTTCTTCATATTTTTGAGTCAAACCCTTGCCCTCTTGTTGTCTCTACTTCCTTGTAACAGGTTTTTGTATGTAGGTGATCTTTGGGTTTTGTGGATTTGTATTGCTCAAATCTTACATAGTATTAGAGCCTAGTTTGCTAGAGCTTGTTCATGTTTGAAGGATTCAGAGATTAGAAAATCATTTGTTTCATATTAGGGCTTTTTTTGTTATTTTATTGAAATTAGAGGGTCCCTAAATTTTGGTGCACTTTGAGCTCAAACGGACCTCACCATTGAGCTTGTAGCACCCAAAAACCCATATTTTGATATAAAACACATCCAATTTGGACAACATTGCAGGGAGAGGCAATTTTTTTTTGCTCCAGGTAGTACGGTTGTGCACACACCTTGAGGCAATTAATTACACGCATCATGAGGTAAAAAAAATCAAAAATTTTGAAAAAAACCATAGTCCACCAATGCTCAACCTGTTCTTCACCAGTGCTCTACTAGCTCTCGTCCATTGCTTAGTTTGTGCACCGTCCGTGCTTAGCTAGCGTGCCACCACCATCGGTGGACAACTAGCGCTAACCGCCAGCATTGACTGCCAGTGACTGATCACCAGCGCTGATAGCCAGTGGTTAATCACCAGTGCCAGTGGTTGTGCCCTCATGTGACCAGCTGCTAAGGCTAGGGGCTAGCCCTGGCACCTTAAAAAATAAAATTTGGAGGATTTTTTTCTCTTCTGAAGGGTTTTTACTAAAATCTATGTACCGAGAGCTCCAAACATCATTTTTTGACAAACAAGATATCACTGGAAAGATGGTTATGATCTTAATGCTCTCATGCATGTTAATCTAGTTTTTCCTATCATCTAGGTTGCTGGTTCTACTGTCAAAGCTAGATTATCCTTTTTGCATTCTGGGGGGGCTAATTTGCTCAAATTAGCTCTATTTTTTGATCTGCAAGAAGTGCCGGAAAGCTCTTCTCAAGCACCATCCAGATTTCTATCTATTTTCATCTAATTTTTTTTTAAGGTATACAAGATTCAGATCTGAAGCTTTTTTGCCCTTTTCTTGATAAAGCATATCATTCTAGGATTAGGGATTCGATATTTGGATTGTGGGGGGGGGTGTTATTTTCTTGTTTCTATCAGTTAAACCAAATATTTATCAAAATAAAACCCCTTCTAAAAAATATGGCTGAGACCTCTTCTTGTCTAGAACTTCTAACCCCATATAATTATCACTCATGGAAAACCCCGATGACATGGCTTCTCCATTCAAAAGGGCTCTGGTCTTGTCTAGATGTAGTGCAACCAGTATTACAGAGGCCTTTTGAGATCATGCATCATCAAAAAAAGATGGATGAGGCTATGGAGTTGATTACTTTACAAGTATCAAACAACTTGCAGTTTCATCTTGATGGGTGTAATACCCCTCTAGAGATGTGGGCTAAATTTGAGATATTATTTGATACCATCAATTAGTTCAGAGCACTTCAGATTGAGGTAGAGATTACCTCTCTTGTACCTGATTTTTTTACTTCTATTGAGGACTTTTTGATGAAGTTAAAACAATAGAGATCTTTGTTACATGGATGTGGAAAGCAAAAGACTAATAAAGAGTGCATTTATTTGATTCTATCTAAGCTTTGGGGAAACTTTCATATTTTATCTTCTACCTTTCATTCTACTATGGATGCTTTGGGACCTAGATTCACCATGCCCACTTTTGAGGTGTTCTATGATCACTTGAATAGAGAGTAGGCCAAACTTACTCAGTTGGACTCTCTAACAGGATCAAATAACCAAGCTTTGGTTGCCCAACCATCCAAGGGAAAGTAGAAGCAAAAGCCCAAGCCCAAAACAAATTCAGCTAGTAGTGACAATCCCTCCAAGCCACCTCCAAAATCAGATCCAAAGAAATCTACTCCAAAAGGAAAAAATTCTAAGTCTAGTGAGTCTTCCTCCAAGACTACGAAGTACACAGGTGATCCTTGTAGTTTTTGTGGCAAAAGGGCATCCAATTTCCAAGTGTTGGAAATGACTTGAGGCACTAGAAGAAGCCATGCAGAAGCATAGTCTTTCTCCTCTGAAGCCTCCACCTCCTCCCATAGGGAAAGGTCATGCTCTTTCTACTCGAGCTTTGTCTTCCACTTCTCCATGGATCATTGATTCAGGTGCTTCTCACCATATGTCACACTCACCTGGATTGGTTACCTCACTTGCTTAGAGTGTTACTACATAGATTGTAGTTGGTGACTCAGTACTACTTTTAGTTATAGGTTCTGGAACTATTTCATTAGATGGTGGTTCTCTCCAAGATGTTCTTTTGGTTTCGACCATTTCTACGAACCTCCTGTTTGTTTATCATATTTGTTATTCTGGCTCTGGTAAAATAGTTGAGTTCTCACCACATGATGTGGTTATTCGAGACCTCCATGATCTTGACTTGGTTGTTGCTATTGGGAGTGTTGATTTAGAGACTTACTTATACCAGTTTGATGGCTTTGAGAGCTCTGATTCTACAAGTGTTTCTCTTGTTGCTCATGTAAACATAGTGAGCAAGCTTTGGCATGAGCATTTTGGCCATGCCAACTACATATATTTACAACAGATGAATACACAGGAGCTAGTGATTGGGCTACCTTAGATCTCTTGTACTGATGGTGTTTGTTGAGGTTGTGTGCTTGGAAAACATCACAGAGATCCCTTTCCATTTGGTAGATCCTCATGAGCTCTAGCACCTTTGGAGTTGATACACAGTGATCTTATGTCATTTCCCACTCCTTTTTTTGGTGCTATATATGTACTCACCTTCATTGATGATTTCTCTAGATGCACATGGGTGTACTTCTTGAAGTACAAGTCTGATGTCTTTGATTCATTTTGGATCTTTAAGACATTTGTAGAGAAACAATCTGGTCTTTCTATCAAGTGTATACACACTAACAATGGGAGGGAATATGTGAATCAGTATTTAAAAGATTTTTGCACTGAGCATGGTTTACAACACCAGTTCATAGTTCCTCATACCCCTTAGTAGAATGGCATTGCAGAGAGAAAGAACTAAACATTATGGGAGATGGCTAATTGTATGCTACAGTCTTGATCTATGAGTGCTTCCTTTTGGGATGAGGCTATCAATTGTGCCAACTATATTCATAATCAGATGCCTCATAAAGCATTACAACATTTGACTCCTGAGGAGGCTTGGACTCATGTCAAGCCTGATGTTTTTACATTCTAAGTATTTGGTAGTGAGGCTTGGGCATTTATTCTAGATGCTCAGTGGAAAGCCATGGAGAGGAAAAGTTGACCACTCATATTTATTGGCTATAGTGAGGATGTGAAGGCATACAAGTTATTTGATCCTAATTCTAGAGAAGTCTTGTTTTAGCGAGATGTTCAGTTTGATGAGCACTATTCTCAAATGGATCCTCCATCATTAGATTCTTGATCACTACCTATTTCTTCATCTTCTCCTCTATAGGATTCTATCTCCACTGAGGAAGAGTCAGATGATGCTCCACCTTCCCAACCTCCACTAGATGTTCCACATGTGCCCAAATGGGCTCATGATACTGTTGATGTAGCTGGACCTTTGGTAGGTGATCCTTTAGATAATCATCGCACTCGTGCTCAAACATCTGGTACTGGTTTATTAAGTCATGCTATTCAGATGATCCTCAATGATTTTTAGAGGTGATAGGTCATCCTGAGTGGGATAGGGCTATGGATGAGGAGTATTCTTCTTTGATGAAGAATCACACTTGGGATCTTTGTCCTCTTCAGAAAGGAAGGAAGTTGGTTCGGTGTAAGTGGGTGTATTGTACCAAGTATGTTGCTGATGGTTCTATTGATAGGTATAAGGCACGTCTTATGGAAAAGGGATTTTCACATGTGGAGGGTATTGATTACTCTAAGACCTTTGCTCCTGTCACCAAGATGAATTCTATTCACCTTGTAATTTCACTAGCAGCTTCTCAGGGATGGACATTATATCAGATGGATGTAAAGAATGCCTTTTTGCATGGAGACCTATAGGAGGAGATCTACATGGAGCAGCCTTAAGGTTTTGTGCAAGACACTTCTATGGTGTGCAAATTTCAGAGGTCTCTATATGGTCTCAAACAAGCCCCTAGGGCTTGGTATGAGAAGATGGACTATTTTTTGCTTGCACCATAGTTCACACATTGTCATTCCAATCCTACCATGTACATTCAACATCATGGGGCTGATCTATTAATATTGTGCTATATGTTGATGATCTCATCATTACAGGTAGCTCATCCTCTATGATTTAGAGTATTCAACATGCATTGAGAGAGCAGTTTGAGATGACTAATCTTGGACTTCTGCACTATTTTTTGGGCGTACAAGTTATTCAGTCTTTGGATGGGATTTCCATACTTTAGGAGAAGTATGATCTTGATATGATTTAGCGGTTCAATATTCTTGATAGTAAGCTGACTCCCACACCTTTTTAGTCAGGTGTTGTTTTATCTACCACTTGCTCTACTCCTAATGTGGATCCCACATTATACATAGCACTAGAGGGTAGTTTTAGAGTAATTTGAAAGTGGCCAAATGTATCTTGAGGTATTAAGGGGGAGTTTTAGAGTAAAGTATTAATTACGTTAATTAAATTTACTCTCTTCTTAAGATGTCACCTTTTTTGTTTTAGTTGTTTATATTTAAACACTCATGCACTAGTTGTTTTAAACAATCATGCACTAGTTGTTTTAAATATAAACTTGCATGCATTAGTCTTGTAATAATTTAACTAATTATTACATGCACTAGGGTATGCATTTCAAGGCTTTTGATCTCCTTTATAAGGATGATCCATTGTACATTTTATTCATTCATTATTTGAGGATATTTTCTTCTTCATTTTTTTTTAGTCAAACCCTTGCTCTCTTCTTGTCTCTACTTCCTTGTAATAGGTTTTTGTATGTAGGTGATCTTTGTGTTTTGTGGATTTGTATTGCTCAAATCCTACAATAACCTCATCACTTCACATAGGTCATACTCTTTCCCTTGCTTTAGCATCTCATATGTTGTGTATATCACTTACACAGGCACTAAATTTTCTGTACTAGCATGATAGACTTTGTAACCAATGACCATGGAAGCAATCTTAACATCATGCTCAATTATGTCATTAATTGTTATTCCACTTTTGTCTTGAACAAATCCAGTGGCATTATAAACTACATCATTCCTTACTCCTTTCATCTTTGGCACTTCTCCTTTCACCCATAGTCTAGTTACAACTTGTATGGCTTCTTTAGTAATCTTGAAAGGGTGTACATTAGTTAGCCACATGAATTTTCCATGAATTCTTCTTAGCACATACCTAATCTAGTGAACATCTCCAATATGTGGAGACCTATAAATTTGTTCAAATTTCTTCTTCATGAGGGTTTCAAATTTTGGCTTCAATT
Source organism: Chamaecyparis obtusa (assembly GCA_027943335.1). NCBI lineage: Eukaryota > Viridiplantae > Streptophyta > Pinopsida > Cupressales > Cupressaceae > Chamaecyparis > Chamaecyparis obtusa. Next base: position 434,706 of record BSBK01001804.1, on the reverse strand, counting down.
TGTAAACATTGTTTGAGTCATCCAGTTTCATAATGACCAAATTATTGATGTCATCAATACCTATATTATCAATTGGACAAATGTATTTATGCCCTAGTGTCTTCTCAGTGCAAAAATCCATAGGGAACATTTGAAAATGCACCATCTAGGTGGACTTCAATAGCTTTAAATGAATGCCATTTAAATTCATACCTAGTTCTCTCTTTAACCTCAAAAACTTGTGGGGTTTCCATTTAAAAATAAACTCTTGCAGGAAGTAGTGCACACAAATAACTTTTGACAAATGTAGGGTTTCACCATGAGATGTTGATCAAATCCTCTATCACTTGAATTTTGCCTCAAATTGCCTTTTGAGCTCTCCAAATTGATTCTCAAGAATGTAATGTATCAAATAATACCTCAAATATTGCTTTTGTATGCCCTTATCACCTAATTTTAGTTGCACTAAATGCATGTGTAATAATTACCTTATAAACCCTTAACTCACTATCTACAACACACAATTTAGTTGTGCAACTCTAAATCTAAATTAAAAATTTTCTATTTCATTTTCTATAGCTTCATCTAGATCTCCTTCAACTTGTTCATGCCTTAAATTTTCAGGCATTATACATTTTAAGGGGTTCTTAAAAATTTCTCAATTTTATCCCCCTAGGCCAAAGGCCTATCTTTAGTCATTTATTGAATTTGCAACCTTAGATCTAGATGCAGATCCTTTTGTTGCATCTCTCTTCACCCATATATGCTTCATCTTCTTGCACACTTCCTCAATATCAATATTTTCCTTTCCTTTGTCATCTTTTGGCTTGATATTGTTCTTGTTTGTTTCATACCGGTTACTGTCATTAGTGATATATCTATAGTACTTAGCTAGATGTCTATATTTGTTACATTTGAGACAAACAAACCTTCTTTTTCCTTGATTGCCCATTAGATTCCTCCTATTTTCACAATCTATTGCAATATGACCAAAGAAATTACATGCATAACATCTAACCTTGTCCTTGTTAATGACATAGATTTTCATATTAATTTTGCATTCACTTTCCCTATGACCATGATTATAACATTTGTAACACTAGCCAAAAAAGGATTGGTTTTGATTTACCATATTCCTACAATGCACGACTAAATGTCCAAACTTATTACAGTTAAAGAACTTACCACCATTTCTTTGAGCATTGGGTTGTCTTATAGACCTGTATCTTGTTGGTTTCCTTTTTGTCAGATCTAGGACTTCTCTACCCCGACTTTGAACTTTCACCCTTTTCAAATCCAAGTCCACTCTTATCCTTATTTCTCCTCTGATTTTCAAGTAGTGAATCAAGCTTTGTAGTACTGATCATGAAATTTTCTCTGTATTCATTTGCAATCACCAATTCATCTCTAAGTTTATCTTCAACATATTTTCCTCCTGCAAACTAGTCATAAGCCCACTACACTCCTTTGACATCTTCTCACATTCATCAAATCTCTCTTTTAGGGTATCCTCATTTTTCTTCCTTTATTCAATTTACTTAGTGAACTTCATTTTCATTGCTTCCATTTAATTATTTAGTGTTTTATTTTATTTTTCAAGTCTTTCACATTCTTGAGTCTTTTCCTTCAAGTCTTGACTCATTTACTCATCATTTGAGCTCTCAATTTCATGTTGATGGAGTTGATCACATAGTTTTGTTCTCTTGACTCTATCTTGTTTAAATTATCCTTTCAATGACTTGATGAAGATCTTGACCTCCCTTAGCTCCCTTTGCAAATTTTTGACCTCAACATTGGATTGGTCTAGGTCATTCAAGGAAACAATGAGTTGTTCATGCAAACCTGATTCCATCTTTCCTTCCTGGATCTCACTCAAGGTGTTAGGCTTTCTCAAAGTGATTGGGCTCTGATAACAATTATTGGAAAGAGGAAACACTAAGAAGGGGGGGGGTGGTGAATTAATGTTCTAACAATTTTAACCTTACTTAACTGATTCACATATATCTTAAAGCTTAGTCTAAAAAACACAAAGCATGAACATAAAGTAAATAACAACACAACCATAACACACATTTTTTTGTGAAAAAATTAATAGGGTAAAAACCATTGTGGGGATGACACCCACAAGCTAATACTCTACAAAAATATTGTTAGGAATAATAGTCCATAATACAACTAGGAGGGGGGGTGAATTAGTTGTATGGAAGATTATTAAACTTTAAACTTTGAATAGCAGTAATATTAGATCCAATGAACACAATGAATGCCAGCACAACAACACAATATTTTGGTCTCAGGGAAAGCCTGTTAAAGGTAAAAACCTCGGTAGGAATTAGCACCCACAAATGATGTACTGAGAGTATAGTATCCTTGTTAGAAGTTTTAGACCTGTTAGGAGATCATTGAAACATTACAGTACACAGTCTTTATTAGAGGACATACCCTTTTAGGAGTCAAGAAAGAAGGGTAGGCTTACTGCCTAAAGAAGGTTAAATCCACCTTCAGAACTCACTATTTGCAACAAGTGTATATGAAGAAATACACAATCTTTTGAACTATTCAACAACAACTATATTTTCTTGGTCAGTTCCAATAATCCTCTACTCTACATCTAGCTAACACAAGCTCGTAGCTCTTCCAATTTCTTTTTCATCACATATGTTCTCACCATATCTTTTCCAAAGAAAAGATCTTACATATATACCCTATTACATTCTACATGATCAGGTCGGCCCATTAGGCTTTCCTAATTACATAAACTCTTGCTAAGATACACATAGTACCTAACACAAGTATACAATGATTCCATTACAACAATTAAGGACCAACATCCTTAATTTACATTTTCCAAACAAAATGCACACTACACCTCTGAAGTCAGCTCCCAAATAAGTCTTCTCCAGATCACATTCCATGGATGATATCATCCATCATTCTGTACCTTGCACTAACCAATGAAAATCCATCAGTGCCTTGTATTTCATCTCTTAAGCTTGCATACACCTAATCCATATCATCTATAAGATATACCAAAAACATAGAGACTCACTCTGTCTACTTCCACTATCACTGTCCAGGAACCAATCCTCACCAAAATATTTGTAACTCATCCAATATGAAACTTTACATGATGCAATCTTGGATATAAGATCACAAGATCTTCCTATTCTCTCATCTGTCTTCACACATTTTGAAATATCATACAGTGTCCATACACTATCATACTCAACCTGTACTCTTCATACAAACATATGTTGACATCAATGACAAACCACAAATGACAACTGTATGAATGCCCATTCAGTAACTTAGTGATTAAACATATTAAATGTATCAATAACCACCTCGTGCATTAGCAATATCCAACAATCTCCCCCTTTGGCATTGATGTCAACATATGGGAAAATCCATCATCCCAAAGTTATATCAATCCAAAACTCTGCAACCAAATAGTACTTCATACAATCTCCCCATATAGTAGGGATTTTCTCATAGCAACACTCCCCCTTTGACAATAATGGAATAGGGTGCCATGAGTCATCAACTGCTCTTCAATACCTTCCTTCCATGATCACTCCCCTTGAGGAGTAGACCCCTACATCCAGTCTAGAATATGACAAGGCTTTGAAAACCTTTGGATGCCTCCCTACATGATTTAATTTTGACTAGGAGGGGCTTGAACCCCAAGCATACCTCTGAGATATTCAAAGGTATCTTTTGGCAATGACTTTCTAAAGATGTTAGCAATATGTTCCTTTGTACTAATATACTCTAACTTTATTTCCTTCTCTACCACCTTGTCTCTCAAGAAGTGATACTTGATAGAGATATGTTTAGTTTTAGAGTGCATTACCAGATTCTTTGACATATATACTGTACTGGTGTTATCACAATGGATAACCACATGCTCATCAAAAGTTATTCCAATGTATTTTAGCATTTTCTTCATCCAAACAATTTGAGTATAGTTTATAGTAGCAACAACATACTCTGATTTAGCAATAGATTGAGCTATATAGTCTTGCTTCTTACTTAACCATGAAACCAACTTTTTCCTAAGAAAAAATGCACCACCACTGGTACTTTTTCTATCATCAATTTTTCCTGCCGAATCAGCATCAGTATAGGCATGAAGTTCAAAGCTATCATTTCTACCATACCATAGACCATAGTCTATTGTTCCTTTCAGATATCTCAGTATCCTTTTTATAGCACCTAGGTGCGTCTCTTTAGGTTTTGCCTAATATCTAGCCACAATTCCAATAGCATTAGCAATATCTAGTCTAGTGTGAGTTAGATATTGTAATCCTCCTACCATTGATTTGTACTTAGTCTAAAAAAAAAACTTTGATTCATCATCAACTATCATCTTATTACTAGTTACCATGGGAGTACCATCTGGTTTACAGTCCTCCATTCCAAACTTTTTCAACATTTCTTTAAGATATTTAGTTTGAGAAATAAAAATGCCATTTTTTCTTTGATTTATTTGCAGTCCAAGAAAGAATTTCATTTTGCCTATCATGGACATCTCAAATTCATTTTCCATCTCTTTAGAAAATTTCTCACATAGGTTATCATTACCTCCAAAGATAATATCATCAACAAAAACTTCTATTATCAAAAGTCCATCTTCACTAGTTCTTAAGTACAAATTAATGTCAGGATTACCTTTTTTGAATCCAATCTGAAGTAGGTATTTGTCTAACCTTTCATACCAAGCCTTTGTAGCTTGCTTCAAACCATACAGTGCCTTCTTCAACTTGCATACCATGTCTCCATCTTCGCATAAAGGAAATCCATTAGGTTGTTATATATATAGTTCTTCTTCAAGATCCCCATTCAAGAATGCAAATTTCACATCCATCTAATACACTTTGAAGTTTTTGTGTGCAACATAAGCTAAGAATAATCTTATAGCTTCTATTCTAGCAACATGAGAAAATGTCTCTTCAAAGTTTATACCTTCTTGTTGTGAATAGCCTTTACATACCAGTCTTTCTTTTTTTCTTACTACAACTCCTTCTTCATTCATTTTATGTATGAAAACCCACTTAGTTTTGATCACATTTTTGTTCTTAGGTCTAGGAACCAATTCCCAAGTTTTATTCTTCTTTATCTAATCTAAATCTTCTTTCATAGCATTTATCCAAGATTCATCTCTGGAAGCTTCATCTGTATTCTTTGGTTCAACTTTAGAAATCAAACAAATTTCTTCTCTAACCTTTGATCTAGTCAGTACTCCTTGATTAGTATTGCCAATAATTTGATTTTCAGGATGATTATTCTTTACATACCTCAGAGTTTTAGGAACCTCGTTAGCCTCATTTATGTCATTATCACAAATCTCATTTTCACATTCAGTATCAAAAATTTATTCTTCTTCGGCAACAGCTACCTCTTTGATCTCTGTAACTTGGTTACAATCATACATTCTCTCTTGTATCTAAAACCTTTCATCTATCTTCACATTGTTACTTTCAATCATTTTTCTTAATCTCAGATTGAAACATTTGTAAGCCTTTCTCTTAATAGAGTAACCAAGGAAAATTCCTTCATCACTTCTAGCATCAAACTTCCCTATCTCATCATCTCTCTTGATATAGCACTTACTACCAAATATTTTGAAATATTTTACAGTGGGAGTATGATTAAACCATAATTCATAGGGAGTCTTATTTGTACCTTCTCTAATTTGAATTCTATTTAATATTTACACTGCTGTCCCAACAGTGTCTCTCCAATGCACATGAGATACATTTCCTTCAAGCAACATTGTCCTAGCAGCATCAAGTATAGTCCTATTTCTTCTCTTAGCTATCCCATTCTATTGTGGAGTCCTAGGAGCAGATGTCTATCTTTGTATTCCATGCTCTTCATAGTATGAATTGAATAAGTCTAAAGTAAACTCTCCACCTCTGTCTGATCTTAAACATTTTATCTTTAAACTTAATTCATTCTCTACTTTTGCCTTGAATATCTTGAATTTATCAAATGCTTCTGATTTTTCTTTTAAGTAAGTAACCCACATCATTCTAGAAAAGTCATCAACAAAGAGTATAAAATACCTTTCACCATAGTATTATTTTGTCCTTGTAGGTCCACATAGGTCTGTACATACCAGATCCAACTTTTCTTTTGGTGTATATGCTTTACTTTTGTAACTGCTTCTAGTTTGTTTTCCCATAACACATTCTCTGCATATAGTGTTATATGGTTTCACAATCTTCGGTAGATCTCTTACTGCTTTATTCAAAGTTGCCTTCACAATATTGTCAAAGTTAACATAAAAAAACCTTATGTGACATAACCAAATATCATCTACTTTTTCAACAAAACAAGAGGCTCCAGATGTATTTAATTCAAATACATTACCTCTAGATTTAGTGTCAGTTGCAATCAACTTTCCTACCTTACTTCTGATAAAACATTTACTATCATTGAATTGTAACTGAAACTCTTTGTCCATGAACTGTCCAACACTCAATAAGTTATGCTTAAGTCCATCAACAAGTAGTACATTATCAATATTAGTTTTTCCATCCAAAGTAATAGATCCTACTCCTATGATAGGTTTAGGAAGATTATATCCAAACCTCACAACACCACCATCATACTTTACTAATTTAAAAAACTTGTTTTTATCTCCAGTCATATGATGTGAACAACCACTGTCTATGATCCATTCATATTTCTTATCAACATGAGATACTAAAGCTATTTTCTCATGTACTGGTTCATCTCTAATAGCAAAAAATCCAATCTCCTCATAATCTAAATCATCATCATCATAAATTCCTTCACTAGCATAATAACATTCCTTATCCTTTGAATACTTAGTTTTGAAAAACTTAGCCTTGTACTTAGGAACTCTTGTAGGACATCTAGATGGAAAATGACCTACCTTATTACATGAAAAACATTTCAAAGGTAATTTTCCTTCAAATTTACCCTTACCTCTCTTTTCTCTTCTAGGAATCAATGCAACAAGTTCATCCATCTTTCTTTCCTTTGCTTGTATCTGTTCCCAATCCTCAACATATTCACCAAAATCTTCTTTTAGGTTCTCACTGTTGGTGCTGAGAAGTGCATATATTATCTTCTTGTGTGCAGATGCTTTAAATGCAGATTCAACTTTAGGTACAAAATCTCTGAATTTGGTACTTCAAAGGTAGTTAGCTTTGCAATCAACATCTCTCTGCTAAAGTTCAGAGTCATAGGTATAGTCTCTTGAATAGACATAGCCTTAAACTTGTAAGCAATTTTCAATGATCTAAGAATATTCACAAAAACTTCTTCTTCATCATAAGTGCCTCCACAGTTTCTGATTCCAACTACAACTTCTGTAACCCTTTGAACATAAGCCCTAATGCTTTCATCCTCATTCATTTGTAGCTTCTCCATCTTTGTTTTCTAGTTATGTAACTTCTCTTGCTTGGTATAATTGTCTCCTTCATATAGGGCTTCTAATCTTTCCCAAATTTGGTATACCAAATCCAAGTCTTTAACTTTGGTAAATTCTCCTTCAGAGATTGTGCTGATCAATGCTTCCCTTGCAATCATGTTAAGTGAAAATGTTTTCTTCTCATGTTTAGTAGCTGATGGTAAGTCATTCTTAGACTTTATAGCTACCTTATTCTTTGTAATCAACTAGTAGTCAATGCCTAAACATTAAAAATGAGTTTTCATCTTGTTCTTCCAACTGTGAAAGTTTTTATGATCAAATTTTGGACTATCCTTCCTATAGAACACCATCTCCAAGATCACTTCAAGTTGTTAAGCTTTCTTTCTAAGGACCAGTAGCTCTGATACCAATTGTTAGGAATAACAGTCCATAATACAACTGAGAGGGGGGGTGAATCAGCTATATGGAAGATTATTAAACTTTAAACTTTGAATAGAATTAATATCAGATCCAATGAACAAAATGAATGCCAACAAAACAAAACAATATTTTGGTCTCGAGGAAACCCTGTTAAAGGTAAAAACCTCGGTGGGAATTAGCACCCACAAATGATGTACTAAGAGTATAGTATCCTTGTTAGAAGATTTATCCCTATCAGGAGCTTATTGAAACATTACAGTACATAGTCCTTGTTAGAGGATAGACCCTGTTAGGAGTCAATAAGGAAGGGTAGGCTCACTACCCAGGCTCACTACATAAAGAAGGTTAAATCCACCTTCAGAACTCATTGTTCGCAACAAATGTATATGAAGAAATACACAATCTATTGAACTGTTAGAAAACAACTATATTTTCTTGATTAGTTCCAATGAAGTTCACCAATAATCCTCTACTCTACATCCAACAGACACAAGCTCACAACTCTTCCAATTCCTTTTTCATCACATATATTCTCACCATATCTTTTCCAAAGAAAAGATCTTACATACATACCCTATTACATTCTACATGATTAGGTCAACCCATTAGGCTTTCCTAATTACATAAACTCTTGCTAAGATACACATGGTACCTAACACAAGTATACAATGATTCCATTGCAACAATTAAGGACTGACATCCTTAATTTACATTTTCCAAACAAAATGCATGCTACACCTCTAAAGTCAGCTCCCAAATAAGTCTTCTCTAGATCACACACCATAGCTAACATCATCCATCATTTTGTACCTTGCACTAACCAATGAAAATCCATCAGTGCCTTGTCTTTCATCTCTTAAGCTTGCATACAACTAATCCATATCATCTGTAAGATATACCAAAAACATAGAGACTCACTCTGTTAGCTTCCACTGTCACTGTCTAGGAACCAGTCCTCACCAAAACATTTGTAACTCATCCAATATGAAACTTTACTTGATGCGATCTTGGATATAAGATCACAACATCTTCCTATTCTCTCATTTGTCTTTGCACATTCTGAAACATTGTATAGTATTCATACACTATCATACTCAACATGTACTCTTCACACAAACATATGTTGACATCAATGACAAACCAAAAATGACAACACTATGAATGCCCATTCAGTAACATAGTGATTAAACATATTAAATGTATCAATCACCACCCCATTTATTAGCAATATCCAACAAATATTCTCTTCTACATATGTTGGGAATGCACTTGCATTCATGCACACTGCCTAGAGCTCATTGCTCAATACAATCAGCCTTGGGCTCCAACCCTAAGGAAGTCACTCTAACTTAAAATGACTTGACATGATCACTTAAATGATTTTAATATCATGCAATGACTATATTATCATCAACCTATGCCTAATTATAGTTTTGTGTGATTACAAAATGAACGATCAGATACCCTTGATCTACTTATGACCCTCAAACTTTGCTCTGCATCAATCAACTATCTCAGATCTAAAAAAGATTACACAAAAAATTGTTGTCACACTTCAATAATTCATCCAACAACCCAAAAAATCAACCAACAACCTTTTCCCAATCTCAACCATCAATTATATCCTTGTGCAATGCCTGATTCATCTTGTTATGTCGACATAAAATTTTCTTGGGAAATGTAAACCATCCAACAAAATAAAATCCAAATCTTCATTAAAAATAAAGATAATCATTTCTTTACCTCTTCTCATGTCATCTCAATTTATTTGAGTATTCTTTTACCATTAAAAATGTTTTACTGATTTACGCAATGAGAATATTTTACCATGTCAGCCATGTTTTAACTGTTCTTCATGCAAACTATCACTCAAGAGCGTATAACTTCTAAGCGCCAAAAGATTACACCATGAAACTTTGGGATTAGTAAGAATATACCTTAATTATGCTTCCCTCAAATGTGCACTTCAAAATACTAATCTGATAGTTGGTGCAGATTCAAAAATTGTCTACACTATATATCCTATTTCTTGTAGTTAACCAAAAATTGATCTATCACTTGATCTAATCTCCTGATGAATTGCACCTATGAAAATGATCTATTCGTGATGTTGTTTCCATCAATGACAAAAATTCATCCTTCTGACTATGTCTCTTTCCATTTTTCTAACATCCTATCCAAATCCCCTTCTTGATCTTGATATTAAATAAGAACATAAAATGTAAATTTTTTTTTTAAAAAAAACCTCTTGACATGTCCATTCATATACATCGCATGCCATCTAATGCAAAAAGTATCATTACCCTATCTTTTTCATGCCCAATCCCTCATCTTGGTAAAACCATATTATTCGATTGCATGGATAGTCCTTGGAAACCCAAATAACTAGAATGTCATAATAAGCAACCTCTATCATTTATTTATCTACCAGTCCATTCGTTAATCCATAATTTCCCTTCCTTTCTAGACACTGGAGGCAATTCAATAATTCTTTCTCAAACATGACATAATGACCTAAAAAAAAATAAAAAATCATAAAACATCATTAAAAATCCAACAAAATTAAATAAAATGCTGAAAAAATCTTAAAAAGTCATAAAAAAATGATTTAAAATTGTAAAAAGTCCAAAAGTATCCTAAAAATTATAAAATGTCCTGAAGAAAGCATTAAAAAATCAAGTCTTTTCAAAATCCTAAAAATTAAAAAATATTCAATTTTTTTTGCAATAAACATGTACATAATCATTTTTATGTCATCAATAAATTTTTCTTTATGATAGACAAACATCAGAGCAGACACAATCTGAAGACTTGTCAAACATTGTGCTTCACAAAATCACACATCAATAGACAAACTATCCAATCCAGTCAACAATCAATCAGGTCAAACCTTTCCTATCAATCAATTTTTCAATCAACATTATTAGTATTTCAAAAATTATTATTTTGTCTTATATAGGGTGTGGTATACTGAAAGCAAGACTTCTTGAAACTAGACACTATCATAATCATAATCATTATCATAATCAATCAAACAAACTATCAATTTCGACAATAAGATCAGGATGGTTGTTGACTTGCTTGGTTCAGTGAATCTTACCTTTTATTTATTTATCATTTGGTCATGTTCCTATGCTACTCAAGGATATCACTGAGTGATGAGAGTGGTCAAGAAGGTTCATGCTCCTCTATTTTTGTTTTTGTCTTATGTTTGTGGGGTGTTTTTCATGAATTTCTGGGGCAAGTATGCCAAATGCTTCAGGATGGATGGAAACATTCCTTGTATGTAATGTGTCTATTTTGACGCAAAGGGATTGCATTACCACTCTAGCTTTTGTGCCACGGTGCGACACATTTGGTTTTCCATATTAAATAAAGCTCTCTAAGATAAAGTGCACTATGAAAGTAAGATTTCATCATTACTAACTCTTCTCCACCTAATTTTTTCTTTCTACTAACATTTATTTTTTCAAACCTAGCAATCATTTTCTTTTCAAATCCTTGTCCTCAGGTCAATTTATACCCAATTTTTCAAGGGGGCATCCTACCTCCATTCTTCCTATCTATTGGGGCATGATCTTTTAATTTTTTCTTTGAAACAATGTTTTGAATCACATGATTGTCTCAAAGAGGGAAAAATTTAGATGCTAAAAAATGGTCATTGCCTATGCCTCATTTTTAAAGATGCCTTCTAAGTCGTACATTTGATCTTCTTCATTTATAAATCTTATGTCATTCATCACTAATTTTTGTACTCTAATTCTTCATCATATCCTGATCATTTTGACCTTTTTGTACCATGTTCAATTAAATAATTTCAAATTTAACTCTTGGTCATTGAATCTCAATCAATTAATTAATGTGTCTCCATTAGGGGAAAATAACCATTGATTCTCCCCTTTATCCTAAGTCTTAAGCTATGATAATAAGTTCTATTTATTTATCTCCTTTTTCCCATTTTCCCTACAATTAATTAATTTCATTAATTAATTGGCTAATTCCTAAATGTGGGAATTATTATTTTTTAATATTAAATATTCCCTAATTTTCTAAGTAGGATTTATTCCCTAAATTTGTGCTTTCACTCCCCGGATTTTAGCCTCCACTTTCTTACACCTTCCCTTTTAACATTTATGTCTAATTTATGACATTTTATAATTGCAATTCTTCCAATTGTTATAAAATATCATAATTATGACTTTTTCCAATTCTAACTCCCTTTTATGACTTTTTTAATTTTGAGTCCTCGTATACAAGTGACATCTTTGTGTTAAAAATAGTCATTTCTAATATTCATTGCACTTAACTCTCTTATTTTTATTTTTTCTCAACTTGGAAAAGGCAATTTCCAAATTTTCATCACTTCACGTGTCCTATCATTTAGTCTTGTCCATCAATTACTTTGAGTTCCAAATTGATCTTGAGCATTGATTTGAGTTCCAAAACTCTATAAATTCGACTCTCATTTCTCTCATTTTTTAAACCACATTTTCAAGTATTCTTGTTGTCAAATTGCTTTCATGAATTAGGTGCAATATTGTCACATGGGGCTACATATCAAATTAAAAGAAGAAAGAAAATCATTGGAGCATTTTGAGGGAGTTTTTGTTTGAATTTATTTAATATTTTATTAAACATTTCCTTCATATCTTTAATGTTAGGTTAGGATGTTTTTGATTAAGGTAACGACATGTTTTGAAGGGTACCCAAAACCCTTTACAACATAGAAGAAAGATAGAGCATTAAGAACAAAATTAAAACAACTTCTGCCCATAAGGAAGTGAAAGAACCAAAAAGGGTAGGCCCCAAGTTATTACAATAAGTTCCAAACACAAATAGATAAAAAAAATCTTAGGTTAGGATGTTAGTTGTATGCTTTTAGGAGTTTAGTGGTTTCTCTAGCACACAATGATTTCTGATTTTCCTCTCCTATAGGTAAAAGTCTAAAAGGTAGGATAGTTGGCCTACAACCACCATCAACATCAACCTGAAAAGCTTCTGTATAAGTCACCTTCGTTAGATCATGTTGAATCTTAAAAGGAGTTATTTCTATTCGACCCCAAGGAAGAAGTCTATATAAACCCCAAGTTGCCCAAAATAAGAGGAGACACCATATGTATATGTGTATGCACAAATATTAAGAAAGTTATTTAGTTGTAAATTTTTTCATTATAAAGGAATCTTTTCACTATTTTATATCCTTGATTGTATATTGTGGCATGTATAATGTATGGATTGATTCCTAACCTTTGCATGTTTACTCTTAATAAAGTATGGAGACTGTGCCCTTATCACCTTTGTCTTCTTATTAACTAGAGTGCAATGTTTTGATTTCTTTTATGTCTAGCCTAGTTTATTTGTGTTGGAATTTTTTCTTTCCACTATCCTTTAAGATTAATGGATCATGTACTTTCTTTACTCTTCCATTAGCTTCAAAAGTGGGTATAAGATTGTGCACTTTGTGGCTTGAATCCATGGGTATAAAAGTAATTAGGAGTAGTTTTATCTAAGATAGAGCCACTTACCACACTTTTTCCTTTCAAATAATCTTCACACTAGTAGGTAACCCCCTTCCTTTATCCATACCCTTTCTCTTGCATCATGTCCATACCTAGAGACAAGGCCCTTGGAACATCAGATTCTAAATTTTTGCTGGGTTTCGATATGAACCTATAAAATGTTGAGAAAACCTTGACGCATCACCTTGTAGCATAGATTTTACTTCATCTTTTTTCCTTATCCCTTTTCTAAGTTAAGGAACAAAGAGTTGGTTTCTAAAATCTTGGAGGTTATTTTGGCATAGCACATTAGGTCCCCCATATGTAGAACTTTTTGCTTGATCTTATTTAGGCATGAGCCTCTTAGAGATCAAATTTTTTTTGGCACATTTGGTGGGACCCTATTTTTATTGATCACCAAAAGTTTGTGCTCTCTTTGGTGACTTAGCTTTCAAAAAAAATCTCTATAAAGAACCATGTGTTTTGGCATAATAAAGATTATACATGATTTTGAGGCCTTTCACTCAACCTCATGGATCATGATGACTAGCATCATTCTATGTAGAACATTTTGGTTGGATGTATGAGGACCCATCACGACCTATGGTATCCTTGATAATTTACCATATTCTTCTTATAGAGGAACCTCATGGGGATAATGCTTGGGATATTCTATGTGATCTCCAGTAAGCAATGGAGGAGATTAAAGAAAATCATGACCATTGGTATGGTCCCCTAGACCTAGGCAATGACAATGTTCAAGCCATAAGCCTGTTAGGACAATAATGTCTTAAGAAACTGAGAGGGGGGGTGAATCAGTTGTTAAGAATCTTATCAAACTAAATAGAAAATATAATATTATACAAAATAAAATGTAAAAAAACATCACATCATTGAACACAAGTGACACCAAGATTTGTTCTTGAGGAAAACCCCATTAAGGGAAAAACCCCAATGGGGATGACACCCACAAATATCTACAGTATATGAAATGAAATATTGTTAGGAGTTCTAGCCATGTTAGGAGTTGATTAATACAATAGGAAGATCCCTATTAAAGGAAAAACCCTATTAGGAGTGTCAAACCCTATTAGGGGTATTACAAATGGCCATAGACCCAAATACAATCAAAAGGTTACATCCACCTTCAATCCTTTTCTAAATATACTTCATCATACCTAATTTTCATATTAGGACAGTCCAATTCTTATGCCTAGATGCACAACCTTCTTCTCTATTAGAAGTAGATCTCATAGCCTTCCATCTCACATATTACGATCACAATCCACTTTGCATCTCAAGGAAGAAACCCTTCCTTATATACAAGTTACAAATAATAATTTGTCTAGAGGTCGGCCATTATAGGACCTCATTACATAAAAAAAATTCATTATCCAAGGAAATGACACAAAATTACTCCCTGATCATGTTACAACAATTATAATTCACCCAAAGTTGGCTCCATTAGTAATTCAATCATAAATCAATCTTCTACATGTTACTCTTCTTGGTCGGCTCCCAAATACTTCCACACTAGCAAAAACACCATAGATGACATCAAAAATCACATTAACATGATATGATCACAATGTATCTTATTCATGATGTCCTCTAACATTTCCCAAGTGCGCATACTAAAATTCATCATCGCACAATAGTTATGTTCCAAACACTGCAACTAGGTCTGTGGAAACTCTCAATCTTTCCTCCTGGAACTAGTTTTACTAAAACAAGCATATCTCTATCTAATGATCATATAAATGTTTATAGTCATAGGAATAATCTCTAGACATATCCTAAAATATATGTCTAATCTTACAAGAGCTAATCAATCGTACAAAGTTTGTACCACTCTCTGCAATCTGCATGTCTGTATTGTCCAACAATTCTTGGTCTTCATAACTAAATATATGTTAACATAAATGACAAAAATATTGAATGGAAAAATTCCAATGATCTCCCCCTTTGGCATTGATGGAAACATATGTGAAAAAAAATCAACCCAAGAATCAATCTTCTTAATATCCTCTTCAAATCTCCCCCTAAAATAGTAGGGTTTTTCACTAATATGTCTCCCCCTTTGACATCAATGGAAAAGGGTGCCAAAACAATATCTTTCCTTCTTTTTATAAACCTTCAACTATTAGGTGCAAAATCATCCTTCTCTAATCAGTTATGATTTTCCAACTACTCCCTCTGAGGTGCGATTACCAGGTTGGAAACCAAGGTGGTAGTAGGATATGGTTCCATAAAATTTTTTTGGGCTGACATATTTTTTGGCTATTTTTGGGCCGACATGTTGTAACTGAGTCTAACCCTAAAGAAAAAAAAAATCTTGTATAGAATGGCTTAGGGTTAGGTATTTTTTATTATGGTGTATGTTTTAGTAGCTTCTTGCAGCCGTATTGAGCTGTAAGGGATTGCGGATTGTAATCAAGTTGTAATCACTGGATAATAATACTATTGGACTCATTGTTGGTGGATGTAGCCCAAGGATTGGGTGAACCACATTAAATATTTGTGTCTTGTGTTCTCTTTTGTGTGGTTTATTATTTTTTTGATATTGGTTATATTTTTATGTAACTATTATTTCTATCTTGTTAATCCTAACAAGTGGTATCAGAGCGAGGTTGTTTTTTCAGTTATCCTCTACAAGAAGATCTCATAGTTTAGTAGGAGTCTCACGGTTGAGTGGGAGAAATAGAAGATGAGGTAAGCTAAAGGTTGAGAAGTTTAACAGGAAAATTTTTTTGTTATGGAAAATACAAACATAGGACAATCTCTTTCAGAAGGATCTATGGCAGCCATTGGGAAGAAAATCAAAGAAAATGTCAACAATGACTGATGAGGACTGGGATATTCTTGATAGAAAGGCACTTGGTATTATTTGATTATGCATAGCATAATTGGTGGCATTGAATATTACACAATAAAAGAGGACTGAAGATTTGATGCAAACCCTAGCGAAGTTGTATGAAAAGCCCTCTGCTTCTAACAAGGTATTTCTCATGAAGCATTTGTTTAATATGAAGATGGTAGAAGGTGGATCTGTTACTAATCATTTGAATGAGTTTAATATGGTTACCAGTTAGTTATCTTCTGTAAATGTTATTTTTATGAAGAAATTAGGGCTCTCTTGATTTTGTGTTCTTTGCCCAAAAGTTGAAATGACTGTTAATAACCCCGTTTCTAAATCTAATACCCTAAAATTTGATGATGTTATTAGTGTAATTCCTAGTGAGGAAACTCGTAGGAAAATCTCAAGTGGATCTACATCTAGAAGTGTCTTGAACACAAAAAGTAGAGGCATAATGAATGAGAGAGGAAATAATTCTAGAAATCATGGAAAATCAAGAGGAAAATCAAAGGGAAAAAGGTCCAAATCCAAAGGGCCAAATGATTGTTGGTACTGTGGAAAACCAGGTCATAAGAAGAAAGATTGATGGTCTCGGAAGAACAAAGAAGGAGACAAACAAGAAGGTAACAAGGAGGAAAATGTGGTAAGTAATAAATCTGAAGAGGATTCTTTTCTTCTTTCTTTAGAAAGTCTTGATGATTCATGGGTTTTAGATTCTGGAGCTTCATTTCATGCTACACCCCATAGAGGTTATTTTCTTGATTATGTCCAAGGGGATTTTGGGCTAGTTTATTTGGGAGATAATGAACCCTATCAGATTGTTAGAAATGGAAAAATTAAGATTAAGTTGCAGAATGGGAATCATTGGCTACTACAAGAGGTAAGGCATGTTCCAAGGTTGAGTACGAATTTAATTTCAGCAAGGCAACTGGGTGATGAGGGTTGCACAGTTACTTTTAATGATAGAAATTGGAAGGTTTCAAAAGGTTCCTTAGTAGTAGAAAAAGGTGTGAAAGTAGGCACCTTATATCTTTGTACATGTCATATTGTTCCTTCTACTTTAATTATTTTAGAGAAAAATGAATGTTCAGGAATAGTTGCTGCAGTTGAGTAGGAAGAACATGAAACAATTGTTCTAGATTCTGACACAACACTTTGGCACAACAAACTTGGGCACATGAGTGAAAAAGGTATGAAATTAATTAATTCAAAGAAATATTTACCTGGTTTGAAATGTGTCAATATGGATTTCTGTGAAAGTTGTGTTTATGGAAAACAAAAGAGAGTTAGTTTTGTGAAGAGTGGGAAGGAAAAGAAAAATGAGAAATTAGAGCTTGTGCATACAGATGTATGGGGACCAACTTAGGTATCATCCCTTGGTGGCTCTTTGTATTATGTTATATTTATAGATGATACAATAAGAAAAGTATGGATTTATTTCCTAAGATAGAAATCAGATGTATTTCAAACTTTTAAGAAATGGAAATGCTTGGTTGAGAATGAGACTCGTAAAAGGATAAAATGTCTCAAATCTGATAATGGTGGTGAGTATTACAACATAGAATTTGAAGATTATTGTTCCTCTAATGGTATTCATAGGTAGAAAACTATACCAAGGACTCCACAAGAAAATGGAGTGGTAGAACACATGAGTAGGACAATAATGGAGTGTGTAAGTAGTATGAGGTTGCATTCTAGGATGCCCTTAAACATGTGGGTGGAGGTTGTTAATACAACTATTTATTTAATCAATAGAGGTCCCTCTACTCCTTTGGATTGTGTTATTCTAGAGGAAGCATGGACTAGTAAGAAGGTGAGTTATTCTTTTCTCAAAACCTTTGGTTGTGAAGCATTTTCACATATAGATTCTAAAAATAGAACCAAGCTGGAAGCTAAGTCAAAGAAATGTGTATTTGTTGGATATGACATTTATGAATTTGGTTATAGGCTTTGGGATTTTAAAAATTATAAAATTGTAAGAAACATGGATGTCATATTCAATGAGAAAGTGTTGTACAAAGATTTGTTGCAGCAGCATGAGAAGAAAGAAAATGATTATGTAGTACTGGTTGATACTCCAAAAGATGATATTCTAGTAGTTCTTTATGCTCCGCAACAACAACAATAAAAAATACCAAAAACCCCAGTGAATGTTAGATGGTCAACAAGGTTAAGTAGGCCTCCAAAAAGATTTTCTCCCTCTTTGTATTCTATTTTATTAATAGATGCTAGTGAACCAGAAGAATATGATGAAGCTGTGAAGGTGGATACAAAGGTTCAGTGGGAGCTTTCTATGGAAGAATAAATGGACTCTTTGCTGAAAAATCAAACTTGGGATTTATGTAAGTTACCTACAGGTAAAAGGGCATTACAAAATAAATGGGTTTACAAGATGAAAGAAGAGGATGGAGGTAAGAAAATATTTAAAGCCAGGTTAGTTGTAAAAGGATTTGCACAGAAAAATGGTATTGATTTTGATGAGATATTTTCTCTAGTTGTTAAAATGACTTCTATTCGTACTATTTTAAGTATTGTGGCTACTAAAGACTTGCATTTAGAGCAGCTTGATGTTAAAACAACTTTTCTTCATGGTGATTTGGATGAAGAAATATATATGGAACAACCATAAGGATTTGAGGTCAAGGGTAAGGAGAATTTGGTGTGCAGATTGTAGAAAAGTTTATATGGCTTGAAGCAAGCACCTCAACAATGGTATATTAAATTTGACACTTTTATGAATGAGCATGGATACACTTAGTGTCATTTTGACCATTGTGTTTATTTTAAGAGGTTGGATGATGATAGCTACATTATTTAATGTTTATATGTTGATGATATGCTTTTAGCTGGGTCTAACATGGATTGCATTAAGGGGTTGAAACAAAAATTAGCACACTCTTTTGCTATGAAGGATTTGGGGGTAGAAAAACAAATCTTTGGTATGAAAATTTGCAGAGATAGGAAAAATAGGAAATTGACTTTATCTCAAGTTGAATACATTGAGAAGGTGTTGCAATGTTTCTCTATGGAGAATGCCAAAGCTGTCAGCACACCTTTGCCTAGTCATTTGAAATTGACTAAGGAGATGTGTCCTAAGACACTAGAATAGGAAGCTAAAATTTCCAAGGTACCTTATGCTTCAGCTGTAAGGAGCTTAATGTATACTATGGTATGTACTTGGCCAAATATTGCACATGCAGTGGGAGTCGTTAGCTAGTATATGAGTCACCCTAGGATTGAGCATTGGAATGTAGTCAAATGGATTCTTAGATATTTGAGTGATACATCCAGTAAGCATTTACACTTTGGGGGCTCTAGTACTATTGTACAAGGCTATGTTGACTCAGATTTGGTAGGAGACATAGATAGCAGGTGGAGTACTATAGGGTATGGATTTACTATTGGTGGGACATCAGTGAGTTGGATTTCTTGGTTACAGAAGGTGAATGCTTTATCCACTACCGAGGCAGAGTATGTTGCTACTATAGAGGTGACCAAGGAGATGATATGGCTTCAATTCTTCATGGAAGAATTGGGACATCCATAGATGGATAATTATTTGTATACAAATAGCTAGAGTGCCATTCATCTTGCGAAGAATTATACTTTTTACTCAAAGACAAAATACATATAGTTGCGGTACTATTTCATTCAGTCAATTTTGGATGATGGGAAGCTAAAGCTAGAAAAGGTACATACAAAAGATAATCCAACATATATGTTTACAAAGGTAGTAACAAGGGAGAAGTTGAACTCTTGTTCAGCTTTGGTTGGTCTTCTAAACTGAACATAATAAAGGAATAGTTAAGTCCAGGGTGGTTCGATCCAGTGGGAGGTTTCTTAGTGTGGATCCTGATCAATCCCTAAGTGGGAGATTTTTGGCTTGTGGTGACTAATCAGGAAAGTACTATACACTTTTCCTCCTGCCCTGGCCATATTTTCATGATATTTTTTTTGGCCGACATATTTTTCAGCTATTTTGGGGCCAACATGTTGTAACTGAGTCTAACCCTAAAGAGACAAAATAAGCTTGTATAAAATGGCTTAGGGTTAGGGATTTTTTATTATGGTGTATGTTTTAGTAGCTTCTTGCGGTGGTATTGAGCTGTAAGGGATTGCAGATTATAATCAGGTTGTAATCACTAGATCATAATAATATTGGACTCGTTGTTGGTGGACATAGCCCAAGGATTGGGTAAACCGCGTTAAATATTTGTGTCTCATGTTCTCTTTTGTGTGGTTTATTATTTTTCTAATATTGGTTATATTTACATGTAACTATTATTTCTGTCTTGTTAATCCTAACATGACATTGGTTTTGTATATAGTGAAGTTTCCCATACTTGGTACATTTTCTTAAAACAATGGTAGTTTCCTTAAATTTATGAACAAGGCTTTAGTTTTCATTTCCATTTCAAGGATACACTTTCCATAAATGTTTGCACAAGTAAATTAAAAGGAAAAAACTCAAAAAAGAAAAAGGAGAAACTTTTCCTTCTTTATTTTATGTGGAATTCGACATTGTACTAAGCTAATTATTTATAGGCCTTGGGGAGTTTGTGGGAGAGCCATTTTTATCATCTTCTTCTTCATCAAATGGGTGGAGATCCCTTTCTTCCAACTCATCAATTCTAGAAGCTCACTCCTGCTAAAAGATCACCATAGCATGGAACTCAGCCAACCAGCCTACACTAGTACATTTGAGGTCAAATTCTGACAGCCATTTGTCAGATTAGCAACGGTCATTTATCGACATTTTGACACATGTGTCCGTTGTAGTTTTTGTGTTGGAAATTGCGATGGAAGAGATATCCATCAGTTTATCGACACCCCATTACGTCGAAAACTTGCACATGATAACAAATTTGTTATGGCATTTCCTACGGTCCATCTATCAGAATTCTGATACAAAGACCTATCGAAAATACACAATCATTGTCGGAACTAACTATCGAAAAGATATCTTTTCTGACATTAGAACTGTTGGTATAGCAAAAAATTTGCAACCAATTTTTGATAGATAAACCCATCGGTGATGTAGCATTAGTGTCAGAATTGTCTGTCAAAAATTGCATATCTATGACATTTTAGCTATCGAAAGAGCGATGGTAGTGCAACATATTTCTGACAGGTTGCCCTGTAGGACGTATAGCATTACTGTCACAATAATTATCATAAAGTATTTGTAGACACCTAAAAATCCTTTAGAAAATAAAGTATTTTTTTATTTTCTGAAAATCCCTGATGACATCATCATTTATTAATTAATTAATTATTTAATTAATTAATTTATTTTTATGTCATTAAATCCCTTTTTCTTAATTAAAAACATTTAATTAAGAAATCCCTCCCAAAAATGTTTAAATCTTATTTAAACATTATCTCCTTATTTATTAATTATTTTAATTAATAAATTGACCAAAAATCCTAAAATAAATAATTTATTTATTTTTTGCCCAAAACTTGGCCAATTTCCTTTAGACCACTAACCTCTTCCAAAATCTTCTAATCCCTTCTTAATTTCAATTAAAAGGCTAAATCCATCTTTTCTAACCCTAATCCCAAGGTTAAATATTTAATTAAGGTTAAATATTTAATTTTCATATTTATTGAAAATATTTTAATAAATATTCCTAAAACTTAAGCTTTTTGGAATGAATAACTTTTATTCCATGAAACTAGGGAGAAATCTAGACTCTTCTAGAATCTTCTCAAATCCAACCTCTTCACCCATCCTAATCCTATTTTTGTCCTAATCTAATCCTAATCCTACCCTTAAACCTTTGTGCAATCCTAACCAAGCTTAAGACTTTCCTAAACCAAAGCAAAGTCTTCCCTTCCAAATATCTCAACCACAAAGCATTTATTGCTTCCCCAAAGTCTTCAAAGCCTCTTAAAGCCCATTCATTGCTCTTACAAGCATTTATTTGGAGAGTTATGAGCTTGGAGCCCCCTTTGTTGACTCCTCTTTGCCCTTCCCTTCATCCACTCACCTTGTGACATGTGTCACCTCCTGATTGGCTGAGAACTAGCACAATCCATGTGCTTCCCTTTGAGTGAATCTTGGCCTCTCTTAAGGATTTCAATCCTGGCCATTCATTCCTCCTACCCCAAGCCCTTAGAAATCTTATAAATACCCATCCTTTCAAGAGAAAATCAATCTTTCAATTCTCAAGCAATAGCAAAGTTATAATGCCATTTTCATTCTAGCATAAGCATAAACTCATCATTTTAGATCATTTTCAAGCTTAAATCACATCTAAATTAGCTTAATTGGATTAACATAGATTCATTTCTTGTTTCAATCTTAGTTCATCTTTTAGCTTTGCATATTTGTGTGTTCTTGAGGCCTTTGAGGCAAAATAGGTTCCTCATACCTATTTTGTGTCATTTTGGGTCTTCATTAACCTCAAAACATCATTTATCTTGCATGCTCCAAGTGCTTGAGTTTGCACACCCACATCCATCTATATCTAAGCATATCAAATGGTGCATGGGCGCATCCGTTTTAGGCTTAAACTGAGGTGGCTTTGATTTTAGTTTGTTTACCATTAAATTTGATTTGATTATATGCTATGACGTTTGTTTGTCTTTGGCCTTCAAAACAGGTTTAGGTGCACGCTCAAATCCTAGTCTACATTCTGGCACGCCCGGTGGGACTCTAACCACAATCATTTTGATGAAATTATACTTTATATGCTTGTATTTTTCAGGAAATAAAAGAAATGTCACCTTCATGAAAAGAAATGTCACCTACAGTAATTAAATGTTGCCTTCAAGGAAAGAAATGTCACCTTCATCAAAAGAAATGTCACCTACAAATAATCCAGTCACATCTTCTTGCAATGAAATCACGCCTTTGAGGAAAGAAATGACACCTATGAGCTCTGTTTTCACGCCTGCATAACTGAGATTTTCCTGTGATCGATAAATTCTGTTCCGTCCCAGAATTCTTTTCTGTCACCTGCATGTAAAGAAATCACGCCTGTAAAGAAAGAAATCATGCCTCTGCATTTTTATCTGTCGCCTTTTGAGGTACAGAATGTCGCCTATAGAAATGAAATGTCACCTCTGCACTTTCCAGTGTCACCTATAAGCTGGACAGTGTCGCTTTTTAGTTTTTTGTCTTGAGTTGCTTGGGACTGGTTTTTCATTTCTTTTATTACAGTGAAGGTCAAACTCAATCTTGAATGACATTAAGGAAATGAACTTAGGTCCTAGAATGTCATTGTCATTTTGAAAAGCTAACTCGATCTCGAATGCACTAAAGGAAACAAACAACTCTGTTCCCTATCTCGTTTCAAATTCCAAATCAAGCAAACAAATTCAATCTTGAGTGATCTAAGGGATAAAACAAAGCTTTTTCAAAGTTCTTAAATCAACTCGCTAATCAAATCTTGAATGCACAAAAGGAAAGAACTTGCAAACGTTCAATTCATTTATATTTTGAGGAAAATAACAAATCAAAATCTAATCACGAGTGTCTTCATTTCAAAGTTCAAACATCACTTAATCAAATTTGGGAAAATGAACAAGATATGCTTGATGTGCATGTAGGAGTTCTTCAATTCTTGCATAATCCTTGTTAGAGTAAGCAACGTGGAACATTTGAACTTGGACAAGTTCACCTGTTCTGCTTTTAGCGAGGCCTGTCCAAGGAGAAGCGCTTCCTCCTCGGAGAACGACCTCAAACCGGTATCCCCCCCGGCCGGTATACAAATAAGCGAATACCAAAAGAATCACTTACATCTCCTAATCACCGGGCGTTCGTGCCAAACACGTGTCTGGGGATGGTAAACATTCCTCTCCCCCAGCATAATTGGCGAGGCTCTTAAGTGAGTCACGGATGATCAGCATAACCGGGTATGGAGACTCCACAGAACTATTAAAAACCTGATAAACTAGAGGCTACCCTATCTACATCTGAAAGTATCAAAATCCTTATGCAAGGACCGATTCCAAGGGGTTTACCGGGTCACCTCAAGATTACTCACCATTTGTATTCCCTTCTGGGGATACCAAGCTGTGGGCAAGTGATTTTGATACTCACCTTCCTTAGGTAGATATGTTTGAAGTGCTTGACAGTTAAAGACTCCGTGAAAACACTTGTTGAAACATACACTTTCAAAGCTTTGTCAGAGTCAGTTGCCTTTGTTTGTGTCCCGCAGGGTTGCTTTGTCCCTTGCGGAGATTGCTTTGACTTTAACTTTTGCCATTGGAAACCTTTGCCTCAAAAATCAGAAACCTCTTTTCCAAGTGATGCCCAGCAAGAACAAACATCCTAAAGCGAAGTTGCCCAAATCCCAAGCCTATCAAGAGTGAAAAGTTGCCAAGAAGAACACCAAGACCTATCAAGCCATTATCCAAGCAACCCAAGCAGAGGAAAAGTCCCAAGCCAAACTTGAGAACATTGCCCATAACACCCGCATCAAACAGTTCGCCTTCCGTTTCCAAGTTAACCATCATTTCATCAGCCTTGAACTAGAAGATTAGCCAAATCCTTGTTCATGTCTTGTTCCATCTTCAGATCTTAAAACCTTGTCTCAACAGCCTTGCATCTTAGTTTCATCCTAGTTTCACCCTTTGCATCAGCATCAAAACCTTAGTTGCATTTCAAAACATCATCGAGTGCATTCATCTTCCTACCAGCATTCTAGAATCAATCCTTGTCATTTGCATTATCCCTTCTAGATAGAGCATTGTCCCTTCACCCTTCAATACCTTTTCCACTAGCATCCCCCCATCAGCTTTCCATATCTTTCCGATAGATCCATCATCCTTTGTTCCAAATCCAGAGATCCACCAACACTTAGTGTTCTACCTTTTGAGTTGTTCCTATCCCATATCCAAGATCAGAGACCATCATCCTCTTTTTGACACAACGTATTGTCATAAAGAAATCAAACCTTGTCCTTACATAGCCATCATCTCGAGCAAGAGATTGGAGTGTATTGATAAGAAATTTGTTGACCGAAGATCATCAGTCTATCTTAGGTTGACCCCATCATATCTCTGATCCTCCATTTGGGAAAAACAACAGCTCATTTGTTGACCACTCAGTAATCTTTCACCAGCTTTCCACCAGCAACCTATCTTTCCCCCACCATCTTGATCCATATCCGTTCCATCCAGCTTCCATCATCACCATCTTGATCCCTATCTTTGCATTTGCATCTTAGAAGTCATCATCTTTAGAAGTTCATCAACTTTGCATCCATCAACATCTTTTAGCCAAACATCTTGCATCCATTTAGCACTTGCATCTCCATGCCTGTTGAGACCAGATCTCAGAAAAGAAGAAGCATGAATCCTTATCCACCAACAACCTCATCCGATCCCAACCTTTTCACCAACGCCATGATGACCTACAATCCCCAGATCCAAGCTAGTAACCCATGTGAAGATCCAAACATCCCTTCATCCCCGTTGGCAAACCAAGCATTTGAAAATCCTCCAGAAAGCCCACCAGCGACCAATGCCCTTGTACCGCAACATCAGCAAAGCACGTTTGCCCACTATTTGCCAGAAAGTACCTCCATCCCACCATCTCTCTATCCACGCATCCCCATCAAAACTATCCAAATTCCAGCACAAGCATATTCTCCGTTTGTCCAATCATTCCCCGATCCTATCATGCAAACACCCCAAGAGCTTTCCACCATTCCCCTTTTCTTGCAAGGAAGCCTCGCCAGTCCCACAACACAAGCTGCAGCACCATCTGCTCCATCTCCTACCCCTTTTGCTTCATCATCTACTATGGCTGCCCAAGCCCAAATCCAACACTTAACCCAAAGTCAGCTTCCACCTCTCACGCAAGCTTTTACACCAAAAGCTTTGCCACCATCCGCAAGTCAAGCAACGCCTTTCACAATCAAAGGAGCACCGTCACCCTTCACCCCCCAAGCACCCGTACCTTCTTCTTTGGGGTTAGCGCAATCACTTCCCATTCCAACCTCATCTTTCTCTTGGGTGTTTCCTTCATTTTCCTCCTCACAAGCATCTACTCAACTACAACCTCAACAAGCTCCTTTCTCTCAACCATCATTCGTGTCCCAAGCTCCCGTTGCTCCTACCATTCCATCATCCGCTGCAGTGCACCCTAACACAAGCTCTCAGTGGGGCCTTACACAAGAAGAAATGAAGGCATGGGGGATCCCATCTCAATCCCCTACATCTATGGTCACAAGTCAACAAACCGTCTTCGCCCAAGCAGCACAACAGCAACTACCCCAACCACCGCCAACTTCAAGCTATTCATCCCAAATCCCAAATACCTTCTAGCAAGTTCCACCACCTCAACAGCCAACTTTCCCCAGCTATCTTACCCCATCACCCTTTGCTTCTAGCTTCCCCACATCTGTTCCACCTCTAAGTAACGCAGGCATGCACCCAGCTTATATCAACCAAACCCAAAGCCAACCTCAGCAACTACCACCATCATACCTGTAAGCAGCATCATTCCAACAGCCTCCCCCACAGCAACCACATGTCCCCTTTCAGCAAACACCCATCATTCCTCAACAATAGCAAGTCCCTTACTATCAACCTCAGCAACAAATCCCTATCATCCCCCAGCAACAACAAGTTCCCACCCATCAGTTACAACAGCAAGTTCCAAATGTCCAATATCAGCAAGCAGTCCCACAACAACCGCTAGTTCAACAACAGCAAGCAGCCCAACAACATCAAGCGGCTCCATATCATTTACCACAATATCCCCCTATGCCACACCAGCAATATCCCCAGCAACCATTGCCCCAAAATCAGTTCCAACCCATTTATCCACAGCAAGCGCCATATCCAGTTCCATAGCTTCCATCACAAGCAGAAGTCCCAGTTCCCTCGCCACTCAATGCTGAGTGGGAAGCAATGAAAAATGCTCTAAAGGAGCTACAAAGTGGAACAGAGAATAAAACGTACAAGTTCGAAGAGGTGTGCTCATATCCCTTTGATCGGTCCATAGCAACTATCCCTTTCCCCAAGCATTTTGAGATGCCCAAGTTTGACAAGTATCGGGGGAAAGGAGATCCAGTAAACCATATCAAAGAGTTCTACATGGCATGCCAAGAATTGGCTTACAGTGATAACTATCTCCTGCGCCTGTTTCCCAAGAGCTTGGGAGGAACTGCTGTTGAGTGGTTTTACAAAATACCACATGGGACAATAAAAACCTTTGCTGAACTCTCTGAGAAGTTCATCACACACTATGCCCATAATGTGGAGAATGAGTTGTCCTTGCTAGACCTATGCAACTCAAAGCAGAAAGATGGAGAAAGCCTTGCAGAATACTTGCAAAGATGGCAGAATCTTACAACCAGGTTATCATATCAGCCGCCAGAGAAGCATCTAACAAAGATCTTCATTGATAACCTGCATCCAAAGCTATCCCATCACATGCGAATGAACTGTCTCCAGACATACCAAGACATCAAGAGCAAAGGCATAGGCATCAAGAAAGCTCTCCTAGACGAAGGCACTATTCGTCACTTCAAAGATGATTCCAAGAACAAACCCAACAATGATAAATCCCGTTACTGGAATCGTAACAAGAATGTTGTTACAGATGGAGCCACTGACACTAAGAATGTACAATTCGTTGTGGCTAGTCCTACACCAGCTCAAACATACCAACCGCCATAAGCACCCATCTATTAGCAACCACCAGCTCCCGCATATCAAGCACCTATTTATCAGCAGCCTCCTCAAGCTCATCAACCACCTGTGCAACAGTATCAGCAGCAATACCAACAGCAATAGCTAGCACGTCAAGGCAATCCTGTTAACGCAGTTAACGTTGCCCCAAGGCAGAACAAACCCAACAATCAGAACAATCCAAAGAGGACTTTCACACCTTTGGGTGAGCCTCTAGATCAGATCTTTTATCGGCTAGCCAAGGCAAATATGATCACATATCCGCCCATCCCACAGAAGGATGACAATGCACCAAAGTCTGATTGGTATAAAGGACATGAATACTGTGATTACCATCGTGTGAAAGGGCACACAACATTGAATTGCATGCGGCTTAAGAACTACATCCAGGATCTCATTGATAGCAAGGAGATCCAGGTCGATGCACCAGCTCAAGCTTTTCCCAACACTGGTTTGCAAATATATCAAAATATGTTCCCTCAACACAATACCGAGAAGAATCAAGCCAACGCCAATCAGCCCCAAAATCATGGCAAAGGCAAGCAAGAAGATCACACAACGGCCTACATTAACTATGACAAGTATGTCAGCTGCATAACTCAAGTTGAGCCCATCCAAGATGAGCCCACCATCAATACCATCCACGTCAGAGGGCCGGATCGACAATGTGCTGCAACTACCTGCAGTGGTAGGATAACTGTTGTCGGTGCTCCTCCGAGGTCAGCTGCTCCTCCAAGGCCAACGTCTACTGCATCCACAGCACAGTCTAACACCAGGCCAGCATCAAATACATGCGCAACATAGCATAATGCACCAAGTGCACAATACAATATCATAGAGCATCTTGGGAACATGCCAGCCCAAATATCTATCTTGGATTTGCTCCGCACATCACCCATCCATCAGGAGATCCTGGACAAAGCTCTAAAAGAAGGCCATGTCCCCACGGACATTAACACAACTCAGTTTGAAACTCTTGTGGGACACCTATCAGCAACATGTGCCTTATCCTTCAAAAAATTTGATATACCAGATGTCGCTCCTGACCATATTCTTCCTCTCCACATTGCCGTCATGGTCAGAGACTTTGCCATCAAACGGGTCTTAATAGATAATGGGTCAGCCCTCAACTTGTGCACATTAAAATTCATCAAGAAGATCGAGTTCACGGAGGCCAACATACAACATGAGATGATCACTATTAAAGCATATGACAACTTGGAGCATACCTCCGAAGGGACTATCACCTTGCCTATCCAGCTAGGCCCAGCAATGCAAGATACCGTCTGTCACATTGTTGATCTTGACCTACCATTTAATATACTTCTCGGCTGCCCATGGATCCATTCCATTAAGGCCGTGCCATCTACTTACCATCAGTGCATCAAGTTTCCACATCAAGGCACTAAGGTTACCATCCACGCTGATCCTAACCCCTTCGCATACTGCCTTGCGATGGAAGCATCTTTCCCTCATTCTACTCATTGTCTTGGAACCGATATTGGTACTTCTATTGCTAGCTCATCCTGATCCCATCGCGATCTAGAGACCATCCTCTCTTCCACCTTATCATCCGTCAAGATCAACAACCAGGGTTGTGGCAAATACAGCCGCAGTGATGCATTTGCTGTAGGAGCGCTTCCACGTGATCTACATACTCAAGGGCGCCCAAGTTATCAAAACAAGCCTGTTGAGGAACATTATAAGCTCAAGCAAATCAGAAACATGACTTTTGAGTCTCATGGTACCATCAACAACAAAGAAATGGATCCAGATATTAACAAATGGTTATACAAAGATCCTCCATCACGTGACACCCAACTTCTTGAGTACTTCAAAGAGAAATACCCAATCCCATACAAGAATGTCACAGAACAATATAACAATCAAGGTGGTGGTCTAGGACCACAAGAGGATGGAAATTTGTTTCCTATCATACCATCCCAAAATCCAGAACAGCAAGGACTTGGCTTTAATACCTCTCGCCTACTTGAACAAGAGCCCAATACCACAACTGCATGCACTAACATGACCAACGTGAACTTTTCGAATAGCCAGGATGACCTTGTGGAAATCGAAGACATCCCCGAAGAGAAAGACATCCGATCCTACGATGATATCTTTGCCGATGACACCCTCCTAGGGACTTCTGTTCTCCACCAACTCTCCATCAACCTCATAGATCTTCCCCTCACAAACCCTGACCTCATAGATTGGGACCAACCAAGCATCGCACATATCGACGAGTTCGAAAGTGCACAAGCACTCCTAGAATTCATGGGGGCATCAGGTCCAGCAAGCAATCAGGATCCAACATCAACCTCTGTCTATCAGCTTCACCCAAAAGGATATTTTGGGGAAGAGGCAAGCTTTAGTCGCAAAAATGATAAAGCAAAAGAACATCATGAGTCTTTATGTGAAAACCCTTCTGGGGCACATTCTGATTCCAAAATAGTAAAAACAAAGGGCGTATCTTCTAGCGAAAACCTAGCAATTCAGGCGCTGGAAGATGAAGCGTTGCCTCTTCCCCCTATCCAAGATTATAGACCAGAGCAGTCGCCGATCATCATAGAGGAAACCAAGCCAATCAACTTGGGAACAGAAGAATGTCCAAAGATCACATACATTGCAGTCAACCTAACAGAAGGAGAAGAAATGGCTCTCAGCGCCTTGCTCAAAGAATCAGTTATCAACTTTGCATGGTCATACGCCCACATGCCTGGGCTTGATCCAAACCTTGTTGTTCATCATCTATCAGTAGATCCAAACGTCAAGCCAGTGAACTAGAAGCTAAGGAAAATGCATCCAAAGGTAGCATTACTAGTTAAAGTAGAGCTTGAGAAGCTCCTCCAAGCTAAGATCATTAGAGCGATTGACTATTCAGAATGGATCTCTAACATGGTGCCAGTCACAAAGCCTTCTAGCGACATTAGAATCTGCACAGATTTTAGGGACTTGAACAAGGCATCCCCTAAGGATGACTTCCCATTGCCAAACATAGACATGCTTGTAGACCTCACAGCGGGTCACGAAATGCTATCACTCATGGATGGCTTTTCTGGCTACAACCAGATTCATATAGCAGAAGTAGATCAACATAAAATAGCATTCACAACCCCATGGGGTACCTTCTGCTACAACATGATGCCATTTGGGGTAAAGAATGCAGGAGCAACATATCAGCGAGCAATGACAGCGATCTTCCATGACATGATCCACAAGATCCTTGAAGACTATGTGGATGATATCCTTGCAAAATCCAAAATAAGGGATGAACACCTCAACATCTTAGAACGTGTGTTTGATCGTCTGAATCATTATGGCTTAAAGCTTAATCCTAAGAAATGTGTCTTTGGTGTTACATCTGGCAAGCTTCTAGGCTTCATCGTCTCTAGACGAGGCATAGAGATCGATCCTAAAAAGGTAAAAGCAATAACAGAGATGCCTCCACCAAGAAATCTCAAACAGCTCAGAAGCCTACAGGGCAAGCTTCAATCAGTTCGGTGATTCATCTCTCAGCTAGCAGACAAGTGCCAACCTTTTACGCATCTCCTATGCAAAGACACAAGCTTCAAATGGGATCCCATATGTCAAAGAAGCTTTGATAAGCTCAAGGAGTATCTAGCTAACGCTCCGATCCTTATACCACCAGTTCCAGGATGCCCACTCATCCTTTACATCTCAACAACAGCTACAGCACTAGGGGCACTCCTAGCACAGCATGATGATGAAAATAGAGAACGAGCTGTCTACTACATTAGTCGCACTCTTGTGGGCTATGAGCTTAACTATTCACCCATGGAGAAAGCATGCCTAGCAGTGGTCTTTGCCACTCAAAAACTTAGACATTACATGCTTAGTCACACAATCAAGCTCATATCAAAGGTGGACCCTCTTAAGTATCTGTTATCAAGGACAACCCTCACAGGCCGTATGGCAAAATGGGTCATGTTACTCAGTGAATTTGACATTCAGTATGTAGATCGCAAAGCAATCAAAGGGCAAGTCATTGCCGATCAACTAGCAGAAGCACCACTGGTGGATGCCTATCCACTAATCATGGAATTCCCTGATGAACACTTATGCATGATTGAAGAGCAGCCCATGTGGAAACTATACTTTGATGGCTCCTACACATCACATGGATTAGGGGTAGGAATCCTATTCGTCACACCTCAAGGTGACTACATCCCAAAATCATTCAAATTGGGATTCCCATGTACCAACAACATTGCAGAATATGAGGCACTCATCTCAGGTCTCAAAATAGCTATCCAATGGAACATCACAGAACTACAAGTCTTTGGAGATTCACAGCTCATTATCAAGCAAGTCCTTGATGAGTATCAGACAAAGGATGACAAATTGCTACCCTACAAGCAACTGGTGGATAAACTGAAAGAGCATTTCCTACATCTACAATTCAATCAGATCCCAAGGCTTCAGAACAAAGCAGCAGATGCAATGGCAACCATCGGATCCTTATTGGAAATCCCACGTGACGCAACACAATATGAATTTCTAGTCGAGCAGCTACACTTGCCAGCTTATGAGAACACCGATGCAAACATGGTGTGTGTCTTGGTTGGTCCCCAATCCCCATGGTACCATGACATCCACGCATATCTAAAAAATGGTATCATATCTCCCCATCTCACCAATAACCAATGCCAAAACCTTATTCGCAGAGCTTCCCGCTACACTCTTGTAGCCAACACCCTATATCATTGCGGGTATCACAATGTCCTATCTAGATGTTTAGATTCAAATGAGGCCGTCCTGGCCTTACAAGAAGTTCACGCTGGAATTTGCGGTGCCCACATGAGTGGCATGGTTCTAGCAAAGCAGCTGCTTAGAGTTGGATATTATTGGCCAACAATGGAACATGATGCGTGTGAATTTGTCAAGAAATGTCTCCCATGTCAACAGCATGCCAATTTGATACATGCACCAGCACAGGATCTACAGCCTATTGCACCACCATGGCCTTTTTCATGTTGGGGCCTCGACCTCATTGGCTTGATCACCCCCCTCTCTTCGGATGGACACAAGTATATCATAACAGCCACAGAGTACTTTACCAAATGGGTTGAAGCGATTCCGCTCACCCTTACTACTGGCATCCAAATATCCAAGTTCATCCTCTATCATATCATTTGTCGCTTCGGCATACCATCTACCATTTTCACAGACCATGGCACACCTTTTGAAAACCAGCATGTGGATGATCTGTGTGCCAGACTCCACATCCATCACCATTTCTCCAGTCCATATTTCCCTTAAGAAAATGGCCAAGCTGAGGCAACCAATAAAACTATCTTGAAAATCCTCAAGAAGGTTGTCAATGATTCTGGTCGTGACTAGCACCTCCAAATCAATCCTGCCCTCTGGGCCTATCGTACTTCTTATCGCACTCCCATAGGCACCACCCCATACTCCCTTGTATATGGTGTTGAAGCCATTCTGCCGATCGAGGTCGAGCTTCCATCCTTGCGCGTCTCCATGAAGAACTATACAACTGATGAAGACTATCGTGTGGCCCAGCTCACACAGCTAGATCTGCTAGATGAAAAGAGACAGCAAGCCTATGATCACCTGGTTGCATATCAGAATTGACTCAAAAGGAGTTATAACAAAAAGGTCCATCCTAGACAATTCCAGGTCGGTGACATGGTCCTTAAAGAAAATCAAAAGGTCCTAGCAAATAGAGAAAAGAAAGGCAAGTTTGAGCCTACTTGGTTGGGCCCCTATGTTGTCACCGCATCCTTTGGCTCGGGAGCCTATCAGCTATCTACACCAGAAGGTGAGCCCTTGAATGATCCTATCAACATCATCCATCTGAAGAGGTTCTATGCCTGAACCTGATCCTGCATATATTAGAAAACCCAAAAACATTCAAAAAAGAAAAAAAAAAGAAAAAAAGAAAAAAAGAAAAAAAGAAAAGAGAAAGAGAAAATAATCGTCCAACGGTGAAAACTTGGCAATTCAAGCACCTTGGACAAGTATGTTGGTGAAAACCTGGCAAACAGGCGCCAACATAGTAAACTGAGCTATTTATCTATTCAGTTGTCCTTTCAACTACCGTCCTCTTCCTCCATCCATAACAGATCTCCCAACAGTTCCATCTCCCCTATCCTCCAAGCATTCAGCTTCCATCTTCCTCCAACCCATCTACAATCCATATCCTATTCCAAAGCTTTGTACCATATCTTGTACCATATCCTTACCCCTTTCCTGTACAACACAATCCTTTCTGTAAATATCCTTCTTGTCTCCATCCTAGTGAGAGTCTCGTCGAGTGTGATCTTCCTATCCCCAATCCTGAGCTTCTGTACATATCCCTTGTGCATATCGTTCCTCCTTGTTGTACATAACCTTTGTACGTCCTACAGCAGCATTTGATCAAGTATCTTGTCCCATCCCCAGCCTCAAAAAACTTTTAGTCCCACTCGGGCCTTGTGCTTCAGCAACATCAATTGTCGACTTATCCTTGCTCATCCTGATTATTCCTTGAACTTCAGCTTTTGCCAGTGAACAACTACACTTATTCTCTCACCAACCCATGGGTCCTTAAGGATATATTGTTCCTCCTGTCTGACCTAATCTTCCATCCTGGTCCTTGAGGATATATCATTCCTCCTGTCCAACCAATCTTCCCACCATCAATCAAACCTAATCTCTCTCCTTGGCAAAGGATGTCTTTTTGGAGTTATCATTTTGATCTTGGATTTTTGTCCTTTGGGTCTTGCTAATCTTTTTTTGGCTTCTCATTATCCCACCAGGGTCACCACGATTCATTATATCACGGTGTGCTGCGTGTGCAGATAATCTGGGGCAAGGTCTTTTGATCTTTCGCTTCTGCCTGTGAGTCAGTCGTGTGTTTGTGGTTCCTTCAGCATCGGTTCCACCATGTCGCCTCTGCGCTTCATGTGTGATGTTGGGGCAACCCTGTGTGTTTGTTTAGCGTCAGTCCTCATCAGTCCTATGCAACATTGGTGACAAGGCCTCGTGATCCCAGTATCCTTGGCAGGTCTCTAGCATTGCTATATTAAATCTAGGTTGTGCACTCTCGTTTGCACTTGGAGCTATCTGGTCCCTTGCATTTATCATATAGATTAATCTTGCATCTTTGCATATAGCTGCATCTTACATCTTGCATTTTCCATCTCATCTTGCATATCATCCATATTTGCTCTTAGAAGTGAGGATATTTATCTCCCCTTTCTTCCTAGGCCCTTCCTTCCTCGTCCCAGCAGGGCACTCTTTGTCTTCTTGCTGTCCCAGGGCGTAATCCCTCTTTCTCCTTGTCCCACTGGGTGCATCTTCCATGATTTTGTCTCACCGGGGCATGTATCCTCTTTCTCCTAGTCCACCCGGGCGTTCCCCTTCTTCTTCTGATTCTAGCCTTGGCATCTTGTTTTCTTGTCTTTGAAGCCATGCCACCTGCGGCATCGCATCAAAGAGGGGCAAAATGTAGACACCTGAAAATCCTTTAGAAAATAAAGTATTTTTTTATTTTCTGAAAATCTCTGATGACATCATCATTTATTAATTAATTATTTATTTAATTAATTAATTTATTTTTATGTCATTAAATCCCTTTTTCTTAATTAAAAACATTTAATTAAGAAATCCCTCCCAAAAATGTTTAAATCTTATTTAAACATTATCTCCTTATTTATTAATTATTTTAATTAATAAATTGACCAAAAATCCTAAAATAAATAATTTATTTATTTTTTGCCCAAAACTTGGCCAATTTCCTTTAGACCACTAACCTCTTCCAAAATCTTCTAATCCCTTCTTAATTTCAATTAAAAGGCTAAATCCATCTTTTCTAACCCTAATCCCAAGGTTAAATATTTAATTAAGGTTAAATATTTAATTCTCATATTTATTGAAAATATTTTAATAAATATTCCTAAAACTTAAGCTTTTTGGAATGAATAACTTTTATTCCATGAAACTAGGGAGAAATCTAGACTCTTCTAGAATCTTCTCAAATCCAACCTCTTCACCCATCCTAATCCTATTTTTGTCCTAATCTAATCCTAATCCTACCCTTAAACCTTTGTGCAATCCTAACCAAGCTTAAGACTTTCCTAAACCAAAGCAAAGTCTTCCCTTCCAAATATCTCAACCA
The DNA here is from genome assembly GCA_027943335.1 of Chamaecyparis obtusa. NCBI lineage: Eukaryota > Viridiplantae > Streptophyta > Pinopsida > Cupressales > Cupressaceae > Chamaecyparis > Chamaecyparis obtusa. The sequence goes on along the minus strand of BSBK01001804.1, from coordinate 398,752 downwards.
CAAAGCATTTATTGCTTCCCCAAAGTCTTCAAAGCCTCTTAAAGCCCATGAGAAAAGGAGTGGGAGAAAATGAGCGGGTGAAAGCTAATCGAACATGAGAGAAGGCATTGCATTTTATTTGATCATGAATGCTCTCTGAAATGACCAATCATGTTTTCTATTCAATTCTTTTTGGTGCTTTTTTCTTTCCCATATTCAGTAGATAAAATTCATGGTGGTAGCCACTTAGCCATGTTTTTGATGTTCCAGGTATTTTACAAAGATACAGGTATGTGGATTTATCATTCAGTTGCTTGCAGTTATTGGTCAAATGCAAATATTTTGTCAAGTTGAAAGGGCAAGATATCAATTTGGTGTTTTCGGTTTATGTTGAAAGTTGATTTGGTAAAATCCACAAAAAACACACTACATGTTCTAAAATGTAAAGAAGTTGAATGTTAAATGTAAGATATATATCTCATCCATAGTAATCAAAAGAAAGGACATGAAACTTATAAGGATATTTACCAATCCAAAAATATAAGTGAATAGGAAACATGATTGGTACCTTATGAATTGGTTTTTGAGGTGCACAATCTTCATCAATCTCCTCAGAACAAGAACCCTCCTCATGAAAAATGCATTTAACACAAAAAACAAATCTACAAAACTGAACCAATGGCATGTTTAGAACAAAGAAATAGATTGATAATAATATGCTGAAAATTCTATTATGTTTAATACACGCAAAAGGACCAGTCCCAACAATTCTTAAACATACTTTATCTGATATGATAATAACATGCTAATTAAACTGATAAAGGTGTTATCTGCATTTAATCTACCAATTACTAATTACACAAATTTTTTTTTACAAAATTGAACCAATGGCATGTTCTTTGTATGTGATTTCTTCATCTTTAGAGCATTTGGCATCATATTCGACCGCAAATTTCAAATGCATTGCATTTTATTTGATCATGAATGCTCTCTAAAATGACCGCATTCTACTGGTGTCCTGCCCTAGCCCATGCTTTATCTCCATTATTTGATGTTATTGGTGCTTGTGGTCAAGGATATAGATTCACTATTTTCAAATGTTTGGATCATTTTGGTCATGACTATTCCTCTAGTACACAGTCAGGAAATGTAACTGTCTAATGATTATATGTAATGTTGAATGGATTAAATTCTTTATTCTTGGTAGAAGTGAATGTAAGGAATAGTGTTGGTGTTAGGTTTCATTTATTATTGAATTCAATGGTTTCCAAGATGGGTTGAGGAGTTTTCTCCTTGTTTAATGTTAACCATTCTTGCACAATCCACTCATACGATAGTGAAATGCTATGTGATTGACAATTTCATACAACTAGTCCTTTAACGTGTATTAAATACAATCCAGTCACTTATTAAATGCTTTGGAGACTACTGGTTTGACTGTCCATGCGTTACCAGTGACTGAGATTCATTAAAGGATACAAAACCCTTCATTTTGGGGTTATTGTGTGTGGATTCAAATGTAGGTTTGATTTGGTTAATATTTAGAAGAGATCAATAAAGTATTTAAAGACAATCTTTCATGTTTGGAGAGGTTTGAGAGGCACTTATCATGATTGTACCCTCACAAACTATTGGCAAGTTGTCTTTACTAAAGTATATGACTAGATATAGTGTTTTCATTATCGCAACAAAGTCACATAGCAGTTTGGAGACAATGCACTTAGTGTAAAGATCAGAATTCAGTTAAGTGTTGAAGACTAGATAGTATACAGAGTTCCTGCAGCACAGAGCATCAACGCACATGTGTATGGATGAATTATGGTATGCACCCTAACAGTTAAGCTTGTTAGACTATACTTATGCTTAGTCTATGAGTGCATAAGTAGATATGCAAAGATGTGAAAGTTACAGTCAGTTGAAGTTGCACAGCCAGTGTGTGCCAGTAGAGAACAGAGCTTGGAGTCAATAGTTAACATTTTGGTTTGCGATTGTAATGTAATATTGTAAAGGCCATGCACCTATTGTATTTAGGTTGCCTAATTATGTACATGTATAATTGTAAGCACGCTTAAGCCAATTCATTTGGAAGTGTTGTTTGTAATTAGTTATAGGGCTGACCTAATTGTATAATTTGTATGAGTGCATAAATATAAGGTGCACCCATTGTATTCGGTATGGAAGTTGTAATAGAGTTGTGAGAAGCAGAGAAGAGGTATGCAAAGACAACATAAGATGTATTAAAGCTTTTCTAGAGTTCAAAGCATCAGCGCACCAAAGGAACTGATCTAACAAGTAGTGTCACAATGACAGTTCACCTGCAACTATAGTGTGTATTTGTTATTCAGAAGGTTGTAGACTTCACCATTTGAGCAGTGAGCTCTAGGACAGTGAGTCCACTCCCCTAATAGGGATCATTGTAAAAGACTCCTAATAGGGTCTAACCCTTAACAAGGTCTACTATACTTAAAGAATTGTAAAGCTACTCCTAACAGGGTAAAGGATCTTCTAAAAAAGATTACAAAACACTAGTGCAGATTATTAGTGGGTATCAAGTCCCACCGGGGTTTTTACCTATTTGGGTTTCCCCGTAACCATATTGGTGTCATGTGTTGATTTCATGTTTCATGTTTATGTGAATGTTTAATTTAGTTCTTAAGAATTTATGTTCTATATAAAGATTAAAGTAAAAAGTTAAATTGCAGTGAACATTGATTCACCCCCGCCCCCCCTCTCAGTGTTCCCATTCCTAACACAAACAATGGCATAGGTTGGTTTTACTAAGTTTCCTTTCTTTTCTACAGGGGTACAGTCAGAGGGCTCATTGAAAAAATGATCCTTTGAATGGTTACTATGAATATGAATGATTTGATATAGCATATTGGTCATTTTACTTAAAGTTTGGAATAGCTTGTGCAAGGGTGAAAGTAGTTTTGATCATTGGTCATGACTGTTCCTCTACACAGTCAGAAAATGTAACTGTCTAATGATTATATGTAATGTTGAATGGATTAAATGCTTTATTCTTGGTAGAAGTGAATGGAAGGAATAGTATTGGTGTTAGGTTTCATTTATTATTGAATTCAATGGTTTCCAAGATGTGTTGAGGAGTTTGCTCCTTGTTTAATGTTAATTGTTCCTGCACAATCCACTCATACAACAGTGAAGTTACAAAACTGAACCAATGGCATGTTTACAATAAAGAAATAAAATGATAATAATATGTTGAAAATTCTATTCTATTTAATACACACCAAAGGACCAGTCCCAACAATTCTTAAACATACTAGTTATCTGATATGATCAATTGTTAATAAAGGTCTAATTCTGTAGACTGCTAGCACAAAGGAAGATTTGACCTAGCCAAATCTTTTTTGTACCACAAAAAAAATGTGTGATAACTATGTCTACTCCAACCTTAATTGTTTAAGAAATAATCATATCTGATAAAGTATGTTTAAGAATTGTTGGGAGTTCTATTAGACCTTTGTTGTAAACATGCCATTGGTTTTCAAATGTTTGGATTCACGTTTGTTGATATTACTGGCACATTTAATGACACCATTATATATTGTTGTCACTAAAATGACCACATTCTACTGGTGTCATGCCCTAGCCCATGCTTTAACTCCATTATTTGATGTTATTGGTGCTTGTGCTCAAGGATATCCATTTTTTTTGAAATGTTGATTGTGGTTATCAAATGGACAGCCCATGAGCTTCTAGCTAGGTGCCATTTGTATTGATAGCGTAGGGCATCAAATGTATTGTATCATTGATAGTTGAGACTTTGTTAAAAGGAAATAAGACAAAGAATAATTTTGATTTAGTTTCTCTATTTTGATCTCTAAGTGGCTTACAACCCTAGAGAAGTATATGCAGATTTACAGATGTAGTTGCAGGATACATAGTAGTCAATAATTCACAAGAAATCCATGCATCCAATTTGAATAGAAATTAATACAAAGAAATAGGGTCCTCTAATGGCCCAATCATCCGGACCTTGACTATCCCCTCAACCAGTGACCCTTCAAAATCAGGTTATCATGCAATCAGTGAGTGATCCTTCATTCTCTTGGTCTGCCCTGCATCCAAACATATTGGAAATACACAGTACAATGATAACAAGTCTTTCACAATCCCCCTTCCCTCAAGGAACACTATCAACCATCCCTTCCACATAGAATTTCACTTTTGTATGAGTGGATTGTGCAGGAATAGTTAACATTAAACAAGGAGCAAACTCCTCAACACATCTTTGTTGTAAACATGCCATTGGTTCAATTTTGTAAATTTGTTTTTTGTGTTAAATGCATTTAAATGGAACATTAAGCATAATAATAATATGCTTAATCTATTAGTAATTGCAGATTAAATGCCCATAACACCTTTATTAGTTTAGTATGTTATTATAAGATACTAAAGAAGACCTACTATTTGTCATAGAAATCTTCACTGTCCCCCACAATGAAGACAATGAAGATTGACCTCCTACCCCACAACAAAGAACATTGTAATAAGAATAAGATATAATATAGTGGTAGAATAAACTTTGAACAAAGACATGTAATGCTTAAGTTAATGATCTAAAAAGCTGCAAATATAGGAATTGAAAAAGAAGATAGTGCCAAGAAACATTCTCACAAATATGAAACATGAGGAAAAGTAATAACATTAACAATGCCAAGATTCACAACATTAAATTTCACCTGCGGATGAGTTTATGTAGTGGGTTGTCCAACATCAAAAATATGTTGAGTTGCATTTGAGCTGTAACTAAGAGTATCATGTGGAACAGACCCTAAACTTTGAAAGTGTTCTCCAGCCTAGCAATTCAAAATTCAATCTAGGCAAGCATCAGTAAGTGAAATAAATTATAGACATCAACATCAACATCATCATAATCATTAGAAATAAACTTTAAAGACATATTTTGGATAGTACTATGTTTCTTGAAAGTTTTTGTGATGCTTCTAAACTTTGAAGACATATTTTATGGCTTAATGATAACATAGATTAGTGTTTTGTTTTCTGATGGAATGTTGTTGATCATTCATGGTCTTGAAGAAAATTTTGATTGTTTTGATTCTCGAGTCTTGATGTTGTTTCCCAATGTGATATAGATTGACCACAAGATGGTTCAGTTGGTCCTATCTTTCTATTTAATCATTTGTCTTCTTCATGGTGTAAGTGTCAATATGTTATAATCCAACTAGCATGTCATACCCCCACTTCTGAAAAACCTCACAGCATGCAAAGCATAGCCAAAGACTTGGGTGATCAGCATACACAAACATTGATTATCCTTAGGAAATAATGATTATTAATATTCATTAATGGTGAGTTGTGATTCCTTGGTAATAAAGGCATTGACAAAATTCATCATCTTAACCAAGTCATGAGTGGTGATCCTTGAAATAACACAATTAGTAAAAGGAAATAACAACATAACATAATTTGGAGTGAGGAAGGTGTTAGGAATAGTCCCAAGAGATAACTGAGAGGGGGGGGGGGGAGGGGTGAATAAGTTATCTACAAGATTCAATTCTTTATCCAATTAAGTATACTTAAACATAAAGCATAAACACAATGAAAGAACATAAGAACACAACACCAATATTTTGGTTATGGGGAAACCCAAATAGGTAAGAACCCTAGTGGGAATTGATACCCATTAATATTCTGTACTAGTGTATAATGATCCTTGCTAGAAGATCCTTTACCTTGTTAGGAGTAGCTTTAGAATATATTAAGTATAGTAGACCTAGTTAAGGGTTAGACCCTGTTACGAGTCTTTTACAATTGTTCCTATTAGGGGAGAGGACGCACTATCTGAGAGCTCACTGCTCAAATGGGCAAAGGCTACAACCTTCTGAATAACAGATATACACTATATCTTGATCTTGGTGAACTACGCTTTGACCTACTAGCTAGATCAGTTCCAATGAATAGCACAAGTATTTTACTTGGTCACATAGACCTTCTTCTGATGGCTCAATACTTTGCACACTCTGCTCTGCTCTGCTTAAACAACCATGAACCACACTCCAGCAATCACAAATGACTGCCTATAAATATCTTTCCTCCAAATGATATAATCAAATCGACCTATTAGAAACACCTTAAAATCATATTAGAGAAACCATAATAAACTCCAACAAACATTTTGTCAGATCTATTATGCACGCAACTCATTCTGGGACCTATCTAATAAAATAATTGTAGACATACGCTACATACTATCGGCTCTACCAAAACAACTAAAAATTTCTTTGTAAGCTGAATTAACTTATGTGCTCTTAACCAAACATCAATAACACTTCTCCAAGCTTAACTCCAAGGGGGATATCATCAAGATAGGTGCAACTCAAGAACCAATAAAATCTCTATCGACTCTTCTGCACAAACACAAGAAACTACTACTAGTGAATAGCGACTGCATAACTTCACTTGCGTTCATCATCAGACTATGCATCCATAAACTTAATATCACTAACATGTTTTTATCATATATCCAAGGGCGCATGCCCATAGGACAACTGTACGAACAACCATACATAGAACACTATCTGTTACTATGTTAGGAACACTACTGACATCAACTACAATATAACTGACTATGCTAATAGTTAACCTCTGCACTCATGATATCATGCTAATATCATATCCATGCTACATATACTAAAAGCTTACTATATAAGACTTCCACACATGCTACTTTCCATATGTTGTCATCAATGACAAATATACAATCAGTATTAGCCTACTAGAAAATCTCCAACAATCTCCCCCTTTGGCATTGATGGCAACATGTGGAATGAAAAACCATCACTAACTCAAATGAACATTTCTTTTATAACATTCTCCATTTCCTCTTCAAAACTCCCCTAAAGATGAATCCTCCATCTACTGAAATATTTTCTAATATTCTCCATTTCCTCAACTGTATAACTAAATGCTTCTCTCCCTTAGTACATTACTCCTCTTTTTACTTCTATTTTTCATGACTCTATATATACTCCCCCTTTGACTTCAATGGAAAAGGGTGCCATTCATTGTAAGCACTGGTACTACTCTTGAGGTAGAGTAGTCAACCTTCCATCAGTCCCAAAGGACTGATGCCTTTCCTTCTTTCTTCTAAGTAGAAATAGGGAAGGGAATGACTCCCAACTTCTCCCTGAGATACTCAAAAGTATCCTTAGGCATGGGATTTGTGAATATATCTACCAACTGTTATTTGGCACTCACATAGTCTAACTTGACTTCTTTCTCTGCCACTTTCTCTCTTAGGAAGTGATACTTGATCTCAATGTGCTTTGTCTTTGCATGCATCACAGGGTTCTTCGACATATTGATAGTGCTAGGGTTATCACAGTGAATAACAATAAGATAATCAATCTAAATTCCAAAATCCTTTATCATCTACTTGATCCAAACAATTTTAGAGCAATTCAAGGCTGCTGCAACATTCTCCACTTCTGCTGTTGATTGAGAAATACAATTTTGTTTCTTGCTTGTCCAAGTGACAAGTCTATCACCAAGAAACACTACTCCACCTAAAGTACTCTTTCTATCATCAACACATCCTGCCCAATCTACATCAGTGTACACATGAAGCTCAACATTTTCTAAATTAGGATACCATAGACCATAAGCTATAGTGCCTTGCAAGTATCTGAATATTCTTTTTACTACCATGAGGTGACTTTGTTTAGGTTTTGCTGCAAATATTCCAACTATGCCAATTGAATTTGAAATATCAGGTCTAGTCTAAGTAAGATAAATGAGTTTACCAATCATGGACTTATACAATGTTATATCTACTACTGGTGAGTCATCTTCTTTTGTAAGCTTGCATCCAGTGATCATAGGAGTTCCTACTGGCTTGCACTCATCCATCTTGAATTTCTTTAGTATCTCTTTCACATACTTTGATTGATTAATGAAAATCCCTTTTTCTATCTGCTTCACATTTAGTTCCAAAAAGTACTTGATAGGACCAATCATACTCATCTCAAACTCATTTGCATTTCTTTGGCAAATTCAGCACTGAGTTTGTCATTACCTCTAAAGATAATGTCATCAACAAATATAGCTACAAGAAGCAAACCTTCAGATGTTTCTCTAATGAATAGATTACAATCTACTGCTCCTTTCTTGAAACCAATCTTTGTTAAGCATCCATCTAGTCTCTCATATTGTGCTCTAGGAGCTTTCTTAAGTCCATAGAGGGATTTCTTCAATCTGCATACCATATCAGGTCTATCTGATAGGGTGAATCCTTTTGGCTACTCAATGTATACTTCTTCTTTTAAGTCTCCATTCAAGAATGCTGATTTGACATCTATCTGATAAAATTTGAAGTTTTTAACTGTAGCATAAGCTAAAAACAACTGAATGGCTTCTAATCTACTCATAGGTGCAAATTTTTCTGAATAATCAATGCCTTCTCTTTGCATATATCCTTTGCATACTAATCTTTCTTTGTTTCTTACTACTGTACCATCTTCATTCATCTTATTTCTGAATATCCACTTTGTTCCAATTACATTTTTATCACTAGGTCTAGGGACCAATTCCCAAGTGTCATTTTTAACAATCTGATCAAGTTCTTCTTTCATAGCATCATGCCAATCTGAATTATTACATGCATCTTCAACACTTGAAGGTTCGATCTGAGATAGTAAACATACCACTTCATTTCTAGCTGAGTTCTTTGCTTGTGATCCTGTTAATACTTTGCTGCTCTAATCTCCAATGATGTTTGCATTGGAATGATTTCTTGATGTAAAATTTGGAACTTTAGGTGATGTTGAATCATGAGCCTTAGGAGTATTTTCTTCACTTGTCTCAGGGTCATTGAATAACACATCAATACTGTCAAACATTTCTTCAATAACTGTCTCACTAGAAGAGGGTCTAGGATCTTCTTCAATCATGGGTGAGTAATCATGATATCTTTCTTGAATCATAAAATTTTCATCAATCTTTACATGAGCACTTTCAATGATCTTTTCAATCTTAAATTGAAACATCTATAAGCTTTACTTTTAGTAGAGTAACAAAAAAAAATACCTTCATCACTTCTTGCATCAAACTTACCTACTGCTTCATCCCTTTTGATGTAGCACTTGCTTCCAAAGATTCTAAATTATTTTATTGTGGGAACATTACCAAACCATAGCTCATAAGGTGTTTTGTCTACGCCAAGCCTCAATTGAATTCTATTGATGGTATAGACTGCTGTGTTGACTGCATCTCTCCAATAGGTGTGTGCAAATTTTCCTTCTATCATAATGGTGTGCGCTGTATCAAGGACAATCCTATTCCTTCTCTCTGTAATTCCATTTTGCTAAGGTGTTCTAGGTGCACTTAATTGTCTCTTTATGCCATGTTCTTCACAGTACTCATAAAATCTATCAAAGGTGAATTCTCCTCCTCTATTCGATCTCAAGCATTTTATCTTTAGTCCAGATTCATTCTCAACCTTAGCTTTGAATATTTTGAATTTATCAAAATCTTCTGACTTATCTTTTAAGAACACAACCCACATCATCCTAGTATAATCATCAACAAACAAAATGAAATACCTTTCACCATAGTATGATCTTGTTTGAGTTGGACCACATAGGTATATATGAATCAGATCCAACTTGTTCTCTGCTAAATTCTGCTTACTCCTAAATGAATTTATCACATGCTTCCCCATCACACATTCCTTGCATATAGTATCAACTAGTTTTTCTATGCTAGGTAGATCTCTTACTGCCTTAACATTGCTTATCTTTACTATGTTATCAAAATTGATATGACATAGTCTTCTATGCCACAACCAACTGTCATCAACTTTAGCAACAAAACAACTTGCTTCTGAATTGAGCTGAAAAACATTACCTCTTGTCTTTTTGCCTGATGCAATCATAACACTAGCTTTGTTGTTAATGATGCATTTGTCATCTTTGAACTCCAACTGATAGCCTTTTCCAAGTAACTGACCAACACTGAGAAGGTTATGTTTCAAACCATCAACATAAAGAACATCTTTAGTACTATTCTATCCATCCAAAGTGATGGCTCCTCTACCAACTATAGGTTTAGGAATGTTGTCTCCAGATCTGACCATACCTCCATTGTATTTGTCCAAATGAACAAACCTAACTTTATCACCTGTCATGTGATGTGAACAACCACTGTCTATAATCCAGTCTGTCCTTATGTCAGCTTGTGAAATCAATGCTAGCTCTTGATTAACTTTCTCATCTTTAGGAACTAACTTACTATTCATCTTGTCTACAATAGCAATGAATCCAATTTCTTCTTCGCCTGATTCTTCATCTGAAACTCCATCTCCAACATAGTAGCATTCCTTAGAATACTTAGGCTTGTAATCCTTTTTGATCTTTTTAGCTCTGGTGGGACACTTAGATGCAAAGTGACCAATCTTATTACAAGAAAATCATTTAAATGGTAATTGAACTTCATATTTTCCTTTTCCTTTTCTCTTTTGGCAACCATAGCAATAAAATCATCTAGTGTTTTATCTTCATCATCATCATCAAAATTACCAAAAGTGTTTGCACATTTCTTACCATGAACTGTTACTTTGAAAGCTATTTCATTCTTTGGTTCTATCTTCAATCTTGAAATTTCAAAAGCTGAGATCTTGCTGATCAAGGTTTCTCTCTTGAAATTAGATGTAAGCTGCATGGTCTCATCAAGGATGTTGATCTTTCTTTCATATTCAAGAGTAAGAGTAGTCATTACTTTATCCATAATGTCCTCTTTTGATATCTCTCCACCATTGTTCTTGATTCCAGCAACTGCTTCATTAATCCTCTAATTGTAAGCTCTGATGTTTTCTTTAGGTAGCATCTCTAATGCATTGTATCTTTTCCTCCATGTCTTTTTGTGCACATCCTTAGCTAGTTTATCTCCTTCAAATGTGTCTTCTAGGTGCTTCCATATTTTATGGGCTGTATCTACCTTCTTTACTTCTGAAAATTCACCATCAGATAGGGCATTGATAAGGGCTTCTTTAGCAATAGCATTATAATGAAACAATTCCTTTTGTGCGTCGGTAGCATCATCTTTTCCAAGGTCTTCTAAGGCAGGAATCTTGGCTGCTTTGATGGTTACATTAAAAACTTCAAAAGCAATACACTGCAAATGGGTTACCATCTTGTTCTTCCAATCAAGATAATTCTCTCCATCGAACTTAGGAATTTATTTCCTAAAGTACGCCATCTAATCAACCTCAATCTATTAAAATTTCTCTCTGAGGCACTTGGCTCTGATACCAATTGTTAGGAATCATCCCAAGAGATAACTGAGAGGGAGGGGGATGAATCAGTTATCTACAAGATTCAATTATTTATCCAATTAAGTATACTTAAACATAAAGCATAAACACAATGAAAGAACATAAGAACACAACACCAATATTTTGGTTACGAGGAAACCCAAATAGGTAAAAACCCCAGTGGGACTTGATACCCACTAATATTTTGTACTAGTGTATAATGATCCTTGCTAGAAGATCCTTTACCCTGTTAGGAGTAGCTTTACAATATATTAAGTACAGTAGACCTGGTTAAGGGTTAGACCTTGTTAGGAGTCTTTTACAATTTTCCCTATTAGGGGAGATGACGCAATATCCGAGAGCTCACTGCTCAAATGGGCAAAGGCTACAACCTTCTGAATAATAAATATACACTATATCTGGATCTTGGTGAACTGCGCTTTGACCAGCTATCTGGATTAGTTCCAATGAATAGCACAAGTACTTTGCTTGGTCACATAAACCTTCTTTTGATGGCTCAATACTTCACACACTCTACTCTTCTCTGCTTAATCAACCATGAACCACACTCCAACAATAAAAAATGGTTGCCTATAAATATCTTTTTTCCAAATGATATAATCAAGTCAAACTATTAGAACCACCTTGAAATCATATTATAGAAACCATAATAAACTCCAACAAACATTCTATTGGCTCTATTATGCACGTAACTCATTCTGGGACCTGCTAATAAAATAATTGTAGACGTACGCTACATACTATCGGCTCCACCAAAACAACTAAAAATTTCTTTGTAAGCTGAATTAACTTATGCACTCTTAATCAAACATCAATAACACTTCTCCAAGCTTAACTCCAAGGGTGCATATCCTCAAGATAGGCACAACTCAAGAACCAATAAAATCTCTATCGGCTCTTCTGAACAAACACAGGAAACTGCTACTGGTGAATAGAGACTGCATAACTTCACTTGCATTCATCATCACACTATGCATCCATAAAATTAACATCACTAACATGTTTTTATCATATATCCAAGGGTGCATGCTGATAGGACAACTGTACAAACAACCATACACAAAACACTGTCTGTTACTCTGTCAGGAACACTACTGATATCAACTGAAATATAACTGACTATGCTAACAGTTAACCTCTGCGCTCATGATATCATGTCCATGCTACATATACTGAAAGCTTACTATATAAGACTTCCACGTATACTACTTTCCATATGTTGTCATCAATGACAAATATACAGTCAGTACTAGCTTGCTGGCAAATCTCCAATATAAGGAAAATTGGAAAAAAATATATGGAATAATTAGGTTGGAATTAGAGAAGAATTCATAAATAAACTTGAATTAGAAAAAATCCAAGTTATTCAGTTCTTTGTTTGAGGCTGGGTTCCGGTTCTACTTTTGTTCTCCTCTGGGTTTGACTTGGGTTCCTTTGGTAGGAACTTGGGTGCTTGGGCCAATCTCAGGTTCACTTGCAGTATTTTATTCATAATTTTATAGGCTAACTCATTATTATGGTAACATGGGTATGACCATACTCCATGCCTTATAATGGTACCCGACATGGAGTGTGGTTCAAATGAAGTTGAACCAAATGCTGACCATGATGGCTATGATCATGATGAAGATGAATATGAATATTAAATCTAAAATATGGCTTGTAATTTGAATTTTCATTGTGAATGAAGAAACTATAGATTCAAGTTGACTCATTCTATGTTGTAGTATATTTGTTCCCTCGATCTACCATATTATATGTGTGTAGCCTGTAAGGGACATCTTCTGCTCATCCATGTATCAGAGCTCGGTGAGAGTTCTTAGGAGAAAGACAAGATGTCAGTGGGAGATGGAGAAACCAATCTCAGAACACCACTTGAAGCCTTGCAATGTTGAGAGTGGGATAAAGGCTACACTTGATACCCTATATAAGGAACAAACTTATTGAGCTTCACTTTGTTTTGAGAATAGTTTTATATTTTGTACTAAATAGGGCCAACCACATGAAGGTGGAAGCTCATTTGGCCCCAACCCCCCCCCCCCCCCCTAACATCACTCTAAATTCCCCGTTAACATCTAACATTCATTCATTATTTCATCCATTAATAAAATGTAACATTCATTAATTATCACACGATAACATTCATTAACATTCATTCACACATTAATAAAATGTGACATTCATTAATTATCACACGATAACATTCATTAACACATTATAAAATTTATGAACATTCAATACAACATAATTAAATTCATTGGCATATAAAAATCAGTCATTATCAATTAAGGTGCATAGATGACAATCATTTCTTTTTTTTCTTTTGATTTCTAGTTTTTAAGAAGTAATCATTAAGAGGAGTATCAATATCATCATGATGATCATCTACCCTCTCATTAGATCTCAATGCACGCCTAGTTCTCTGTTGATGCAAAGGGGGGTCATCTGCAATAACATATAAAAGGGTTAAATTAAAAAAAATTTATTATAATTAAAAACATTTTAAAGTATTTTAGTACTTTAAAATCCATAATCATATAGCTCTTTACCTGATCTAGTCACATCATCAACATCGAGGTCAGTTTGTCTTGCCTCAGCCTCAACCTCAACCTGCTCATTAACAACGACCTCTACACTCTCTACAACTACAATACAAATTGTTACATTAATCCAAACACCAATTGCAATTAAATTTGTATTACTACACCAATCAATTTAAGATGTTTACTTGTATTACTGTGATGCACATCCTCATTGTCATCAACACGCATAGGTTGTGTATGAAAATAATCGGCAGGCTGCATTTCAATTTCATACGCATTCATGTTATCATTGTTTTCTTACTTAAAAGAAATTTACTCACTTTATGTTGGAACTTAACATCAAATGCTTCTTTATCACCCTCCTAATAGTCTACAAGTGCGTGAAGTAGATAAATTTGTGCAACGTCAACTTAAATAATATACGTTGTCATGAAAATATTCTATTAAATTCTTTCAAATCCCCTGATTTGATGAGCTAATGAAAGGTAAAACATTCTGTCAATAATATAGACTGAAGAAAGAGACAACCTATGATGGACTCTTGAGCTATGTTATCTTTAGTCCTAGTTACTGGGTAAGACTTGGAAGACTTATACCTATCGATCGTCGAGAATAATCACTACCTTGCATTTATGTACACTGCACAAATTGATCCCAGTCTCACAAAAATGCTTTACACTTGTACATATCATCAATACTAGAGGCCTAAAGTAATTTTATATGATCACTAGCACATTTCGTGCATGGATGAGAAACAGTATCCAAAGTTTCTAGATAACCATTTTTGAGAAGAGGAATGAGTGGAGGCCAAAGAAGAGATAATTGTGAAGGTTTTATAGATGTAGGTTAATGAATCATCATCTCTGCACTGGTACTCAATTTGGCCTCCACTCCATATACGTCTTCTCAGAATCTAAAAACTCTCCATCATTGATTCCCGTCATTTTTTCAGCATCTCTGTGGATTGAGACCTTAAATTATTGAGCTTCTCTTTGTTTCGAGAATAGTTTAACATTCTCTACTTAACAGGGCCAACCACGTTAAGGTGGAAGCTCATCTGGCCCCTCCTAGGAGCCTCTTATGACCCTTTACAACATTTTAAGACCTCTAAGATGTATTCTTAGGGATTGTAAATAATCATAAAGGGTCATAAGGGGTCCTGGGACACAACAACTGAGAAACATAATTGTAGGCATCATGGTCACAATTTTTTGGAGACAACGTAATTGAGTTGTATACCCAGACAATGGAGAGCAACTCCTGCACCTCCGATTCCAAGTTGACTACATATGTTGCTCATGAATACAAGGTCCTCCAAAAAATGTATTCAACTTGGAATCAGGGGTACATAAGTTTCTCTCCATTGCTTGGGTACACAACTCAATTATGTTGTCTCCAAAAGATTATGACTATGATGCCTACAATTATGTTTCTCATCTATTGTGAAATCTACATTTATGTTTCTCAGTTGTCATTTTTATGTGCATGTTTTTTATGTGTTTTGGATAGTAAGTATAATTTAATTTGTCCATGGACTAAGACCTTAAATCATGTAATGAGGATGCTTAGAACACTAGTATATGCAAATTTCATTATTTAATAATAAAAATCTATTAAAATGTTTATACCTTCTTCTCCCATTTGTTGGTGTAATTCCTCTTTGAGTATCCCCTTTCTCCTTTGCATCCAAAATGAACTCATTCCAATCCCTCACTGGAATAAAGGGAGGACGCTCATACTTCAGCAAGACTTCATACCACACAATGTTCGTAGATTATGTTCAATGCATTATTTAGGTTCGTAAATTAGCATTGCGTACAAATCTACGGATGGTGCATGGTATGAAGCCACACTCAAGCTTGAAAATGATAGTCAATCCATAGTCAAGGTCAAGGAACAAATGGAATAACCAAGAACACACTATACAATAAATCATGTGATTGATAGCAGATTGGGGCTTACTTGAGCCATAAACATGAAGAATTATTCTAAAAAAAGATGTAAACCATATATATGCGCACTTGAGGAAAAGAGAAGTTACATCATATCCATATTAAAATATTAGTTACAATATGAAAATACTAAACTAACTAATTCCTGAGTTCATCTCTACATATGGTCGCAACAAAGATATGTGATTACAATATAGAGAAGGCATCGTAAAAATATAATTTCAGAATTTTCCCTAGCCTGACACGTTTTGCACTCAAATCCTTCATCGTGGATAAGTGGAGATGGGTGAATAGATGCAAATGAGTTATCATCAACCCAACTAAAGTATCCACAACCATTATTTCCCTATGATGCCCAGTCTACATTAGTTCTTATATTATAATGAATAGTATTTACATTAGAAACATTAAATATATACACATTAGCAACCTTTTTTCTATTTGGGTAGCACCAAAATTGTCATCCAAGGTTGTTTGGTGTCTGTGAAGTCTTCAACACACACTACCCACCACCACATTAATAGTTTGGCACATTGACAAGAGTCATCGAGCCTATATATCAATAATGTACCGCACCATTGTTACTACATTTATTATTTTTATATGATTATTTTTATATGAAATACACCAAGGAGTACCATTAGAAATATTAACCATTTACAATAATGAAAACTAAACCTAAATCAAATAGCTCATTTGTTTATCAGTATGTGTAGTCTATGTGTATATGAAAAATGAAAGAAATATGAAGCTGAAATAAAATAGTGAACAAAATAGTATTCCACATAGACTGAATGAAATATACCATCAAAAGAAGGTGAAAAAATCCTATCATGAAACATAGACATAGGAAATCAAAAAGGGACAAAAGACAAGAAATAAGAAAAATCATTACGACTATAGAAAAATCATTATACTATAATAAAAAAAAGAAACACTCTTTGTCAACAATTTTGAAAATCATTAGGACTATAGAAAAGTAATTAAGACTATACAAAATCAAATTTTAGAAATGGATGGTTCTGATGCTTTTCCATTACAACAATCGAGTATTCATCATTTGGTATTGTGTATTCCATTTAAGTATGTCAACAATGTTCAAAATCCTGTCACCAAGCATAGACAAGAAATAAGAAAAATCATTAGGACTATAGAAAAATCAAGTTCTAGAAATGGACGGTTCTGATATTGCTTTTCCATTACAACAATTGAGCATTCATCATTTGGTACTTCTTGGTGTATTCCATTTAAGTTTTTTAGTTGTCATGTTTATGTGCATGTTCTTTATGTGTTTGGCTTCTCTCCCTTGCAAGGGATGCGTCGATAGGTAATTGATTTGAAAGCATATTGATTTGACAGTCTTTTTTCAAGATAGGCGTAATCATCCCACCAACCTTAATTAGCAACATTTGTGATATATTTCAAGTACTTATAATTAGTATTCCCAACAAATAGAGACTTATTAGTAAAAGCATGTCCTTTGGTTTACTAGTTTACTTATAATCAGTATGCCCTTTGGTTTACTAGTTTAATCTGGTTTAAGAATGGTTTGTTTCATGTTTGAATGTACCATTGAATGAAGCTTGGCTATATTAAGTACAATCTTAAGACTCGTGACTCTTCAAATTCTCTTGTTTCCTTCAAACCTCCAAACATGTGTACTTTGAGTAGCCCTCCAACAAATGGACTTGTGATGATTTTCACAATAGTACATGTGTAGGAGGACTACTAAAAGTACTGCTTAGGCAAATTTGAATGTTCATCACCTATGCATATAAGAGTTGATCATAGAAGGTATATGCTAGACCCAACAACAAATAGATTTTTGGTGATTTTCACAATAGTACATGTGTTGCTGGGTAAGCTCCCAATAGTGCTCAGGAAAATATGCATGTTCATCACCTGTGCATATGAAGTGGCTCTAATGGAAGATACAATCACTAAATTCTGCATACTCCTTATTTTTTTTTTGCATTGATATTGTTAGACATGGTCTTTCTTGAATGGAATGACTCGTTACTTGTACATTGACTAGAATGTTGGTGGAAGAAGGATGATTTGTTTGCAACCATTTTTTCAACTCTAATTTTCTCAACAAAAAGGGACATTTATCATAGCCATAGAACATGATTATTTTAAAATGAAATACACCATGGAGTACCATTAGAAATATTGACTATTTACAATCATGAATAGTTAACCTTAATCAAATAGCTCATTTTTTTTATCAACATGTGTAGTCTCTATGTATATGAAAAATGAATGAAATATCAAGCTGAAATAAAATAGTGAACAAAATTTCAAATTCAAGGCCTAATTTATCAAGAGCAACAAACATTAGGATGAAAGAAAAATCATTAAGAGTATAGAAAAATCAGTAGGACTATAGAAAAGTCGTTAATACTAGAAAATCAAGTTCTAGAAAAATCATTACTACTATAGACAACTCATTTAGACTATAAAATCAAGTTCTAGAAATGGACGGTTCTGATGCTTTGCCATTACAACAATTGAGCATTCATCATTTGGTACTTCTTGGTGTATTCCATTTAATTTTTTCAACTATCGTGTTTATGTGCATGTTCTTTATGTGTTTGGCTTCTTTCCCTCGCAAGGGATATGTTGATAGGTCATTGATTTGAAAGCATAATGATTTGACTGTTCCAAGTAATGTTTTTAATCCTTTGAAGTTTCTCATGATCCTGATGTAAGTTGATTGGATTAAGCAACTTGGGGATCCAATAGGACTTTAGGGGAGTTCAATAAATGTTTTGGAAGACTTAGAGGAACTATTAGCATGATTTTTCCTTCATCTACAATGAGTTAGACTTAATTTGCTAAGTTTTTCCTTTGTTTTGAAGTATATTTTGTAATCTATTTCCTTTCCATGGACCCAAAGACCTAAGACCCATGGAAAAAGGATACTAACAATTTATTATACAACTCTAATGTTCTTGACTTACAGAGATTTGAGAAAGTAAAGAGAACACTAGCTATGCTTAATGTTAATTGTTCCTGCACAATCCACTTATACAACAGTGAAATGCTATGTGATTAACAATTTCATACAACTGGTCCTTTGATGTGTATTAAATAGAATAGAATTTTTAGCACATTGTTATCATTCTATTTCTTTGTTGTAAACATGTCATTGGTTTAGTTTTAATCTACTAGTGTCGTGCCCTAGCCCATGCTTTATCTCCATTATTTGATGTTATTCACTATTTTGAAATGTTAACTGTGGTTATCAAATGGAAAAAATAGAAAAAAAAAATTGTACATGAATTTTTTTTACAAAACTAAACCAATGGAATATTTACAAAAAAGAAATAGAATGATAATAATATGCTGAAAATTCTATTTTGTTTAATACACGCTAAAGGACTAGTTGTATGAAATTGTCAATCACATAGCATTTCACTATTGTATGAGTGGATTGTGCAGCAACATTTAACATTAAACAAGGAGCAAACTCCTCAACACATCTTGGAAACCATTTAATTCAATAATAAATGAAACCTAACACCAACACTATTCCTTCCATTCACTTCTACCAAGAATTCCAGCACAAGCACAAGCTATTCCAAACTTCAAGTAAAATGAGAAATATGCTATATCAAATCATTCATATTTATAGTAACCATTCAAAGGATCATTTTTTCAATGAACCCTCTGATTGTACCCCTGCGACAGAGAAAGGAAACCTCAAAATAGAGAAAGGAAACTTAGTAAAACCAACCTATGCCGTTGTTTGTGAGGGTACAGTCATGATAAGTGCCTCTCAAACCTCTCCAAACATGTAAGATTGTCTTTAAATACTTTATTGATCTCTTCTAAATATTAACCCAATCAAACCTACATTTGAATCCACACACAATAACCCCAAAATGAAGGGTTTTGTATCCTTGAATGAATCTCAGACACTGGTAATGCATGGACAGTCAAACCAGTAGTCTCCAAAGCATTCAATAAGTGACTAGATTGTATTTAATACATGCCAAAGGACCATTTGTATGAAATTGTCAATCACATAGCATTTCACTATTGTATGAGTGGATTGTACAAGAACAGTTAACATTAAACAAGGAGAAAACTCCTCAACACATCTTGGAAACCATTGAATTCAATAATAAATAAAACCTAACACCAACACTATTCCTTCCATTCACTTCTACCAAGAATAAAGCATTTAATCCATTCAACGTTACATATAATCATTAGACAGTTACATTTTCTGACTGTATAGAGGAACAGTCATGACCAAAACAATCAAAACTACTTTCACCCTTACACAAGCTATTCCAAACTTCAAGAAAAATGAGAAATATGCTATATCAAATCATTCATATTCATAGTAACCATCCAAAGGATCATTTTGTTAATGAACCCTCTGACTGTACCCTTGCGGCAAAGAAAGGAAACCTCAAAATAGAGAAAGGAAAATTAGTAAAACTAGTCTATGCCGCTGTTTGTGAGGGTACAGTCATCATAAGTATCTCTTAAACCTCTCCAAACATGTAAAAATGTCTTTAAATACTTTATTGATCTCTTCTAAACATTAATGCATGGACAGTCAAACCAGTAGTCTCCAAAGCATTCAATAAGTGAATATGAATGTTTGAAAACTTTCCTCTCAACTTCCCCAACCACTCCTAATTGGTTAGAGGGATTAGTTGAGTGTTTAGACACTAAAACTTCTTAAACATACTTTATTTGATATGATGAATTGTAATATCAACAAACGTGAATCCAAACATTTGAAAACAGTGAATTGATATCCTTGAGCACAAGCACCAATAACATCAAATAATGGAGATAAAGCACGGGCTAGGGCATGACACCAGTAGAATGCGGTCATTTTAGTGAGCATTCATAATCAAATAAAATGCAATGCATTTGAAATTTGCGGTCGAATATGATGCTAGAGGCTCGAAAGACATTGCCTGTCAAAGATACCAATCAAAGATGAAGAAATCACATACCTTCTATCGCGCTCAGCTTGCACGAAGGAAGATTTAATAGAAAATTTTCCTTGTACCACATGAAGAACATGCCATTGGTTCAATTTAGCATGTTATTATCATATTAGATAAAGTATATTTAAGAATTGTTGGTAAGGATAAGAATAGTGGAGATTCTAGAAATATCCCTCTAGCCGATTAGGAGTGGTTGGGGAAGTTGAGAGGAAAGTTTTCAAACATTCATATTCACTTATTGAATGCTTTGGAGAGTACTAGTTTGACTGTCCATGCGTTACCAGTGACTTAGATTCATTAAAGGATACAAAACCCTTTATTTTGGGTTATTGTGTGTGGATTCATCTGCTTTAGCTAGGAAAATCAAGAAGATGGGGTAGGAGGACATTGTGGTAGAAGAAGTATTTAAAGAAGAATTGAGAAGCAATAGAAAAGTTTTCATGAGTTTGGAACAACATTTCAGAATCCATGAATGGTATGGGTAAGGCGACCTTCACTCTTGGTCGTGACTTCAATGAAACATTGGATATGGTTGATAAGAAGAAGGATCACTTGTTGATAGTGTTCCTAGAGGGAAGGGGGATTGTGAAAGACTTGTTATCATTGTATTGTGTATTTCCAATATGTTTGGATGCAGGGCAGACTAGGAGAATGAAGGATCACTCACTGATTGCATGATAACCCAGTTTTGAAGGATCACTGGTTGAGGGGACAGTCAAGGTCCAGATATTGATAGTAATTCATTGAGGGAAGGGGGATTGTAAAATACTTTTTATCATTGTATTGTGTATTTCCAATATGTTTGGATGCATGGCAGACCAGGAGATGAAGGATCACTCATTGATTGCATGATAACCCAATTTTGAAGGGTCACTGGTTGAGGGGACAGTCAAGGTCTAGATATTGATAGTGTTCCTTGAGGGAAGGGGGATTGTGAAATGCTTGTTATCATTGTATTGTGTATTTCCAATATGTTTGGATGCAGGGAAGACTAGGAGAATGAATGATCACTCACTGATTGCATGATAACCCCACCAAGCATTCTTTCCTTTAAGTTTCCACAATATCTCAAAATATGATCATTATTCTTTACTTTCTTCTATATGCTATTCTTTCTATGGTTTTGTTATCTCAAAAATATATCAAAAACATTACAGATGTGCATATAAAAGTAAAATATTGTCCTTCAATTGTTCCATATTGAAGCATTTCCTCTTGGGAGTATTCTCTTTGTTTGTACAATATCTATCAAAAAATGGTTCCCATATTTCTTCAAGATCTATTTTAATCTTTATATTTCAATTTTGATTAGATTTGACCAATAGTTGATTTCATTGGTATTTTATAGCATATACTCCTAATGTGAAATGTGGAGAGAAAGAAAGAGACACGCTAGGTATGAATTACATGATATACCCGTCATCACTTAGCACTTAAATAATAAATTATCGACAGGGAACAACCCCCTAACTTTTGGATGTTTGTTTCATGTTGGCCTCTTATTATATGCAAAGGTAGGCCTATCTTAGGCTAACAACCACAGTGTAGGGGCCATAAATTATGGATCCCAAAATAGTGCACACTTGTATTAAATTAGGTTCACTATAGCACAAGGGAATGAAAACCATGCAATAGTGCCTCATGGGGATGGAAGCAACCCTTGACCAAGAAGATGATTGTGTCTACAATATTTACTAGAGGCAAAGAACATAATTTGGTTCCAGAAATTACTCCTAGAAGATAATGGCACCCACAAAACACTTAAAAAAGATAGCACTCACTATATTTTTTATCACTCTTTTAAAGCTGGGACAATAAATCTCAAAGATTGATCAATGAATTCTTGAACACAAAGCACCATTGACAGTTATGATTCATGTGTACAATAGCCAACAACTAGTTGTTCCAATCATGGTGTCCAATAATTATGTTAGAAAAAGCATCTACAAATCCCTTACACAACCATAATAGATTCAAACCATGAACCATAATAACCTAACAATGGGACTAACAAAGATATAGCCTAAACAAATCTTGATCATATTCCACCCTATTGTAAGGCCCAAGAAGTAACTCTATCTTAAAGCTACACATTCCTCTAGATGAAGCTCAAAGGTCAAGTAGCTAAAGCATAGCAATACTTGAATGAATATAGGAATAATTTGATGTACAATCATTTGCTAGCTTGGTTTGTGGGTTTTCCACATAATATTTTCCCTTTAACCAAATTTATAGTTTGAGAAAATTAGAAAAAATTGTTTCAGATTTATATTATCCTTTTGAACTAGCACACTGCCATCAAAATGCATAATCATTGATCATATCAAGAAAATTCCTATTGATTAGTAGGATATCCTTATAAAAATTTGATGCATGGATTTCTTGTGAATTATCGACTGCTATGTATCCTGCAACTATGGAAGGAATAGTGTTGGTGTTAGGTCTCATTTATTATTGAATTTAATGGTTTCCAAGATGTGTTGAGGAGTTTTCTCCTTGTTTAATGTTAATTGTTCTTGCACAATCCACTCATAAAATAGTGAAATGCTATGTGGAAGGTATGGTTGATAGTGTTCCTTAGGGGAAGGGGGATTGTGAAATACTTTTTATCATTGTATTGTGTATTTCCAATATGTTTGGATGCAGGGTAGACTAGGAGAATGAAGGATCACTCACTAATTGCATGATAACCCAGTTTTGAAGGGTCACTGGTTGAGGGGACAGTCAAGGTCCGGATGATTAGGCCATTGGAGGACCCTAGTTCTTTTTATTAATTGCTATTCAAATTGGATGCATGGATTTCTTGTGAATTATCAGCTGCTATGTATCCTTCAACCACATCTATAAATCTGCATATAATTCTCTAGGGTTGTAAGCCACTTAGGGATCAAAATAGAGAAACTAAATAATAATCGTTCTTTGTCTTATTTACCTTTAACAAAGTCTCAACTATCAATGATACAATACATTTGATGCCCTAAGCTATCAATACAAATGCTGCCTAGCTAGAAGCTCATGAGCTATCCATTTGATAACCACAGACAACATTTCAAAAAAATGGATATCCTTGAGCACAAGCACCAATAACATCAAATAATGTAGTTAAAGCATGGGCTAGGGCACAACACTAGTAGAATGCAGTTATTTCAGTGACAGCAATATATAATGTTGTCATTAAACATATATGCCAATAATATCAACAAACATGAATCCAAACATTTGAATACAGTGAATTGATATCCTTGAGCACAAGCACCAATAACATCAAATAATAGAGATAAAGCACTGGCTAGGGCACGAAACCAGTAGAATGCAATCATTTCAGAGAGCATTCATGATCAAATAAAATGAAATGCATTCGAATACGATGCTAGAGGTTTGAAAGAAGAAGAAATCACATACCTTCTCCCGCACTTAGCTTTCGCTCATTTTCTCCCGCTCCTTCTCTATCCAATCGAAATAAAAATGATGAGGCTATTTCACTTTTTTTTTTATGTATACCTCAAATCTATCAGAATTTTGATGGTCAATTAAACACCCATCATAATACTGACATCATCAGGGCCTATTAGAAAAAAAAACACCAAATTCGTAATATAAAAGTTAGCCGTCGAAAACTTCTGTCAAAATTTGGCCCCAAATGTAGTAGTGCTAGATCAACTAAGCCATCCCAAACTAGAATTTTTAGAAAGTCTAAGTAGTTTCTATATTTATCCCTATTCTCTAGGATGGTTAGTATTCAAAAATTGGCCACAAAGAGCCACCAAGGCATTACCTGGTCTCATTCCAGGTAAGCTTTGAGAACTATATCCAATAGAAGCCTAAGTCTCGACTATCATTCCCTTAAAACCTCATATAATCCCTTAGAATATCTATCCCCAAATAGACCTTTGTTCAAATTCTCAATCATAGAATTGGCTTCACCCAAGTCTAATAGGGAACCTAAAAATCACAACACTATTTTGGTATTTACTCAATACCTATCCTCACTTTTCAAGAAGTTATCCATAAGGACCCATTTCATAGTTGCTAGGATGAATTCATCATCTAGATTCATCAGCCTACTTAGCCTAGTATCTATAACCTAATCCAAGAAGTAATTTTGAGATTTTGTGGTAGTAAGCCTCATAGGAGTATCCATGGCTAAAATAAGCTACACTTATAAATATATCACCCGCCCTTGTGCAATACCCACAATTAGAATGATTTCCTTGAGGTTGATAGTCCCCATTTATAGAAAAATAAGGGTTGTCCACATGAGATTGCATTTAATGAAGCTAACAGTTTCCTTGAGAATAAATTGTCATCATACTTAAGTGTCTTTCCCAAAGCCATCATTTCCTATGTGAATAACCATTTTGCATGCTTTGGCTACTCATCCACATAGACAACAAAGGTTTTGTACAACTTTATTTACTAAATAACTTAATGTATTTATATTCCATAGCCTAATGTATAATATTTTGATGTGACATTAATTCGTAACCCAAGATAGTGGAGTATATTATGTGTCTTATCAAGGATAGGTGACATCATTTTTCATTTAAATCCTCATTAATTACTTCTACAAGTTGGTATGATGTAGGAATCTAAAACCATATTAAGTTAAAAATCTAAAGGCAGATCCTGCTACCACCTTGGTTTCCAACCTAGCAGTCACATAATCATTGACACTTTAAAAACAAAGATGAAAGAAAATGATAAAGAAAAGAAAAAAAATCATGAAACACAGAAATCGGGTAATGTTAGTATCTCTACCGAGGTTATTGATGTCTAAATCGCAATAGAGAAATGCTAATGTAAACCTGTTACCCCATCACTTTTCACTGCTTAAGCTAAAGGGTCTTTCTCGGTCACTTGAACTTTGAACCTTGTCTAGTTCAATTTCATTAGTTCAATGTCTTCAACATGTAAAATAAGTCTAGTATCTGATGAGTCAAGTTTATAGGGTGTTTTGTTTATGATTTTCTAAGTACAGACTTGAATATCTTATAGTTTTTCATAAACATGATACAATCTTTTATGTTTATAAGTTTTAACTATATGAATATTTGATACTTATGAAACTTAAAGACAATACTGAATATATATCTAGATTAATGAATGTCATGGTAAATCTGGTATATTTATTCTCTAGCTTTAATGGGTAGACCTCATCCAATTGTGTGACAAGGCTACATTAAAATAGGGAAAACTTATTATGATCTATGCTTTGGATTCATGTTTTGGATTTTGTTGTGTTAACCTTTTGTAGGAAGAATAAGTCAAGCAAGGAGCGCAGACTAAAAAGGATGAGTGGTCTTTCAAGGTAGATGACTGTTTCAGAGTTCATTATAGCTCCACTCCTTCCATCACTTTGCGGTTGCTGATTTGGTCCAAGACAATCTAGTTGTCGGGCATTCCTATATTTCTGAAGCATTGAATGTGGCTTATCTTCTTGCATAAATGATGTTGTTGCTCCTAAACTAAAAGTTGTTATACTATGTAATGGAAGACCTAGTTTATAGGCGTTCTATTTTTCCTAGTTTCCTTTAAATAAGCTGGAACTTATGTTTCCAGGAGAGTTAGATGTTTTTGAGAAATTCATGTTGTAATTGAGCAATAGAGTAAAGCATTTTGATATTCTATTTTTTATCCATGTTTTATTGAATGAATATGTGATAGTTCTTCATTTCAATCTCTGAGTTATAATTCATTCATACTTCTGTGGGGGCCCACACGGGAGATGAATTCCCTGTTCATGCTTAAGTAAAATTCAGTTTAGTTTAGTTCAGTTAAAGTTTCCTTTGAGTTATTAAGTACTATTGTTCCTGCAGCCACTGGTAACAGAACCATTGACTGTATCCTGCAGCATAGGTTTATTTCCATAGCATTATTTATTTACTATTATGTTTTTCCTTCAAGATGAGAGTTAATTCGTAAGTTTAGTTTCTAGTATGAATTTCCTATAGCAACTGCTTTTACCTTAGTAGTGATGACTATTAAGAAGAACTAAAGCATAAACTTTGCAGTCACTATCTCAAGTTCACATTCCCAGATTGATACATTAAATGAGTCTAGCATGATGTTCTAAGTAGAAACATGATAAATTTCAGCAATGAATCATTGTTTAAGGGTGTCCAATCCTTGTGTTACTAGGATATTATTCTAACCAGTCAGTATCTTTTCTCATTTAAAACATCTAAGTCATGTTCTGAGATCATGTCTTGAACTTGAACCTTAAACCTCTTTTGGTTTGGTTCAAAGTTCAAAGTTCAAAGTTCAAAGTTCAAAGTTCAAAGTATGAAAAATAGAATAGTCTTATTTTCTTTTGATGAAAATCCATCGCATCTTTGTCTTAAGTGTCTTGTCCTTTTTGGTATTCTTTATCATTAAAATCTTTTTTTGAACTTGAAATTTGAACCTTATTTTTCATGGTTCACAATTCAAATTTCATTCTTCATAAGCGGTGGTATAAGGCATTTAAGGAGGTGATGAAAAGTGGTTGTACAAAGAAAGGGAATATTCCAAGTATTTCAAGATTTGAAATTATATTAATGGAAAGTAATAATTGGAACTTGTGCTCATTGCACAAAAGTGACTTATAATTAATCAATTGTCAAATTTGTGTCTAATTAGTAGTAATTTCATGCGATGGCATTAGCTATCTTAAGCATGTGAAATCTACAACAAATTTATTTGATCTTTATTTATTTGGTTTTGAAGTCATTTCCAAATTAAGAAGCTATTCAGACTAAAGCAGATGAAAGATGACAAAAGTAATCATAGCTTCATTTTTAGAGAAACAAGAATTAATGAAATCAATTGGTGAGTTATGATTCTCCTTCTTAAGCTCATTATTCAAATTGCAAAGTAAAGAATAGGTTGCCAGTTTCTATTTGTGCTCAAAATATTATTTTTTCTCTGGGATTGCTTCTATTAAAATCATGGCTATCTCAAGACCCATCTTACCCAAATTGGGAAAAATGTCTTTCCTAGTCAGTATGATTCCAGAATTGGGTGATACATCATTAATTCAGGTAGATATGAGGAAAATTCTAGAAAGAGTTAAGAACCCTCAGGAAGGCTCCATGGTTGATAATAATTGCTAAAAGTGGGTTAATTGAAGCAACAGCCTTACCTACTATAGCACCTTTCCCTAAAATAGTGCTTGAGTGCATGAATAGATATGAATCGGTAGAGAGGTACATTCATACCAATAATTGATATACAATGGTCAGAATTAATAGAGATACTATAATGGTTGTAATGGGAATCCCTAATAAAGAGTCAAATGAAGATTGGTCAATAGGCACTACTTATTCTATCTTCTCAGAAAAGAAGTCCATGTATAGAAATGTTATTGCTCAAAGTTGGCTATTGAAGGTGCAAAATGAAGGATCTAATTTACACTAACTAATTTGGGTACATTTTTCGACGAACATTTCTAACGAGCTATGGGATTTCTTTTTCTTTGTCAAAATTTTCAAGGTGAATTTGATTTTGTTTTTAAAACATTGCCTATGTTCATTAGAATTTTAACGATAGATGAGTTCATTAGAATTCCGATGATAAAAGAAATATTTAAAAAAAATGTAATGTATGCAGGTTCATTATAATATGTAAGCACATTTGAAAAATTGGCTGGAGGCACAATCGATGCAGAGGAACACATGCTAGGTGAGTTTGATAGGAAATCCTTCAAAATATTTTCTTAGATATTTATCCATCGATGCTATATCTTATCAGGGTTTCATAGATATTTATCCATTGATGCTCTAAAACCTTGTGTTTTTCTAAACACTCTGATAACATTTCATCTCTAATAATTATTTCATGCATCTCTAACCTATCTCTGCTATTTTTCCTTCATGATAGTGAATGTGTGTTTCTTAAAAACTTCATAGTGCATAATAATTCACTCATCTCATCCAAATGCTAATAAAATGGTATACTTATGTAATCATACTAAAAATGAAAATAGAGAGACACAAAGAGGTGTACTTATTATCTATTCTAGATTATTTTATAAAAGATAATGAAATTAAATCTCTTACATCATATGATGTTGGTTCAAACAAGAAACCCTACCCTGCATTCAATTTATGCATTAAGCTCACTTTAATAGATTGCCCTTGTCTTCATATGAATCAAAACCATCTCCATGAAACCTAAGTGTTCCTTAAGATATTACTTATTTTTAACTCAAATGAATTGTTGTTCATTCTTTCCTCTTAAGAACATTGCTACTTTGATAAATTTGTGTTGCTCTATGCATGAGGTTTGACATTCTTCTTTGAGAAGATGTTATTTCTTTATGAATTTCTATTCATGGAAATAAAGAGTGTTGTTTCCTTAATGAAATTTGTTGGCTCTTGACTTTTTTGCTTCTCATTCATCTAAAATTGTTTTTCTATTCTTTTGGAAACTTGCTATTTGTAGTGATTTATTTCTTTCCTTGCTTACGAGCATTGTCAAGGCATAAAAACCTTAACCCAAACCAAGGAGGAAGTTGAAACTCAGGTTGCCCTTGTGGGGCTAATTCAATAAAATATTTCCCTCCAAGTTTTGAAATGAACTTGAATTTCACCCTTTTTTAATTTCACACAAAGTGAAAAATGTATTTTTCTGTTTAAGACTTTGAATCTCACCAAACAATATAGTGAAATAAAATTAACCTTTTAATATGGGAGCATCCTTAATTTACTTGACTATCATAGATTAAAGAATTTTTAAGTGACCTTTTATTTACCATTTTTAAACACACAAAACCCACCTAGTAAAGTCTAGGATTCACTTTAAACAAATTTTCCCAAAAAGTGGTAAAATAGGTAACAATGACTATTTTGATTACTATGTGTCTCACTGCGCTTCATAAATTTCTATTTTGACTACATTTTCATGTAATCTTTACCTTCCCATGAGAACCAAAGAAAAATACCATATCTAGCCCTCTTTAGTCTCAAATATGTTCATCCAAATGACATGATTCCTCTGCTCTTTCATCTTTTTTGATTGCTATGTTACACTTATATTCTTTTACATTAATTACATATCACTATTTTATGTTCACAGATCCAGTATGACAGTGAATGGAAAGCTTCCTAAAAGCAATGAGTATTCTCCCTTACATAAGACGGTTGAGGTGTTTTGGTGTAGGAGAACCTTTGTTACATTGATGACTTAAAAAGGATTTTGTCATGATTTCTTTTTTGTTGTTGTTTTGTCAAGATGTAATAAGGCACCTAAGGAACATTTGGAGTCATTTTGTAGTCATTTCAACTCACTTTGTAAGGCCTTTGATGCCAATTGTGTCATATTAACCTACAAGGTCCTCATAGGTCAACCTTGTTCAAGCTATGTAAAATGTGCCCATGATGGGTGAAAATTATGTAATTTGTGTCTTAAAATAATTTATAGCATGTTGGATTTTTTTTGGTAGGTTTGAAGTCATTTGGAAAATATTGTCAAAAAGATGTAAAAGTTGGTTGACAACTTTTACAAGTTGTCAAGTAACATTGAAAAATTATGGTTCCAATAGCTAACCAAATTGAAATTATAGTTAGAACCATTGGAAAGGATCAAGAAATGTATAAAATTCCTCTTTGGGTCGAGGCATGGGGTTGGACATGATATTGGTGAAAGTTTGCAATAAAAATATACTTTTTTCTACACTTTTTTCTATAAAATTCATTATTGCAGAGCTTGGTCTGATTATGTATGGATTTTTTTACAATTAGAATCCTATTGGAAAGTTTAGGACTATGAATTATATTTCCAAAAATTCCATTTTAATTATTTTTTTAATAGAATATTAAGCAAGATATGGCCATTTTAATGACTACATGTCCAATTTTATGGGTTTTTTTTCCTAAAAACTTGTTGTTGCAATGCTTAATACTCATGAGAAAAAACAAAACACTTAACCCCTTAAGATTTTGGTACTATCCTAGAGGATGATCTTCATTTTGAAAAGTTCATGATAAATTCAAGGCTCTAAGGTTACTTAAGTGAACCAAGTGCCACAAGAGTACAAAGTTTATCTTTGCCACAAATTAGAGATATGGTGTTGTGTTTGATTAAATGTTGATGGCCAACCAAGAAGGAATTGTTAGCTTTGTGAATTGGGAATTAAAAAAATAAATCAGATTCAAGTTGATAATCTTATAAAAGCATCAAAATAGATAGGGAAATCTTTAAAGAGTTCATGTTCATGTGTCCCTCTTGGTGGGCATTGTTACAAGATACTAGGAGAATGGTACATTTTCCTATGGAATAGGTGTGAATCTAAGCCTAGGAGATAATCTATACCTATTCTTTAAGTTTACTTATTAAATTAAAATTGGTGTTATGTTTATCTCCACAAAACCTCAAAGTACCCATCCTTGGGATGTCCCCGCACCGAGTACTTGGAGTACCCAAGTACTATGTTACTATGTTGAATGTTGAATGGTTTTGGTTCATTTTGCAATTTTTCTATGTTTAAGTATTTAAATTTGGTATATTATACTAAAACATCATTTCATAACTAACATTTCAAGTTCTATATAACTAGTTATAAGTGTATGCACCCTAAAATGGTCGCCTAGACTTTGGGCCCCATTTATTAAATTATCAAATTTCCTGAATCAATACTTTTCAAAATTCAAATCAATTTTTTTGATCAAATCCTAACTAATTCCAATATTTCAATTTTCCCTAAGGTTTGATTATTTCATCAATAATTTTATTTAATTAAAAGAAATATTCCCTCTTAAATAAATAAAATAACCTTATTTAATTGAAAAGAAATATCTCTTAAATGAAATAATTTTATTTAATTAAAATCCCTTTTAATTAAATGATTTTATCTTATTTAGAATAATATCTCTCTTTTAATTAAATAATGTTATCTTGTTTAATTAAAAGAGAATCATTCTTTTAAATAAATAAAAAAAACCCACTTAAAGCTCTTTGTGATAAAAAAAGCGAAACAAATAATTAAAAATAAAGAAAATCCCTTTTCTCTCCACACTTTCTAAAAAATGAGCTTTATTTCCTCTTTTTGGATTTATCCCACATTGCTCTTGAGGATGCATTCTCCTCCACATTTTCCTATATAAGGAGCCCTCTCCTTCTCATTTCAGATCCCAAATTTTCATACTGTTGTTATGCTGTAGGTTTTCTTGGCGATATTTGGAGTTTTAAAGGTTATTACATTCTAGCTTTCATATTTACATTAGCTTAATCTTCATAGCATCTTAGCTTAGTTTCCTTCATTGTTGTAGCTTAATCTTCACATAGTTAATTAGTAAAGGAGAGTAAAACTTGCATTTCAATAGCATAGTTTATTTCTTTGCATTGTTATCATCTAGATTAGTTTCATTTAACATACAATAACTTGATGATCAATGGAGATTAGCACGCTTGCTTCTCATCCTTGAATCTCTCATTTCTTGGTGTACTTGCATGGGTTTAACTAGGTCGATTTGAGGGCCTCATAATACAACCTCTGCACTCCATGAATAAAGAGCTATGAATCACTATTTGAGACCTCACTGTTGAGTGTTCTTGGATGTAATGATTCACAAAAGTGTGACTACTTTCTAGCACACATTTTTGGCACCCACCGTGGGGACCTGAAATGGGTTTCCCTTCTATTCTATCAATCTTCTATCATTTCTCTATCAAAACTCCCCTACTGCTGCTTGTTCTGGTGTTTTGGAAACAATTTTTGAGGTTACGGGTGGTATTCTCTGCAGGACGTTATTTTTTGTTTCTTTTTTAGCACTTTTTCTATCAAAACTGTGATTTTTTTAATTTTATGTTCATACTTCCATGTGTCACTATTATGGAATCTCGCATGAAGTTTCTCACTGTATTGCGTGAAGTTTTGCTAGTACTAGCATTTTTGCGCGTGACAAAGGGGTTTTCTCACGCGAACCTGTGTTCTTTCTCACATGAGCTCTTGTACTTTCTTGCATGAGCTTTCATATGTGCTTGCGTGGGCTTATGCTTTCTCATGCATGGTTTGGTACTTTCTCACGTGACCCTGGGTATTGTCTCCTGCGGAATTCCATGACAATAGAGACCTAGAATTCTAGAGTTGCTAGTTTTACTTGCTATTTCCTCTTTTCTGACCTTTCCAGATTGTTGAGATTGTTCTAGATTCTGATTCTCTGAGATGACACATCAGTGACCTCACGTTGCTTGGAACCCAAGGTAATTTTTTGATCTCTATAACACTTGGTTTTGGGCATAAAATTAATCTCTTGTGTGTTTGGCTTGAGTGATTTATTGCTTTCATAAACCACATTTTGATTTTGGACTTTAAAAAGAATATAGATTCATTTCTTGCATAAGTGTTCCACATAGATAAGTAGGCCCTATTAACACTATTCATGGTTCTTGAGAGGGTGGGTTTCCAGCGAAACTCTTCTCAATGAGAAAACCCTTGTAGGTTGGGAGGTTACTAGAACTGTCTTTGCGTTCTACTAGATTTTTAGTCTTTGACTTTTTAATTGATGCATTATCTCTCCAAAGAGGTTGATAGATCATGAGTTATTGACATTATGAATCTTGGCAAGATAGTTTTAGTCTTAGCGTGTCGGAATGAATCTATTTTCTATGTTTGGGTGAAGAGAAAAGGATAGAGGATTATGCTCTACTCCCTTTTTGGGTAGTAATAGAAACTTAGACCCTTGGATCTAAGCCAAGTCCCCATGTGGTCCTTGTTGTGAGTCACCTTTTAGAGAGGGTTAACTGTAGTGGACATTCCCTTCATTGGGTAAACCATGTTGACAAAACCTCAAGCGGTAATAGCAACTTTTGCTATGGTAGTGACAACTGCTATACAAATGTCCTTGTGGAAGAAATCTCCATGGGTACAGTTTCTTGATGGGCTGTCAGATCTCCTCAACATTTCTGATTGATTAAGTTCTCAGAATGTGTCAAAACCCCAGTGCACTTGGATTGAAGTTCACCTTCTTGAAATTGTAAAAGTTGTAGAGTCAGGCCATTATTAAAAACCATAGTGCTGCCAAATTATTCTTTTTAGGACTATGTGTGTGATTGGAAAAACATTTTGGAGAACATACACAAGTAGTATCTTTAAGGAATAGCATACTAAGTCAATATTCATGTTCATGAGCAAGGTTGCTTTGTCCCTTGCTCATTTTTTGAAGACATTTACTTGCTAAAACTCCATGGTTGTTGTTCTATGTGCTTGATAAATGCTAAAAATTTGTTAATATGCCTAGTTAATCTTTTAAAACAAACAAAAAAACTAAGTTCCTAAGTTTACAAACTTGCTGATTAAGCAACCTGATCCTATTTTGTTGTTTGGCTGTGCAAATTCTCGCATGAGCCTAGTATTCTCTCATGTGAGATTTCATTTCCTCGCGTGACCCCTGGTGTTTCCTCGTGTGGGACTGCATTCCCTCGCGCAAACCTGTACCCTGGTCTATCAAAATAGTGAGCTATTTTCAGTCATTTTCAGTCCTCCTTAGTTGATCCAGATTAGATCAGGCTACTCACCCTACTGTTGGAAACCAATTTTCACTTGGGATTCTTGTATTTTTGACCTCTTGAATTAGTGACCTTTGATTTTACAAGTAACCTTACTTGGAATTGATAAGTCAGAAATCATCTTTGTTGAGTAGATACACCCTTGGATTCTTTGATAACATACTTGGAGAGTCTTAGTAGTCTCTTGTCCAATTCAATTCCACCCAAAATCAATTTCAATCAGATATAATTCGGTTAAAATCATCCTCCTGATCCATATGTGCTAGGATACTTATCCATTGATTGGGCACCTCTATGGCAGTGTTGATTGACACCTTTTGCAATTTTCTATCTCACCATCTCCCTTTTGGATAATTGAACACTTTTACTATCCTAGTTTGATACCAATGTATCTTAGGTTCATCTTATCACTGAGTGTTTTTCCTTTCATGTCGATTACGACAAGGTATCAAGTGAGTCAAGGGAAATGACCTCAGGTTGTCTTTAATCAATTACCCCCAGTCCAAACTTGTCAAAAGCATAAGGGAAAGGAACCCATATTTGACCAATCACCTAGGAGCAAGTCTACTAAGTTGAGGACCCCCTTAGCATCTTCCCATTCAGGTATGGATATGAGTTATACCATGAATCAGTAGGAGAGGGAAGCTATGGATCAAAACCTTGATGACCTCTACGAAACACATAGAGACAACATTCTATTTGGTAATTCCTCTCATGATGCTCAACTTGGTTCACCCCCCATCAATACTAGGTATCTAGATGTGCATCAAAGAGCTGAAAGGCATGAGAGATGAGCTCACCCAGAACAATGGTCACAACATGAAGACTAAGACAATGAACCTAGTGATGCTCATGTCAATGCAATGTATACCAATGATTTGTACAAATAGTCAAGACCAAACTCTCCACTTCAAACAACCTCAAGGTATACAAGTGAAAGGCTTAAAAGGATTGAGCATGAGAAGAAAGCCATTCTAGATGAGCAAGCTACGAAGCAAGAAAATTTTAGACAACTTGAGGTGGAGAGACAAGCTTTGTTAGAATTGGAAAGGAAAGCCTCTCACGACGAGCAAGGTAGGCTTTTAGCCCAACAACTTAATACCCAATTCAACAATAGGGGTGCCAATAGTGGCAACAACTCTCCTTCCTCCACTCCTTCTAGAACACCATGCAGTAGAAGGTGTTCAAGAACCCCTTCAAGATCTCCTAGTCCTAGAGGAAGAAGGACCTCACAACATTCCCATTATAGGAGACAAACACCTCCTAGGAACTCGAGGCAACCTTCATAGTGTGCTCATCATAGTTCTCAACATGGGGGTAGTAGCTCAGACCTTGATCTTAATTCTCAAGACTTCATGAGAATGCAACAAGAGCCACTCTTCCAACAATATGTGGAAAAGTACTTGGAACAAAACAA
Organism: Chamaecyparis obtusa; assembly: GCA_027943335.1. NCBI lineage: Eukaryota > Viridiplantae > Streptophyta > Pinopsida > Cupressales > Cupressaceae > Chamaecyparis > Chamaecyparis obtusa. The sequence continues at coordinate 363,083 of BSBK01001804.1, read as the reverse complement.
AGATAAGTTCCTTGAAAGTCTAATCAACAAGGGTGCAAGAGTCCCTTATAATTTTGATGTCGATAATAAAATCAAGAAACAAAATCCATCACAAGAAGAGGAAATCAGACAAATGAAGAAAATGATGGAGAAGCTTTTGGCACCTAAGAGTTCATTCTCACTGGACTCAATTTGTCCTAATCCTTTCAACAAGAGTGTGAGCATGAAGGATTTTTCCAGAAGGGTTGAACTCCCTCAATATGACAAATATGATGGTAGTGGTGATCCACATGATCATGTGTGCCAATTTTACACTTTGAGCTTTGAGTTTCACCAAGATGATTCCTATCTGATGAGGTTATTCCCAAGGAGTCTTAAGGGGCAAGCAATGGAATGGTTTAGCAACATAACTCCCCCTGTCAAGACTTTCAAAGAGCTTGTCCATAGATTTGTTCAACACTTTGCATATAATCTTTTAAGATCTGTCACTATGTTGGACCTATGCAACCTAAAGCAAAACCAAGGGGAACCCTTTGTCTCATTCTTGCAAAGGTGGAGGTGATAGTGCTCTCATTATCCTAGGACCATTCATGAAGATGAGAAAATTGACATCCTTGTCAGCAACTTGGTGCCTAAAATGCGGTATGAGGTTTGAAAGATGATCTTCAATTCCTTCGATAACATGGTCGAAATCGCGTGTAGAATTGAGGATGTCTTAAAAGAGCAAGAAATTTTGACCAGACATGGCAATAATAAAAACAATGGTCAAAACAATAATAATTCCAACAAAGATAAAGGGAAGAATGCACATTGGAACAAAAACAAGCAAGTGGTTAATGACGGAGTTGTGGATTCTCCCCAACCTAAGGATCAAGGTGTCCTTCACTTGTCTGGTGCAGTTCAAGCTATGAAGTTCAATGCACCTCCTCAACAAGAGAGCAGGCCAAGGTACCAAGAGAAGCCCAAGAAAGAGAGGCAACAATTTTCAAAGCTTGGTGATTCCTATGAGGATGTTTTCAAAATGCTTATTGCCAACAATCTTGCACATCCTCAAGATCCTGCAAAGCACCATATTCCTGATGTCAAACCACATTGGTGGGATGAGAAAGCTTTCTGCAAGTTTCATAATGGCATTGGGAATACCATTGAGAATTGTTGGAAACTCAAGCACATTATCCAAGATCTCATTGAAAATGGAAAGCTTTTAGTCACATGACTAAAATTGATCATATTCCACTAATGTTTTGTACTTCACAAATATAAATGACTAAATACGTGACTAATTTGATCATAAGATAAAACCACAAGTGTAGACAAATAAAAATGACTAAACAGATGATCAAATAAATGACTAATTAAATGATTAAATAACTAGTCACTAATAATTCGTTACCCAAACAAAATTTACTAAATAAATGATTAAATTAATGACTACATAATTAGTCACCTAAACAAAATGACTAAATGAATGATTATACCTCATTTATAATTATAACATTTGAATATAATATCATAGACTTAGAAATTCCAATTGACCACTAATGCTTTCTTGTCAATAGGCTTATTGTGTGAGCAACTATATGCACACAGTCCTTCTAGTGCCATAAATCTTGGTTTTTGGTGATTTCAAAACCGATTGATAAACAAGAATTAGAGATAGTGTTATCAAAAGGAATAGCCAAATTATAATTAACAAAATTTGTTGTACGGGTCTTAACAAATAATAGTTCTAATTACATTAAAATCGACTGCAGTCTAGTCCACTTTTCCTTAATTATAATTATAAGGATTGAAAATTAGTATAATTATATTGCTTACAATATCATGATGAGAATCCAAATCACCTCATAGTACAATATTTGGTGGTTGACATATATAGATGTGTCATGGTCAACGTAATATATTATAGGAGAAAAGGGGAAAAAAATCCATAAATGTATATAAATTTTTATATAATAAAGTAAAGTGTGAAAATATGATATTAACATAAATCAAAAGTATATATAGATATTCTATTGAAAGACTTTTGAAAATGAGACTAAAATTTCCCACAAATTTGAAAAAGTGAATGCAATGCATTCAAAATTGTTATAATAATTATAAAAATTACACATTTGATGGGATCTATAAAAAAATCAAATTTTATTTGCAAGAAAAATAGAATATGATGTGATTAATGAAAATCAAAATTAGGAAAGACAAGATATGAATTTAATTGTAAGAAAAATAGAATATGATGTGATTAATGATAATTGAAAGGAAAGACAAGATATGAAACTTAGTAAGCTTAATAGACTCTAATTTCATATCTACCAATATAAGAACCCAAAACATTAGTGATAAAAATTCCACTTTTTAGTTTTTGAGTCAAAGTAATTGTATGTTTCATCAATTGTGGTTAATAAGAACCCATCTCTTTTGAGAATGAACCAAACACTTGGCACTTATTACATCCAGGTGATGCTTCTAGAGGTGAAGTATGGAGACTTTCATCTACAAGCATCACTTAGATGCAATGAGTGCTAATTGCTCCATTCATTTTTATAGGAGACATGTTCTTCTTTGTACAAGTATTACCAAAATGCAATGAATACTAAGTAGTTTTATTCATCCTCACTAGAAAGGTGCTTGCTATAGAGCCAAAAATTTGCATCGGAGTTTTGTACGCTTCTCCATGGATGTTGAGTATATCAGTGCAATTATGTCGTATATGTCAGAGTAGTTAATTTTCGCATCACACTTTTGAATTCTAAAAAATGGTACCATTTTGATAAAAGAAAACTACATCCAAATTTTTAATCATTAAAATAATTAATTTAAAAGTATGTTAACTTCAAATTTTTCATATTTAAAAGATATAATGTGGGAACATCAATACTTAAAGATTAAATTTTAAGTTTTATAATTTTTTTTATTTTTTATTTTTAATGTTTATTTTAATTATAATTTTACATTTTCAATTGTATATTTATATATTATAATATAATTATTATTAATATAAATAAATTTATTATTTTAAAATTAAGTATATAATCTATTATTAAAATTTTTAAAAATATATAATTATATTAATAATTTTAGTAATTAATAAAATGCTATATGTTTTAAATGTTAAATAATAGTAATATGAATGTTTTTTAATATTAATCTTATTAAAAATCGCAAGCCTTCTTAGAACTAAAGTTTGGGTAGTAATATGAATATATGTTTTTTGGAGTTTGCATACTTAATTTTTGAAATGTATTTATCATAACTAGAAATTAATTAGAATAATATATATATTTATACAAGTATAAATAAGTAAATAAATAAATATAAAAAATTATAGTTTAAAAGTACTCACCATTTCTATATCACCATACAAAAGTGTCTTTTAATAAAATGAATATCCTATTAATGTCTAAAACTCTACAAATAAAGAGGATCGACATACACAAGCAAAAAAATCATCCATTTTCGAACAGGTTGAGTTTCACGCGTAGAAGGCAAGCATGCATTTTGGGCACGGGAGAGTGGGAAGAAACCAAAATGGAAACCACCAGATTTTGCAATAAAATCTCCAAATCCATTCGGTGTCCACAAATAGCAATTCCTGCGCATTAGAAAGCTTCAATGCTGGGTGCAAGAGAGCGATGAGAAGTTTTTATTGAAGGATCAATTCTGGGCGCAAGAGAACTCTACATTGAAGGTATGTTCAATGAATATTTGTATTTTCAGGATATATCCAACTATAGAATATCCAGTATTTATGACTATATGAAAATTCATATACATTTCCTCTTCCTCTGCACTTACTTCAATCCCTTCAATCTTGAGCCTTTTTCTTGAGCCTAGCTTTGCAAAGTCTCCAGATAATGCTTCTGGTTCAACCCTGTAGAAACAACTGCATTTTGCTCAAAATTGTGGAAGTCTTTTTTCTTCAATAAGACCAGAAGATGTGACCTAAGGACAAGGTCACACAAGACTGGTGTTTTTGAGTATGGTGTTTTATCTATGATTGGGAAGGCATTGTGCTTAGTGCTTTTCAAAATCTGTAGAATGTTTGAAACCTTTTGTATTCTATGAAGGGTTACCAGTGGACCTATGATAGCATCCCCTGCAATGAGTTGACTCATAAATGGTCCAGGATGTGCTTCCAATAACGGAAGCCCCTTCAACTTTCAAGTGTACAATTTTGTCATAGACACTATTTTTGAAGCTATCAGCTATTGTCTTCGAAATTAAGAGTTCTATCATAATCAAAGGGAGCAAGGATAAGTTGTTTGTGAGCTCCAAAAGGATCACACAAAGTGAAATTGTCATCCTCATTTACCCTCCTAGAAGAGAGGCTGCACCAAGCACTGTAAAAAGTCCCTAATCAATGTTTGCAAATGATCCCATCAACTTACCAAGTGCTCTGCCATATGTAGAGCCTATTAAGATTATAGGTATGAAGAGATTTGATGGAAGTGCAAGTCCATATGTTACTACTCCCAATATGAAAATTGTAACAAAGTAGAGCATCAATGATGTCAAATGAAACTCATTTCCAATGCCAGAACTGAATATATTTCTAACAGTAGCATCATTTGTGTTGAAAAGCAAAGTTGCAAGGTCATTGTAATAGCCTGCAGGGCAATGAAATTGCTTGAAGTTCCTCATTTTGTGAACATTGGGACATTCATGGTTGAGCATCTTTCCTTCTGGACATGGTGTACATGCTACAAGCCATGGAAGTCCAAATATACAACAGGATGTATACAAAGCCACAGTGCATGAAAGGAGTATTTTGGATATTGGCCCTCTCCTGTATCAATAATACACAACTATGTCATTCATCACCATGTTCTGTACAAAATTAAGAAAACTTTGTAATTCTTAAATAAGGTTAAGTACTCTTAATAAGTATACTAATGGGGTAAATAGTAATATTAGATAAAGGAGGTTTCTTGACTACATGAGACCTAAAAGTCTAGAAAAGAAAGTAGTCCACATGTATGTAGGGGAAAAGATGCCACGGAGAAAAATGAAGAACAGAGGAACATACAATTTTTCATTGCTTTAGCCACAATCTAATACGAAGTTTTTTTTTTTGTGCCTTGGAGAACTTACTGATTGATTAAGGCATATATTCTTAGAGTACACTCAAGAAGGTAGTTATATACTGCTCCCACCACTCCTCCAATGACACCTAATATCACTACTGGAAGTAGATCAATAGCCATATATTTTATAGTGACTGAACTCACATCAAACATTATCAGTCCTCCACCTCCAAAAAGCCCACAGTTTCCACTTCCACAATAATCAATGAATGCTTGCAGTACTACAACAACCACTGCAGTTGTGAAAAATGTCCTCCAAAGAAGAGCACTTCACCACCTGCATGTATCTTTTTAAAATTATTGTGCTTTCATTTTTTAAGGATTTGAATTATAAAATCATCCTAGCCATTAGGCACAAATAGAACATCGAAAGAAGATCATAAAGAGATTGAACATTCCAGACAAGTTACCAAGGTGGTCTAAATAAAAAACCATCCGGCCATTCTGCTGCTGTCATACATTTATCCTGTCAGATGTCTAGTCCTAGTTCCCTAGAGCATGTGTTGCATCTGATTGATTTTAGTGTAATATGATTGACATGTTGAGCTTCTTGACATGATAATTTTCCTTCTAGACTAGGTGGTAATGGGTTGTAAATGAAAATATTTTTATAACTTGGTGCAAATTATGCCTTAAGCATAGCTTGAATTAAGGAGATTACTCACCTACTTATGCATTATTGAGTAAACATGATTTAGCTTTTAGCAGATTATTTCATTTACTTTTAAATGTGTCTCTATCAACTTTTCTTGAGTCTTTTGGTACATTAATGTTAAATTTAATAGATGAGTCATGAAGGGATGCAAATCAGATTATGTTCATTTACTTTTAAATGTGTCTGTTTCAACTTTTTCTTGAGACTTTTGGTACATCCAGGCTAAATTTAGTAGCTGAAAGGATGTAAATTAGATTATGTTAGTTACTTTTAAATGTGCCTGTTTCATCTCTTCATGAGGCTTTTGGTATGCTCAGGATAAATTTAATATGTGAAAGGAATCAATTCATATTTATTCAACTAATTTTATTAAAAAGCTAACAAAATGTTTAGATATGGAAACCTTTAAGTTAGATTTGAATTGTCTAAGTGCAAACTAGATCTTGCTTACCTTGGGACTATATATGCCAGTCAAAGCATCATCACCACACTCAATTAGTTACCAATGTTTGGTCTTGCATGTTGGGCTAGGTGCTTAGCTTATAATTATAACTAGAAATGAGATGAAAGTATTTCATGAGTATCTTAATGAGTAGCAAGAAACTAAGCATTGATATCCCTAGTAATTATCTACCACACTTGCAACCTCTTTGTTCTTTCCTTCAACATCTTGTCCTTATAATGGACACTCCTTCACCATATCCTCTTTCACTAGGACCTCAGGTTGATCCACTTCCTCATCTCTGATTTCACAAACACTTTGTTTTACTCTTGCTTCATCATCTTGCCTTCTAGGTTCTACAAAACCTATCCATTCCATCACACCAATGTGACCATGCACTTGCCATGTTGCTTGCCCTCTCTTCAATGGACTCATTACTATCATCTACCCCTTATGCCTAAAATTATATGTGTTATCCTTTCCACAATGTACTATCTTCTTTTCCATCTGCCATGTCCTCCCAAGGATCAAATGGCATTCCATCTTTGGAACAATATCAAAACACAAAACATCTTCATAAGCACCAATTCTGAAAGGAATACATGCTCATTCAGTGATGTCCAAAATATCTTGTTCATTCCACCCTTGTACCCTATAAGGCTTCTTAAGTGCTTTCCTAACATGACCTTCTATGTCATAAAATATACCCCTCATGTTGGTAGAATCTCCAGACCATGCCTAGTCCAAACACCTTGTGTTCCCAAGATAGCACTTTTTTCTCAACTAGAGACCTTCTTCTCCATCCTCCTGCTTATTCTTGCAAAAAACCTCATTTTATAAATGCATTAGACATTTGAAAACCCTCTCCCATGAGTTACATATCCATTATAGTAGTGGGAGGGGTAAAATCCTTGAATTTATATCAGGATGTTATCTCTGTCACATGACAGTGACAATCAATTAATTTACTGCTGCAAAAACCTTTATCAAATGACTTTCTTCTGATGAAAAGTACCTTAAAACATTCTAATACATTTGGTGAATCAAGATGAAAGCATTAAAACAAATAAACTTTGCACAAAACAATGATAGGAACAAAGAACATTCATTGTTCTATAGCAGACTTAAAGCAACAAAGAACTAATGTATTTTATTGATTTCTTCAAAGCATTTACATTGAGATCCTCAACACCTCCTGGTACATTCCTCTACACCATGTTTTATAATCTTCCTTTCCCTTTCCAAACTGTCCAACGACCAAAAACTCCTTTAACTATCTTGAGACAGTTTTGAACAATTTTTAATATCTTTTTAATAACTCTTAACAACAGTACTTTACCCTAACCTCGAGCAGTCAAAGACTTTTAACATAATTCCTAAATGACACAATACTCCTAATAGGACTTAAGAACTTCACCTATCCTTTTGATTCCACTTTAGTGCCCTATGTGGCTTGTTTGACAACATTTTGACAATTTGACATATTTTTTCTATTACATCATATTTATTGCATTTTATATGCACTTTATGACTCTTTGACCTCATTTATGCACCCTAGTACATTCTAGGACTCCATTTTCCATTATACTACATTGAATGACCCCTAGGTAACCCTTGTCCTTCCATCATGCCATTAATGGCTTAGAATTTTGAACTTTAACAAAATGATTACAAAACATATCAAAAAGGACCTTTACAAGGTCTTATTACATTCAATGACCCAATATGGTCATGTTTTCATCTTGTTGCCTCTAGTGTCTTCTTAGTCTTCATCCTTGGCCTTGATGCTCCTGCATCAGGTTACCTTTCAAACTTTTTTATCTAATCTTCCTAGGTCCATCCAATGGATCCCTCATTCAATCACCCAAGGAATTCCTAAGTCGCACCCTATCACCTGCCTCGAAGGTATGATGACTTCTTTAATGTGGATTCTTACCCCAATCTCATCAACTAGCCCTTCTTTACTAAGGACTCTACAACCCTTCTTCAAGTACCTTTACCCCCTACTATGTTTATACTTCCAAGTTACCCATAAGACCCCTAACACCTTTCACTAATCCCCAAATCCACCTCTGACATCTTCTCTAGCAAGTACATGCAGACATTAAGTACCCTTGATACTATTCCAAACAGTGTAAACACTAACAGGTTTCCTAACTGGTAGTATGACTATTTTTGGGTCTTAGTCTGTAATTCCCCTTAATTACCTCACAAAAATGTGTTGGAATCTTCAAGTACTATGTCTTTCCTCCCTAAATCCAAAATTATAAACTTCTATCACACCCCTAGCCCTCTCTACCATCAGGCCCTAGTTGAGGGCAGTGTAACAAGGGTTTTCCTGTGACAGTTTATCCAACTTTAAGTTTTATTTCTCAAAACTCTCAAACAACTCCATAAAAGAATTGGGAAATCTTAAACCACTCCTTTTTGTCTTCCAAATGTCAAAATTTTAGTTCTTTGCCACACTCACAACGTACAAAACTACTAGGCCCTAGTTGAGGGCTTGTCTCCAACGCTTCAGACCTCTAAACAATTTTCCACTTCAAAGGCCTGTCAAAAAACCACCAAAACACCTGCACCATATACCATTAGAAAGGTATTTCAACACCCTATCCAACCATATCATTAGTTTCATGAAATCAATCGTGAATGTGGCCTAGAAATTAACTGTCTGTCTGACCCTGGCTCATTGTTCCTCACTTAGCCAGCCTGGGGCTTCATTTTAAAATTATAAGGACATTTGAAAATGGAATAAAAACTATACAATTACTTAGGACTGCCATGGAACTAGGAATCCCCAAAGTTTCATCAAGATCCACTGGTGGATTCCACAGTTCCAAGAATTTTCCCTCGGTCAGGTCTAAAGCCTATTGATTGCCAGGCAGTGACCTTAAAACTGGTATAACTTGCAAAGTATCTAGAGTTAGATAATGATTCAAAGTGTAGTTGAAAGAGAAAACAAAACTCTATCTAACTTTAAGATCAAAACATCACTCCCAATCCGTACAGGCCATATAGAGCCGTACCATCAGAGAATTAACACAGTTACAGTCCCTACAACAACAGGGTAATTGCAAAAATCCTTCAGTTACTTCATTAACCATTTGAAAAATGTTTCCAATTGATCATATATAAATTTGGGATTGGTTACATGCCATAACCAATTCAATTTCAAAGTTGCAAGAAAAAGTTGCAAAATGCAACTTTTGCAACTTTTCAAAGTTGCAAGCAACTTTTGCACCAAGCTGCATTTTTTCTCAAGGACTACTTGTATGACCCCAAATCAATTCCAATATGCATGAAATGACTAAGTAAACATAATAAACCTCTTATACATGATTTTGACCTATTTTGACCAACCGTTGACTTCCTTTGACTCTTGGGCAATTTGGCCCTTACAGGCATCTCGATGGCTTCAATCTATGAACATGACATCACAACAACACAAAATGACATGTTTTCTCACAAACCAATCAAATTCATTCCTGTTTGCTAGGTTCTCTAGACCAAGGAGTCAATAAAGTGAATTTGAACTCCAAGTGGGCACCTATGTACACTAGGGTCACTTGTAAAGTTAAGCGTGATAAGGTATCTTTATGATGTCTAGTTGGTTAAAGTAGTTGTGAGTAAATAAGTTGTCTTCTATCATTTTGGGTTGAGGGCATTCATTAGATGCTTCAATTTCATGGGTGGAGAGAAATATGCAACAAAAGTTACATAGTTGCAACTTTTTGCAAAAATTGTGCAACTTTCATAACATTTGTCCTCCATGAGCTCTCAATGGCTCATTAATGAACTAAATTGATAGGAAAGCTTGCTTTTAGTCTTATGAAGCTTTGAGCAACATCATTGTACGGATCCCAAAATCATGGAGAGCTGATAGACCCCATGCCAAAATCATGGAGAACACTTATCACGATCCTTGACATGGTTTAGTGATATATATATATATTAATAACCATAAAATTTCTTTTGTTCAACTTCTTATTTATGTTGTTTTTTTAATAGGTTATAGTGTCTTTAATTATCTGATGTGTGTATTTGAAATTTTTTATTTTAGGTGCATATAACTGTAGTGGCTACTTGCATGGGTGATAAAGCTTGTTTGGAGAGGACTCGGAGACTTATTGAAAGACAGGCAAAGAATTCACTGTTCGTAAAAAAATTGATATCATGAGGCCTCTTTGAAGAAAGTTCAAATTTGGGGATGCCTTCTGCAATTAATTCAAAGGTAATTCAAAACTTTTCTGCTTTTTATGCTTTGAAACATACTTTATCACTATTTTTTATGCTTTATTTGATTTTGTTTTCAGATTTATTTTTCGCTCTCTTGAAATCAGATTCTAATTTAATACTAGAATGCAGATTATTACAAATGGATCAGCAAAGAAGGTTGACTACAGATCAATATCATGCATATGATGAGAGAGTAGCTGATGAGAGGGATGTGGAAAAATATCCATGTCCATGTAATAACTGTCTTGGTGGAAAAATGAAAAATAGAAATGTTATTTATCGACATATGATTAGACATGGGCATAGTGGTATAAGCCCTTGGGCTTATAACTATTACAAAGATATGATAGAATTGAAAAATGTGAGAGGTGAAGAGGCAGCAAACATAGATGAAGTGGCACCAAACATAGATGAAGGCACAATAAAGCTAGATGAAGGGTTTGAAGTCAATAGAATGTTGAACGAGGGTTTAGACAATGATTGGGCCAAGGCAATGGAGGATGCTTTAAAGCTTGTGTATGCTGATTGCAAGTTAAGTCATTTGACAACAATCCTTCAAATTCTTAACTTGCAAGTGGTGCATGGTTGGACAAATGAGAGTGTAGATCAGTTGTTGGCATTATTATGTTCATTGTTACCTACTGACTCCACATTGCCAACAAAATGAAGTTAATGTAAAAGTCAAACCTGTAAGCTCGGATTGGGGTATGATAATATCCACACATGTGTGAATGGTTGCGTATTATTTCGCAAAAATCTTGCAAATGATACTGAATGTCCAAAATGTCATGAAGCAAGGTACAGGAAAGGATTGAAATCAGCTGTGGTCCCTAGAAAAGTTCTTCGCCACTTTTCGATAATCCCACAATTACTATGAATGTATCGGTGTAGAGACATTGCTTAGCTTATGCAGTGGCATGCTCTAAATAAGAGCATTGATGTGAAACAATGACATGTGCCTGATTCTAATATGTGGATGGAGTTTGATAACAAATCGCCTCATTTTTCTCAAGATCCTCGTAACGTAAGGTTGGGTTTGGCTCTAGATGGAGTGAACCCATTCTCAGATCAAAGTATGAAATGGTCAACTTGGCCTATTTTTTTATTAAATTATAATTTGCCTCCATGGCTAGTAACCAAAAAAATTTTCTTGATGTTATCATTGATTATACCAGGAAAGAAAAGTGTGACTTCAGATACAATAGATGCTTATCTAGAGCCACTATATGATGAGCTAATGGAATTATGGATAGGAGTTGAAGCAATTCAATCTTTAAGGGATGGTCATTCAATCAAATTCACTTTAAGAGCTTCCTTATTGGTTACAATTCATGATCTTCCTGCATATGGTACATTGTCTGGTCTCACTGTTCATGGATATCATGGTTGTCCAACTTGTAACTTTAAGTATTTTGTGAGGCACTCAAGAAGTTTGCGTAAGTGTATTTATTGTGGACATCCTGCTTATCTAAAAGTGGATCATCCATATCATCAATAAAAAACATGTTTCAATGGTCAAGAAGAGAATCGTGAAGCACCTTTGGCAATAACAGGTGATTACATTGTTGACAATGGAAAAAAAAGAATGTCATTTATTACAAATGGTGGTGTTCCTGGTAGTAGATATGATCCATGTAATCAAAGCGGTGTAAAAAGGTTGTGCATATTCTATAATTTTCCATACTTCAAGGATATAACCATCAGGCACACTGTTGACTTCATGCATACAGAGAAAAATATAGCCTATGCTATTATAGAAACTCTTTTTGGTGCTTTTGATACTATTTCATCATGCGAAGACTTCTGAGATTTAAAGATTCATCGAAATCTTTGGGTTGAAAAATATGATGGTGAAAAATATGGAAAACCTAGTGCTCCCTATGTTTGGACAAAAGAACAACGTGCACAATTCTTACAGTTGATGTCTCAGACTCACTTTCCTATAGGATATGTAAGTACTGCCATTAGAAGCCAAATTGATAGTAATAGCTTAAGAGGCCTAAAGACCCATGATTATCATGTGATAATCGAGAAAATTTTACCAATTGTGGTTAATATATTGGGTTTGGAAAAAGGGCCAAAATTGGCAATCATAAGGTTGAGGCTAATACTTAAGAGAATGAGTTCACATGTAGCAGATCCATCAAACTTTGACAGTTTGAGGGAGGAGGTTGTTGAAGTTCTTTGTCTTCTAGAATGGGAATTTCGACCAACAATCTTTAACATCTCTATGCATCTTTTGATACATCTAGAATATGAACTAGAGCATTGCGGTCCAGTAAGAACAAGATGGATGTATCCTATAGAATGATATATGAAGGTTTTGAAATAATTTGTTCATACTAGGGCAAAACCAGAAGGCAGCATGGCCAAGGGATATTCAATGCAAGAGGTGATGGGATTTTGTATAGAATATATGAAGGATTTTGAAAATGTGAATCGATGTGTATGGGATGATGATGAAGATGAGAGAGTTACAGGTGAAGTATTAGAGGGCAATGGATGCCGCTTCAAGCTATCACATAAGGAAAGAAGTACATTGCATGCATTTATTCTTCAAAACACATCTTCATTTGATACATGGCATAGGTAAAACATTCTACATAGTTGTTTATTTACTCAAATGTATTACACATTTATATTATTAATCTTACTATGTCATTAATGTTGTATGTAGAAATTATGAGGAAGAAAATCGAAGTTTCTTGCAACATTGACCTCAAAAGTGCAAACATCATAGTTTGGTTGGAGGTGATACTTTTCCAAAATTTGAAGAATGGATTCCAAGTTCTATTCATGATGCAAAAGAAGAAGGTCAACATATAACAATAGAGGAAAAAGAGCTTTCACAATCTCCACATGTATGGGCTATGTGATTTAATGGCATGTGGGCCTATGGTAGTCATTTAAGGGTAGAGCAAAAAGACAAAGGAAAGATAAATTGTGATTGTTTTGTTAGTGCTGAGTTTCATCATGAAACTGAGAAGAAATTCTATGTTGGATTCATCCAAGAAATTATTCAAGTAGATTTTGGTGCAAATAGTCCTATATTGTTAAAATGTAAGTGGATCCGACCATCCACAGTACAATTTGATAAGTATGGATTTATACGTGCTAATATAGGGCAATTCTTATCAGAGATGGATGAGCCATATGTTTTCCCTTTTCAAATCAACCAATCATTTCTAATTGATGATGTAAGAAGCCCAGGATGGTCATATGTCATTCAAACAGAGTCTCGTTCAAAATAGAAATTCATGGAAGTTGTTGATTTAATTCCTGATGGGCAATATATTAATCTACAAGAAACATTTGAAGAAGTGGATGAAGATGATGATGGACTATTTCAAGAAGATATTTTTAATACTAGTGAAGAGACTGTAAGAGAGAATGCATTGCATGCCACAGATGATGAGGATGAAGAAGATCTAGTAGATGCAGACATGAGTGATCAAGAATTGGACCTTGCTAAAGAGAAAATAGGTACAAGTCATATGCTGGAAGAGGGTATGATATGTAAACCTTGGCAAGAAATAAGTACAATTCTAAATTATGCAATGAAGATAGCTAATAAATATTGTGACAAATTAACTTACATCTAGAAAAATGCAAAATCTATAATTATTTGTTTAAAATAACATTTCAAGCATGAAGATTAGGATAGATAATTGACAACTATTACATTACCTCAACTTTACCACAACTATAACTGTGTTGATCCACATTCATGTCCACTAATTCATCGCAATCACTATCAATATTAGCAGCTTTGTTGGCATCAAAGCATTTTTGTGCAGCTTTGATAGAATTGCTCTGCACGTGGTTAAATTTTTAGTAGATAGATCAATGCAATGGTAGATTAAATGCAATGGTGGTATTTTCTTCCATGTCAGAAACAACAATAGTGTATTGCAGACTGACCATCACCAGTCATCGTTGCTATAGGATTATTACATCAGATAAGTGACAAACAACTCTTTAAGGTCTTATAAATAGATCAGCATATTCCCCTCTCATTATTACACAGATCAATGAGGAGTATTATCACTATACAAGAAAGAAGAAAATAAGGGGGCTAACATTATCCAAGAAATAAGTAATTGCTGTCTAGAAAGAAGAAGTCAGATCGCACAAAGGAAGAAGACATCTCATCTATAATTGCAGCCAAAGGAAGGAATTAATATGATCTAAGTTAGATAACTAACTAATGATATTGTTAGTTACAAGGAAGAGGTACGATTTGTTAAAATAGTAATTCAGTTTGAAAGAGTTCTGATCAAAGAGATACAACTTTTCACATCATGCCCTTTGTTGCTTAATAAGGGAAGATCATCCATTTCTTCAAGGGGCATATTTTATTGGCATATAGTCTTCATACCTGAAGCACTTAAAGGGATTTAATACAGCCAACTAAAGGAGGTATTTGTCCCCTGTTTGGCAAGGTCACAAACACATGAAAAGAAGAAATTGACAAGTAGAAACAACATCCCGGATTATTGCAAGAACAAAAGATTGTAATCAGACTAAGGCATAAACTTCTAACATAAAATTGCATGAAACTTGAGGCATTATTCAGCAACAGTGAGAGAGATTAGACTCACAAGAAGGCATTAAAGAAACATAAAATTAAAGGATAATAATTTGAAACAGGATCAAGTACAAGATCCTATTTCTCATACCAGATTATGTCTATTCCATTTGCATGATTATAAAAGACAATTTTAGAGAAGGTGATCAGATTATTGTAAGGATCAGGTGCTTTATTTCAACATAGTTTGTTAATAAGCATCTCAGTAAATCAAAGCAATATAGATCAGGAATCTAGGCAGAGCATCATCCTAGATTAGAGCAATATTAATCTGACAGCATTTTGCATTCCCCAATCTACTCTATAGTATCGATATCAAATAGCATTTTGCATTCCCTAATCTACTCTATGTGTATAAGTTTAATTATGTTAAACTTTTGGCATTTTACACTGCTTACAATTGTGATGAATACTTGTACAGTTACAACCTCCTAACTCTTATCAGTTAGAATTCTTGTTGATCAAGAAAGGAGTTGTCTTATTTATTCATTGGTATTTTGATGGAAGATGTGTGTGAGAGTGTGTATCATTGACGAGATATGTAAAAGCCTGATGAAATGTGAATAGAGTATGTGCTCGATACAAAGTATTGTTCTGATATGAAGTAATCACACTGCAATTATCAAATGAAAAGTTGTTAAATATTTGATTGTCTTATGCAGAGAAGGAGATGTGTTTAATAAGATGATATATTGTTGATGAGAAACATTTTCAGAATACCATGGTCTGGTCTGCAATCTTTCTGAATGTTCAATGGGTGAAGAAATTTGATCAAGTACAGTATGCTGCATGCATACGAAGTTTGAGGTATATAGTATTATTCTTTTGATAGTATTTAATGCATACATTGCTTAAATGATGAACAAGGTTTGACAGTGCAGTTATTTATGAAATTCTATTTGATGGAGTGGATTAAGCAAATGTGAGTAGAACTTGTAGAAGGCACATTTATCAGAAGATTGATGTTGTTCGTATTTTGTAATTTAGACTGAAACATCTGAAGAGTTATTTTTTTCAGTTTGTAATATTTCTACTTGTTTATCTCCATCATTGTGAAGTTCAAAGTTGCAGTTTGCAAAATAGTAAAAACCTATTTTATAACATCCTTTGGTTGGTGCCTTAAGGATGCTGAGTCGATGCTCAAATTGAAAAGTTTGTGATAAGAAAGACTTGATGCTCTTAGGATAGGGGTTTGGTGACTCCTTATGGTTGGTGCCCTTAAACATTGTAATTGAAGTTTTAACCATGAGTCTGAGTTAAAACAATAGATCCTAGTAGTGTTTCTCACCATGGTTTTACCGTAACAGCATACTAGTTGACAATGCTAAAAAATTCAAAATAGAATTAAATGAATAGAGCCTCTTACCTTATTTGAATCCATAAAATTATGGACATTCCATGTAGAAACTATAGGCTTAATAGAAGTGGCCAACTGTGATACTGTCTCAGCCAGTCCATCCATACGCGCAGCAGAGGCAACCAACTGGGATACTTTCTCAGTGAGTCCATGTATGCAATTCATTGTTTGTTCATACCCATCATTTGAGCTAAATGATCTGTAGAGGCTATTACATGACGTGCAATAGATGGCTGTGAGATCTCATTTGGTGGACTAGATTTCCAACTCATATTGTTGTTCGATCTAGGATCCAATGTTTCCATATAATTAACAATTTCTTCTACACTTGCTTCTTTGTTATTATTTTCCATCTACAATACAACATTAATATCAACAAATAGTTAGTTCAATAAATAATTCCAATAAATATTCACATAAATTGAACCAAAAAATTAGGCACTTACTCCAAATTTGTCCTTTTTAGCCTGCAACCCACCTCGGCCAAATGTGTATCCAGCTGTTACATTATCTCTTGCTCTCTTGCCTCTACAACTTTTAATCAAATATTCTTCAGAACTCATGCTTTCTTTCAATGCCTCCCATTGTCTAGGAGATAGAGTAGATTGTAACCTGTCTTTCCCATCCATGATAGTTTTTCTGCAAGTGTATCTAAAATTATTCATCAAAATTCTCATTTTTTTCTTGTAATATCTTCGAGAGATTTTTCCACCACTAGTCTCGAAATTATTTTCCATCTTTTGTATGACAGTTTCCACATTTCGTGGATCTTGATTTGCAAATTTTGTCTTGCAAATATCCAAATGGGTTCTACATCGCATGCCCAACTCAGAGGCCCACCTTGCAACATTTTTCCCAATGGGCTCGCCATCTCTTGATACCTCAACCAAGAATGACTTCTTGCCTTCTAATTTTCTCTATTTTGCATCCCTCTCTATAGATCTATATAAATTTTGACTCAATCTTCTCCTTTTGAAAAAAGTAGGTACAACTTCCATATTTAAACTGCTGCCAATATTTTTTTCTGATTTATTAGTTCCATCAGAAGATGTAATAGGTACATTGGATGCAAGAAATATCCCTTCATTCCTTTCAGCAACCTAAAATTCACAATCTTTACCCACATTAAGTGTGTCATGAGTAGTTATATCACTACCTATCTTTGTAGACTTTTCCTCAAAGACATCCTTTATCACTCTTGCAAAAAGCTTTTGCATATTTTCTATTCCTTGACTCCCATGTTTTTCAATAATCTCTTTGAGACTTTGTGTTAAAACATCTTCGTGATGTTGTGCATCACCATGTACTTTATCAAGATACACATCACTATGCATTATACCTGGCTGCACATCATCACAACTATTGTTTCCACCAAGTGCATGTGTTGTTGAATCACAAATTTGTTGGCTTCTACGAGTTGTCAGCACTCTATCTTTGATTTCCTTTTGTTTTCCTTTTTCATTTCCTATGTAGTTTGTTTCTTTCCTATATAACCAAAAATATCATATTATATCTTGTATACATAAAGCTCAAGCCTATAAATTTTCAGTAAACACTATTAAACAATAACATACTACTCACTGGATTTACAACTTACCTATTTGTTAATCCAAGCTGTGACAAATATTCATTATTCCTTGTCACACGTTTTCTATGAAACTTCTCATAATTTGTTAATAGAATTTCAGCATTCTCACCACTATCATCTAATTTGGGCCTCACATTCTTTCTCCTCATTTCCTGAAATCCAAATAAGTGATAATGTATAAATCAGCAACTTGAATCAAAATGTAAACAAAGACAAATTTCAACAACTAAATGCTTGACAAGATACTCAAAAAGAGCTTTATTTGACATGATCTAAATAGTCTACATAAGGACAGTCAGCCTTATAAGGATAGTCAAGTAGTAGAATAAATCTAAACTTCCATCTCCTCAAGCCCATGGCCCTACCGTGCATCAATTTATGGACAAAGCCCATATTTACTGACTACAACAGTTCAAATATTTCATGTAACTGTTCAGTCACATTAATGGCTTAAAGTCATGTGCCAAACATTACATGAGACCTTGAAACCTCATGGTACAATTAATGTACACCATCTCCTTCATCCTTGTCTAAGAGAGGAGGTTATTCATCCGTGCAAAATGAAAGGGATCACATTTTGTGTGCTCACTGCTTTCCCTAAGGAGGGTTTGAATCAATTTTAATCAAATAAAGATAACTTTTTCTATACTCAATCAAATGAACTCCTTCAAAGCCCAAATTACTCTAGATTAAAAATTTTAACATGTCCAAATAGAAAAGTTTCAAAAAAAATCCATTAATCCCATTGTAATCATATTCAAAGTTGACTGTTGCAGAAAAAGAACATGAAAATGTAGAACCTAAACACTTTTATTTGATTCACACTCCAAAATCCTGACCACCTACATTTCTTGGGCTATCCCCCATACAAATAGGCCTCTTTCAATGTTTAAAAGATTGGCCAACTACCTATAACTTCCTACTAAATCGACTACAATCAGTTGGAACCGTCAGTACTCAACGATTACAAAGGTTTTAAAATGTTGTCAACTCGACAACCATATATCTAATGACTCCATATACTTGCAAATGACTTTAGAACCAAATAAAATCTTTACTACTACCTGATGCAGAGCCTTCCAATATCCCCCTAAGGAACACTATTCAACTCATGGATTCAACACTATCCAAATCTCAGTTTCATCTCAAACCTCAAAACTGCCTTCTATAGGACTGTCTTATTAGCCCTATCCTGCAAGTAATCTGCACTTCACTCTCAAACTTCCAAAACACCCTAGTAACTCCTTCACCTTTTATAATAACCTTTATTGATTTCTTCAAACCCTATGAATCTCATCCCTTCAAACTGTGACTGATGAACCTTTCTATGACTGCTCCTATTTGCAACTAGGCCTAATTAGCCCTCTAATTACCAAGAAACTACTCTTTGTACTCATCCCCAACATTCCAAACCTTGAAAAATTCTTAAGGAATCTATTAAATAGTAGGATTCCTAAATTTTTTTGAACCTTCATGCATTTCTAAGCACTCTTTCATCAAACCCTCATTTTAAGGGTCAATAACCTAAGGCTCTCTAGAAAAGACCCTTCACAGACATACAAAACCATTTAGATGGTTTTGACACCTTAGAATACACTCTCTCAAATGTTTCCAACCATTATTGAACCACTCCAACCCTCAGATCCTTCTATCCACCATGTGGTGCTTTCCAACTGCACCGTCACTGTTTTCGTTCACCAGTCACACACTGTTCTGCCAGTCCACTTTCTCTTGGCACTCCCTCTACATTCAAATCATAAACATAACATATTATTTACATTAATAAATTCCTCTCCCACAAGGAATAGTGATACGATAGAAAGTGGGAGAGGATCACTCCATTTTATTACAACAAAACTATTCCAAACTATCTCCGTCTCCTGACAGTGACAGACAGTGAACATATATTTTGATTAAAGATTGTACTTGAAACTATCAAATGTCTTTCCAAAGTATAAAAGAACTTCTAAATTCCTATTAAAGACAATTCCAAATGCTTAGGAGAGTCAGAAGCAAAGTAAATGCAAGGAAAGAACTTGTATTAATATCAACTTATTTTGGAACAACAGACTGTTTATATGACAGTCAATACAGAAATGTCACCGATTTCTTCCTTTTTCCCCCCATTCCTCGACCAACAACTGTTCTATCTTTTAAAAGACCCTACTTTCAAGACTTTTCTCTCTCTCAACTACACACAAAATAACTCCCAAACCTCTGGGATCGACCAAAACTCCCTCATAACTGTCATGTGACAGTAAATAAATAGTTTTTATAACTTTTTAACGACAGTCATTACTTGTTTGTTTTCCCTTTGCCACTTTCTTGGCTTAAGACCTTGGGAACATTTATTATTGTATCTAAATGATTTTATTATGCCTAAGTGACCTAAAGACTCCACCTTTATCCCTAACTCCCTCTAGTGTGCCATATTTGGCTTATATTGTCAATGTTGACAATGTTACAAAATCTTGCACTTTTAATGCCTTTTACACCATTTAGAGCCTTATTACATCATGTAAATACTATTATTCATTTCCATCAACCTATAAATCTTCCTAGGACACTCTATCCTATACACCACATTGATTGACCAACTTCAGAATATACAAGGAGGATGCTAGTATTGGTTGAGCAGTTTAGTTTTACAACTGCCAGTTGCATTTCCTAAAATTTTCTAAAGGTTTTTTTTGATAAATCAATTTTGTACATATACGATGAGCATTGGAGTGTAGGAAACCACATTTCTTTGAGGCATTATGCCAAACAGTTCACGTGCATTGTATGTGTTTTCACATTTTCCATACATGTCTAATAATGTTATTGTAACAACATTATCTAAAAGAGCTCTTCTGTCAGATGCATATATCTTGTTCCTTTTTTTTCCTTTTTGGGTACGAGAATGGAGGGTACTAGAAAAGGTTATAGAATTTGTCTTTAAACCTGAAAATAGTGTGGAACACCTTTTCATGAAGTTCATTTTCTGTATGTCCTGCCATGATTGCAGTCCATGAGAATACATGTCTTTGAGGCAATGTGTTAAAGTTAAACAATTCATTTGTCTTGGCTATGCTTCCACATTTTGCATACATGCCTAACAAAGTAGTTGCAATTATGTATAACAGAGTAGTTGCAACTATGTATAATAGAGCAATCTCCTTTATTCTCTGTTAGATACCCATAGACTGTTCCAAAGATCCCATTCTAGTATAAGGAGGGAGGATGTTGCAAAATTTGGCTTTAAGCATTCCAATTGCATTTGCTTGATAATGTGTTATAGAGAACATTGACACAACTAAAATAGTCATAGATGTAAGTGACAGTCACACAGTGGTAGTCATCACTGAGGCATGGTCACTATAACTGCTTACAAGTATGAATCTTAAACACCTCCTGAAAACAACATAGTCTATAACAACAAGACAGTCCAGAGAAGTCCAAAAGTGTGAGTGACAATAAGAACAACATATGGGAGCAATTTCATTGTTTTGATAAGATTCACATAACACTCTTTCAGGTGAAAAGGGTAGGTAACATGAAGCATTGTGCTTGTTGGTAGAATACATAATGTAATGCAAAACAAGTGAAAATGACACTCATGAAGATAGACAGTCCTAGAAGCATTATATTTTTTACAATGCAAAGTAAGAGAAACCCAAATTATTAGATCCTTAGTTTTCAAATTCTAGCATCCTTGAAAACAAAATGAAGCTTAGATCATCAGAATCAGATGCCTAATTACTAATTAGAAAAGTAGTACATGATTCGGCAACAAAACCTACCATATATAGCTCAATGAAGTAGAACAAGTCTCACAGGAAATCCCTGATAGAAGAGTAGTGACTAGGTAACATTTTCAATGGAACCAAAGAAAGATTTCTCTAGACATTGACTATTGATGAGAAATTTTTCATTCTTGGCTTGAGTATCATTATGAAAATGGACTAAATCAATGTGTAAAGTTATTATAGAATTAAATGCTCCATCCCCATGGTGAAGTTAATGTAGAATTAAATGGTTTTCACAGATTTTCATGGAGGATAGTGGTCATAGTATTAGTCAGAAGGTCCATGTTCTCAAAAATTAAACACAGTTTTAAAACAACTTAAAATACTTTAATAATAGTTCATGAAATGGGGCTCATCAATAATCATCTACACTGCTAGCAACGTCTAATTCTTGATCACTCATGTCTGCATCTACTAGATCTTCTTCGTCCTCATCATCTGTGGCATGCAATGCATTCTCTCTTACAGTCTCTTCACTGGTAATCAAAATATCTTCTTGAAATAGTCCATCATCATCTTCATCCACTTCTTCAAATGTTTCTTGTAGATTAATATATTTCCCATCAGGAATTAAATCAACTTCCATGAATTTCTATTTTGAACGAGACTCTGTTTGAATGACATATGACCATCCTGGGCTTCTTACATCATCAATTAGAAATGATTGGTTGATTTGAAAAGGGAAAACATATGGCTCATCCATCTCTGATAAGAATTGCCCTATATTAGCACGTATAAATCCATACTCATCAAATTGTACTGCGGATGGTCGGATCCACTTACATTTTAACAATATAGGACTATTTTCACCAAAATCTACTTGAATAATTTCTTGGATGAATCCAACATAGAATTTCTTCTCGGTTTCATGATGAAACTCAGCACTAACAACACAATCACAATTTATCTTTCCTTTGTCTTTTTGCTCTACCCTTAAATGACTACCATAGGCCCACATGCCATTAAATCGCATAGCCCATACATGTGGAGATTGTGAAAGCTCACATTCCTCTATTGTTATATGTTGACCTTCTTCTTTTGCATCATGAACAACACTTGGAATACATTCTTCAAATTTTGGAAAAGTATCACCTCCTACCAAACTATGATGTTTGCGCTTTTGAGGTCGATGTTGCAAGAAACTTCGATTTTCTTCCTCATGTTTTCTACATACAACATTAATGACATCGTAAGATTAATAATATAAATGTGTAATACATTTGAGTAAATAAACAACTATGTAGAATTTTTTACCTATGCCATGTATCAAATGAAGATGTGTTTTGAAGAATAAATGCATGCAATGTACTTCTTTCCTGATGTGATAGCTTGAAGCAGCATCCATTGCCCTCTAATACGTCACCTGCAACTCTCTCATCTTCATCATCATCCCATACACATCGATTCACATTTTCAAAATCCTTCATATATTCTATACAAAATCCCATCACCTCTTGCATTGAATATCCCTCGGCCATGCTGCCTTCTGGTTTTGCCCTAGTACGAACAAATTGTTTCAAAAACTTAATATATCATTCTATAGGATACATCCATCTTGTTCTTACTGGACCGCAATGCTCTAGTTCATATTCTAGATATATCAAAAGATGCATAGAGATGTTAAAGATTGTTGGTGGAAATTCCCGTTCTAGAAGACAAAGAATTTCAACAACCTCCTCCCTCAAACTGTCAAAGTTTGATGGATCTGCTACATGTGAACTCATTCTCTTAAGTATTAGCCCCAAACTTATGATTGCCAATCTTGGCCCTTTTTCCAAACCCAATATATTAACCAAAATTGGTAAAATGTTCTCGATTATCACATGATAATCATGGGTCTTTAGGCCTCTTAAGCTATTACTGTCAATTTGTCTTCTAATGGCAGTACTTACATATCCTATAGGAAAGCGAGTCTGAGACATCAACTGTAAGAATTGTGCACGTTGTTCTTTTGTCCAAACATAGGGAGCACTAGGTTTTCCATATTTTTCACCATTATATTTTTCAACCCAAAGATTTCGATGAATCTTTAAATCTCAGAAGTCTTCGCGTGATGAAATAGTATCAAAAGCACCAAAAAGAGTTTCTATAATAGCATAGGCTATATTTTTCTCTGTATGCATGAAGTCAACAGTGTGCCTGATGGTTATATCCTTGAAGTATGGAAAATTATAGAATATGCACAACCTTTTTACACCGCTTTGATTACATGGATCATATCTACTACCAGGAACACCACCATTTGTAATAAATGACATTCTTTTTTTTCCATTGTGAACAATGTAATCACCTGTTATTGCCAAAGGTGCTTCACGATTCTCTTCTTGACCATTGAAATGTGTTTTTTGTTGACAATATGGATGATCCACTTTTAGATAAGCAGGATGTCCATAATAAATACACTTACACAAACTTCTTGAGTGCCTCACAAAATCCTTAAAGTTACAAGCTGGACAACCATGATATCCATGAACAGTGAGACCAGACAATGTACCATATGCAGGAAGATCATGAATTGTAACCAATAAGGAAGCTCTTAAAGTGAATTTGATTGAATGACCATCCCTTAAAGATTGAATTGCTTCAACTCCTATCCACAATTCCATTAGCTCATCTAGATAAGCATCTATTGTATCTGAAGTCACACTTTTCTTTCCTGGTATAATCAATGATAACATCAAGAAAAATGGTTTGGTTACTAGCCATGGAGGCAAATTATAATTTAATAAAAAAATAGGCCAAGTTGACCATTTCATACTTTGATCTGAGAATGGGTTCACTCCATCTAGAGCCAAACCCAACCTTACGTTACGAGGATCTTGAGAAAAATTAGGCGATTTGTTATCAAACTCCATCCACATATTAGAATCAGGCACATGTCATTGTTTCACATCAATGCTCTTATTTAGAGCATGCCACTACATAAGCTAAGCAATGTCTCTACACTGATACATTCATAGTAATCGTGGGATTATCGGAAAGTGGCGAAGAAATTTTCTAGGGACCACAGCTGATTTCAATCCTTTCCTGTACCTTGCTTCATGACATTTTGGACATTCAGTATCATTTGCAAGATTTTTGCAAAATAATACGCAACCATTCACACATGTGTGGATATTATCATACCCCAATCTGAGCTTACAGGTTTGACTTTTACATTGACTTCATTTTGTTGGCAATGTGGAGTCAGTAGGTAACAATGAACATAATAATGCCAACAACTGATCTACACTCTCATTTGTCCAACCATGCACCACTTGCAAGTTAAGAATTTGAAGGATTGTTGTCAAATGACTTAACTTGCAATCAGCATACATAGGCTTTAAAGCATCCTCCATTGCCTTGGCCCAATCATCATCTAAACCCTCGGTCAACATTCTATTGACTTCAAACCCTTCGTCTAGCTTTATTGTGCCTTTATCTATGTTCGGTTCCACTTCATCTATGTTTGGTGCCACTTCATCTATGTTTGCTACCTCTTCACCTCTCACATTTTTCAATTCTATCATATCTTTGTAATAGTTATAAGCCCAAGGGCTTATACCACTATGCCCATGTCTTATCATATGTCGATAAATAACATTTCTATTTTTCATTTTTCCACCAAGACAGTTATTACATGTACATGGATATTTTTCCACATCCCTCTCATCAGCTACTCTCTCATCATATGCATGATATTGATTTGTAGTCAACCTTCTTTGCTGATCCATTTGTAATATTCTGCATTCTAGTATTAAATTAGAATCTGATTTCAAGAGAGCGAAAAATAAATCTGAAAACAAAATCAAATAAAGCATAAAAAATAGTGATAAAGTATGTTTCAAAGCATAAAAAGCAGCAAAGTTTTGAATTACCTTTGAATTAATTGCAGAAGGTGTCCCCAAATTTGAACTTTCTTCAAAGAGGCCTCATGATATCAATTTTTTTACGAACAATGAATTCTTTGCCTATCTTTCAATAAGTGTCCGAGTCCTCTCCAAACAAGCTTTATCACCCATGCAAGTAGCCACTACAGTTATATGCACCTAAAATAAAAATTTTCAAATACACACGTCAGATAATTAAAGACACTATAACCTATTAAAAAAACAACATAAATAAGAAGTTGAACAAAAGAAATTTTATGGTTATTAATATATATATATATCACTAAACCATGTCAAGGATCGTGATAAGTGTTCTCCATGATTTTGGCATGGGGTCTGTCGGCTCTCCATGATTTTGGGATACGTACAATGATGTTTCTCAAAGCTTCATAAGACTAAAAGCAAGCTTTCCTATCAATTTGGTTCATTAATGAGCCATTGAGAGCTCATGGAGGACAAATGCTATGAAAGTTGCACAATTTTTGCAAAAAGTTGCAACTACGTAACTTTTGTTGCATATTTCTCTCCACCCATGAAACTGAAGCATCTAATGAATGCCCTCGACCCAAAATGATAGAAGACAACTTATTTACTCACAACTACTTTAACCAACTAGACATCATAAAGACACCTTATCACACTTAACTTTACAAGTGACCCTAGTGTACCTAGGTGCCCACTTGGAGTTCAAATTCACTTTATTGACTCCTTGGTGTAGAGCACCTAGCAAACAGGAATGAATTTGATTGGTTTGTGAGCAAACATGTCATTTTGTGTTGTTGTGATGTCATGTTCATAGATTGAAGCCATCGGGATGCCTGTAAGGGCCAAATTGCCCAAGAGTCAAAGGAAGTCAACGGTTGGTCAAAAAAGGTCAAACTCATGTATAAGAGGTTTATTATGTTTACTTAGTCATTTCATGCATATTGGAATTGATTTGGGGTCATACAAGTAGTCCTTGAGAAAAAATGCAACTTGGTGCAAAAGTTGCATTTTGCAACTTTTTCTTGCAACTTTGAAATTGAATTGGTTATGGCATGTAACCAATCCCAAATTTCTATATGAGCAATTGGAAACATTTTCCAAATGGTTAATGAAGTAACTGAAGGATTTTTGCAATTACTCTGTTGTTGTAGGGACTGTAACTGTGTTAATTCTCTGATAGTACGGCTCTATATGGCCTGTACGGATTGGGAGTGATGTTTTGATCTTACAGTTAGATAGAGTTTTGTTTTCTCTTTCAAGTGCACTTTGAATCATTATCTAACTCTAGATACTTTGCAAGTTATACCAGTTTTAAGGTCACTGCCTGGCAATCAATAGGCTTTAGACCTGACCGAGGGAAAATTCTTGGAACTGTGGAATCCACCAGTGGATCTTGATGAAACTTTGGGGATTCCTAGTTCCATGGCAGTCCTAATTAATTTTATAGTTTTTATTCCATTTGCAAAGGTCCTTCTAATTTTAAAATAAAGCCCTAGGCTGACTAAGTGAGCAACAATGAGCCAGGGTCAGACAGACAGTTAATTTCTTGGCCACATTCACGATTGATTTCATGAAACTAATGATATGGTTGGATAGGGTGTTGAAATACCTTTCTAATGGTATATGGTGCAGGTTTTTTGGTGATTTTTTGATAGGCCTTTCAAGTGGAAAATTGTTTACAGGTCTGAAGCGTTGGAGACAAGCCCTCAACTAGGGCCTAGTAGTTTTGTAGGTTGTAAGTGTGGCAAAGAACTGAAATTTTGGCATTTGGAAGACCAAAAGGAGTGGTTTAAGATTTCCCAATTTTTTTATGGAGTTGTTTGAGAGTTTTGAGAAATAAAACTTAAAGTTGGTGAAATTGTCACAGGAAAACCCTTGTTACACTGCCCTCAACTAGGGCCTGATGGTAGAGAGGGCTAGGGGTGTGATAGAAGTTTATAATTTTGGATTTAGGGAGGAAAGACACAGTAATTAAAGATTCCAACACATTTTGGTGAGGTAATTAAGGGGAATTATAGACTAAGACCCAAAAATAGTCATACTACTAGTTAGGAAACTTGTTAGTGTTTACACTGTTTGGAATAGTATCAAGGGTACTTAATGTCTGCATGTACTTGCTAGAGAAGATGTCAGAGGTGGATTTGGGGATTAGTGAAAGGTGTTAGGGGTCTTATGGGTAACTTGGAAGTATAAACATAGTAGGGGGTAAAGGTACTTAAAGAAGGGTTGTAGAGTCCTTAGTAAAGAAGGGCTAGTTGATGAGATTGGGGTAAGAATCCATATTAAAGAAGTCATCATATCTTGGAGGTAGGTGACAGGGTGGGACTTAGGAAGTCCTTGGGTGGATGAATGAGGGATCCATTGGATGGACCTAGGAAGATTAGATAAAAAAGTGTGAAAGGTAACCTGATGCAGGAGCATCAAGGCCAAGGATGAAGACTAAGAAGACACTAGAGGCAACAAGATGAAAACATGACCATATTGGGTCATTGAATGTAATAAGACCTTGTAAAGGTCCTTTTTGATATGTTTTGTAATCATTTTGTTAAAGTTCAAAATTCTAAGCCATTAATGGCATGATGGAAGGACAAGGGTTACCTAGGGGTCATTCAATGTAGTATAATGGAAAATGGAGTCCTAGAATGTACTAGGGTGCATAAATGAGGTCAAAGAGTCATAAAGTGCATATAAAATGCAATAAATATGATGTAATAGCAAAAATATGTCAAATTGTCAAAATGTTGTCAAACAAGCCTTCTATGCACGAAACTCAACCTGTTCGAAAATGGATTATTTTTTTGCTTGTGTATGTCGATCCTCTTTATTTGCAGAGTTTTAGACATTAATAGGATATTCATTTTAATAAAAGACACTTTTATATGGTGATATAGAAATGGTGAGTACTTTTAAACTATAATTTTTTATATTTATTTATTTACTTATTTATACTTGTATAAATATATATATTATTCTAATTAATTTCTAGTTATGATAAATACATTTCAAAAAATAAGTATGCAAACTCCAAAAAACATATATTCATATTACTACCCAAACTTTAGTTCTAAGAAGGCTTGCGATTTTTAATAAGATTAATATTAAAAAACATTCATATTACTATTATTTAACATTTAAAACATATAGCATTTTATTAATAACTAAAATTATTAATATAATTATATATTTTTTAAAATTTTAATAATAGATTATATACTTAATTTTAAAATAATAAATTTATTTATATTAATAATAATTATATTATAATATATAAATATACAATTGAAAATATAAAATTATAATTAAAATAAACATTAAAAATAAAAGATAAAAAAAATTTATAAAACTTAAAATTTAATCTTTAAGTATTGATGTTCCCACATTATATCTTTTAAATATTAAAAATTTGAAGTTAAACATACTTTTAAATTAATTATTTTAATGATTAAAAATTTGGATGTAGTTTTCTTTTATCAAAATGGTACCATTTTTTAGAATTCAAAAGTGTGATGCGAAAATTAACTACTCTGACATATACGACATAATTGCACTGACATACTCAACATCCATGGAGAAGCGTGCAAAATTCCGATGCAAATTTTTGGCTCTATAGCAAGCACCTTTCTAGTGAGGATGAATAAAACTACTTAGTATTCATTGCATTTTGGTAATACTTGTACAAAGAAGAACATGTCTCCTATAAAAATGAATGGAGCAATTAGCACTCATTGCATCTAAGTGATGCTTGTAGATGAAAGTCTCCATACTTCACCTCTGGAAGCATCACCTGGATGTAATAAGTGCCAAGTGTTTGGTTCATTCTCAAAAGAGATGGGTTCTTATTAACCACAATTGATGAAACATCCAATTACTTTGACTCAAAAACTAAAAAGTGGAATTTTTATCACTAATGTTTTGGGTTCTTATATTGGTAGATATGAAATTAGAGTCTATTAAGCTTACTAAGTTTCATATCTTGTCTTTCCTAATTTCGATTTTCATTAATCACATCATATTCTATTTTTCTTGCAAATAAAATTTGATTTTTTTATAGATCCCATCAAATGTGTAATTTTTATAATTATTATAACAATTTTGAATGCATTGCATTCACTTTTTCAAATTTGTGGGAAATTTTAGTCTCATTTTCAAAAGTCTTTCAATAGAATATCTATATATACTTTTGATTTATGTTAATATCATATTTTCACACTTTACTTTATTATATAAAAATTTATATACATTTATGGATTTTTTTCCCCTTTTCTCCTATAATATATTACGTTGACCATGACACATCTATATATGTCAACCACCAAATATTGTACTATGAGGTGATTTGGATTCTCATCATGATATTGTAAGCAATATAATTATACTAATTTTCAATCATTATAATTATAATTAAGGAAAAGTGGACTAGACTGCAGTCGATTTTAATGTAATTAGAACTATTATTTGTTAAGACCCGTACAATAAATTTTGTTAATTATAATTTGGCTATTCCTTTTGATAACACTATCTCTAATTCTTGTTTATCAATCGGTTTTGAAATCACCAAAAACCAAGATTTATGGCATGAGAAGGACCGTGTGCATATATTTGCTCACACAATAAGCCTATTGACAAGAAAGCATTAGTTGTCAATTGGAATTTCTAAGTCTATGATATTATATTCAAATGTTATAATTATAAATGAGGTATAATCATTCATTTAGTCATTTTGTTTAGGTGACTAATTATGTAGTCATTAATTTAATCATTTATTTAATAAATTTTGTTTGGGTAACGAATTATTAGTGACTAGTTATTTAATCATTTAATTAGTCATTTATTTGATCATCTGTTTAGTCATTTTTATTTGTCTACACTTGTGGTTTTATCTTATGATCAAATTAGTCATGTATTTAGTCATTTATATTTGTGAAGTACAAAACATTAGTGGAATATGATTAATTTTAGTCATGTGACTAAAAGTTTTAGTCATGTAGTCACATATTTGCCAAAATGTACTAGTGATTATTAGCTCAACTTGATGACACTGGGAAAGAACAAGCCATATATTACATCAGTCATACCCTTGTTTCATATGAGGTCAATTACATTAGTATTAAGAAAGCTTGCCTTGCTATGGTGTTTGCTTCCCAAAAGTTACGACATTACATGCTTGTGCATACAATACACCTCATAGAAAAAATTGATCCTCTCAAGTATTTGCTCGATAAGGCTGTCCTCACAAGTAGACTTGCTAAATGGATGATGGTTCTTTGAGAATTTGACATCGAGTATGTTGAGCACAAAGCTATAAAATGCCAAGCCATTACAGATCAATTGGCTGATTTCCCAATTCAAGATAGCATGCCTATCCAAGTTGAATTTCCAGATGAGCACCTAATGTACATGATTGAGAGAACATGGAAGATGTTCTTTGATGGCTCTTTTATGTAGAATGGTTCAAGAGCTGGAGTGTTGGTTGTTTCTCCTCATGGGTACACAATTCCTAAGTCCTACAAACTATTGTTCCCATGCACAAACAACATTTTTGAATATGAAGCCTTGACAAATGGACTCAAGATGGCTATTGAATGGAATATCACAGAACTGCACATCTATGGGGATTCACAATTGATAGTCAACCAAGTTAATGAACAATATCAAACCAAAGATGAGAAACTAGTACCTTATAAGAAAATGGTCGATTCATTGAGACGGTATTTCACATTCATCACATTTTAGCAAGTCCCCAAAGTAGAAAATAAAGTAGCTAATGCTATGGTCACACTTGCTTCACTTCTTCACTTAGAGCAGCATGAGTCTAGATTTGAATTTCTAGTGGAAGGGTTACACTATCCCATCTATGACTCCCAAGAAAGCCACATCATCTGTACCCTTGTTGGTCATGAGTCATCCTGATATGGTGCCATTTACTCATACCTACATGATGGCATCATCCTTGATACATTTAACCGATTTGAAAGAAGAAACCTTATCTAAAACTCCTCTCGCCATTCCGTCATCTCTGGTGATTTGTATAGGAGGGGTTTAGATGGGACACTTCTTAGGTGCTTAGAAAAGGAGGAATTCGATCAAGCACTAGTTGATATTCATGAGGGCATCTGTGGGGGACATTCTAATGGTCTTTCCATGGCTTGAAGGTTGCTTAGGGTGGGGTACTATTGGCCTACCATGTAGATGGATGCGGTAGCTTTTGTGAAATCATGCGAAAAATGTCAAAAACATGGTCACCTAATACATGCTCCAAGTAGGGAGCTCATTCCTTCCATATCTCATTGGTCGTTTCAGATTGGGCCTTTGATCTTGTTGGGTAGATTCATCCCAACTCATCAAGTGGACATAAATTTATCATCACTGCTACTAACTACTTTATCAAATGGGTAGAAGCTGTTCCACTTTTTGTTACCTTAGGCAAGACAATTTCTCTGTTTATCTTGAACCATATCATTTGTCGATATGGAGTGCCATCTAAGATAATCACTGACAATGGAGGTCAGTTTAAAAATAAGGACCTTACACAACTCTACAAGAAATTCAAGATAAAACAACATTGGTCCTCCATTTACTTCCCGCAAGGAAATGGACAAGCAAAGGCTTCAAATAAAACCATTCTCAAAATTCTCCATCGAACAGTTCATAAGAATGGTAGAGATTGGCATTTACAGATAAATCCAGCCTTATGGGCTTATAAAATGAGTATTCATACTCCAACAGGGGCTACTCCTTTTTCCCTTACTTATGGTGCTAAAGCAGTGTTACCTTTAGAGGTTGAGATTCCTTCACTTAGAGTCTCTCTCAAAGGTCTAGTTACCAATGAAGACTACCACACCATGAGACTGCAAGAGTTAGAACTTCTAGATGAGAAGCGTAAAGCATCATTTGAACATATGAGGGTCTATCAAAAGTGGATGTCCAAAGCCTTCAACAAAAAGGTTCACCCTAGAGAATTCCAAGTAGGAGATCTTGTCTTACGAGAAAATCATAAGAACCAACAACATAGAGAACAAAAGGGCAAATTCGAACCTAATTGGCTTGGACCATACATCATCACAGCAACTTTTGGGATAGGTGCTTATTTACTATCCACTGAAGAGGGGGAGCAGCTCCCTTAGCCTATCAATGTCTTGCACTTGAAGAAGTTCTATCCATGATGCCCGTTCTGTTTGGGGGCATCCTTTGTACATATTTATTGATCCTAAAAAAATACCAAAAAAAATTCATATATGATGCTGAAAAAATTCTAAAAATTAGAAAATGTCTTGAAAAAAGAGTGTCCTAGTGAAAACCTAGCAATAGGCGCTTTGATGTCTCACCAAAAAAATAAAAAAAATTCAAAAATTCAAAAAAATAGAAAAAGTGCCTTGGTGAAAACCTGGAAACAGGCACCTTGGTAGCAAAAATACAAAAAAATATAAAAAGTCCTGAAAAAATAAAAATAAAATAAAAATCCAAGTAGTGAAAACCTAGAAACGGGCGCTACTTGAGGCCTTTGCACCCTTGTTTCTTAGCATGCATCCTTGACACTTAGCCTTTCTCCATCATGCCTTCTCCTTGTTGCCTTGGTTTGGAATTGGTCTTTGTCTTTGTCTAGGGGTCATAACTATGTTAGCTTTGGTCTCTTGGATGTGTCAGTCTTTAGAACACCTCGAAATGGTGTTTTTCAACACCACCCCAACTGTGTTTTTTGACACAACCCCTGACATCGAGTATTTTTCAACACTTATTAGTTTGGTCTTATCTAGTTTTGTCATGAGATTTTACCTGCTTGCAAGCATTTGATCCTTATCCTCAGAACTCAGTATCAGTGAACACACTTAAATTTTTAAATACAACACTTAACACTTGAGCTATGTCATGATATTTTCTTTGTGTGCTGACTGTTATTGATTTTTGTTCAGTGTCTTTGTTCTTCATGTACTTGCATGGGTTTAACTAGGTCGATCTGAGGGCCCCATAATACAACCTCTGCACTCCACGAATAGAGAGCTGTGAATCAATATTTGAGACCTCACTGTTGAGTGTTCTTGGATGTAATGATTCATAGAAGTGTGACTACTTTCTAGCACACAATAAGAAGACTTATGTACTTGCAATATCATTTTTCTTAGTTAGTGAAGGTTATAGACCGAAGTTTCCATAGCTTGGTTTTTTTGTCTATGAAGAAAGAAAATGCCAGATAATATCAATGAAGAACAAAATAAGGAGACAATTGCTACATTGTGGTCTATCTTGAAAAGAAAAGGTGATGAAATTTTTTATTGTCCCTACAAAAATTGTAAGGGCTTAAAGATGAGAAGACTTCTAATTAGAGCAACTAAGAAACATTGTAGGCAACATGGTCACATTGAAGGGGGGCATGATTATTATTCATTGGTAAGTTATTCATTATATCATTTTAACAATTTATATACATAAGAAATCACTTGATGATGAGATCACAATCATGGTTTATTTATGTTGATCATTTTTATATAGGTGGAGCACCCTAGGGAACATGATATGGACCACCACAACTTGGAGAATGCAATTTTACAAGTGGAGGAACGTGGAGGTGTGAATATCAAAGCTGAAGATTATGATCATATAGAAGAAGATGATCATGCGCTAGAAAACACAATTGAAGATGATGGTACAAATATATTGATCTATGACATATTTAGTACTGGCACAACTGATCATAATGATCAAGATGACCTTGATGTTATTCATAATTTATCTCTACTTGAGAAGGCATACAAGCCCCTTTACGAAGGCTTCCAAGCAACTCTTCTCTCCACTATATTATTTTTGGTGAACTTGAAGGTTTTGAATGGTTTATCCAACATAAAAATCTCATGTATGTTAAGGTATGTCATATATGTCATCTTTTTTCATCTATTTTTGTTGTAATTTCATTATAGTTAATAAAGGGTGAAACATGTACCATTAATATTCTTTATATTAAATTTTTTTTTTTTTCTGTAGATTGATAGGTGAGTTTTTGTTACCACCATCAAATATTCTACCTCACTCATACCAACAATTATCTATCATTTTAAAAGATATTGGAATGAAGTATCAAACAATAGATGCATGTCACACTGATCATATTATATATCATAAACAACATGAATTTAGAACAAAATGCCCTAAATTTCATATCAATAGATATTGAATAGATCAACTAATAAAAAGGGTATCTTGCACAGTTGTTCATCATATTCCCATTATTCCACATTTGCAACGATTATTTAGGTGCACTAGCTTGTCACAATTTATGAATTACCATGCACACAATATAATTTGAGATGACATAATTTGAATTCCTATGGATGGTTCTACATTGACGGACATAGAGGAAAATTTTCCACACTTTAAAGAAGAACCTCATAATCTCAGACTTTCATTGGCAGTGAGTGGTGTCAATCCATTTGGAGAGCTGAGATCTATTTACTCGGTGTGGCCTATTTTTGTTATTAACAATAATCTTCCTCCATGGATGTCAATAAAGAGGGAGAACATAATGTTGAAAATGATTGATCTAGGTATTTTTTCATGTAATAGTTATCTACATTAAATTATAAATATTGCAGTAAAATGGTCATATTAATTATGTAATGTTTTTGTTCATTCAACTAGGTAAGTACCAAGTTAAAGATATGAATGTATATATTGAGCCTGTTATCAATGAGTTACTGGAGTTATGCAATGGTGTCACTATGTATGACATCTCTAGACCAATAAGACAAAGACAATTTCAATTTCATGCAATGCTTGCATGGACAATTCATGATGCCCTAGTGATAACACATTTTTGTGGTATGTTATAGTGCTTAAGTTGCGTATGATAATTATAATTATAAAAATTAACATATTTAATCAAATTATACATGATCTTGTAGGTCTTGAAAGAAAGGGAAAATTTGGATGTCTAGTTTGTGGTCCAAAGATGAAATCTTGTCATTAAAAAAGTTTAGGAAAGCAAGTGTTTGATGAGTATGGACACTTCCTCCACAGAAATCATAAGTATCGAAATATTAAAAAAAAAATTTTTAGTAGGAAAGAAGAGAATATATCAAAGCCATTAATAATGACACCTCACCTATGGAAGTTGGAATATAATAGAATTAATCGTCAAGGTAATGTCATTCCATCTAATGGTTTATGTTTATAATTTATATTTTTATATTATGTTTTTTTTACTAATGATGTAATTGATGATCATGATGGTCGTCAAGGCATTAATGACCACCTTCTAAAGGGACTAAAAAATTATCCCAGACAATTTAGTAGGTTTCCCTACTACGAGAAGCTACAAATTGTGCATTTGTTTGATACTATGCATATTGGAAAGAATATAACAAAGACATTATGTAAAATATTGGATGGAAGGTGTGACAAAGAAAAAATTATCTAAATTTGTAGTGACATTCAAGAATCTAATCATGCAATGAAAAATGTCATTCAATCAAATATAAATGGAGACCAGATTAATATAAGTGCCCTTCCTTGGTTATTAACGGAGTAGAAAAATAATGCTATAAAAGAAGTCATACAAAAAATGTGACTTCCCACAGGATTTGCTGCGAACATAAACAATCTCATATCAAAGAAAAGTGAATTTGGGTTAGGGATAAAAACGCATGATTGGCATACCTTCATTAAGGTAATTCATGTTATTTTTTATTTACTATATATTTTTATATTGTATTTACTTTTCATTGTATTATGTCAAAAAATAATGAAAATATCATTTTATAATTGTTTCAATACATTATACCTCTATCTCTCCCAAACCACTTCAAGAATAATGTCAAACAAGTTATATATGATCTTGGAAAATACATGAGGTAAGTAGTGATATTTGTTCAATTTGTTGTATGGATATTATATTTGCAATTTTTTTAAATTGTTATGTAACATATTGTATATTATTTTGTAAAGTCTCATTAATATATTTGCATCTTGAATCTCTTGTAGGTGGTTGTCATCTAAAGAAATCCATAAAGAAGATATAAAATATTGGAAGAGAAAAATTCCTCATCTAATGTGTGAAATGCAAAAGTGTCTACCTTTAACTTTTTTCAATGCACAAGAGCACTACCTCATACACCAAGTTGAGGAGAATGAATTGTGTGGACCTGTACACACAAGGTCAATGTAGATGGTTGAGAGGCACTTGAAATTTTTGAAGGCTTTGGTTCGACAAAGAGAATATCCTGAAGATTTGATGGTGGAGGAATATATGGTATACCGGACTATGGTGTACATTACTGAATATCTTCCTAAATTTGCAACAAAGATCCATGCAGATTGCATTTGTGGGTCCAACTCCATTAAAAAATTCAAAGGGGAGTAATTTATGGAGAAAGATAGATTAAGGAAAGTGAGAGGTAATTATAAGATGTTCATGGATATTAATTTTAATATATTTTATATTTGGTTTTTATATATATTGTAGTTAAGTAATTCTTAATTTTCAATATACATCAGTTGTAAGTTGTCTATTTATTTTTTGTATAGTTAGTCGAGAGTGGGATACACTACATTTGTATATTGCCAACAATCTTGATTGGATGACAATATGAATTAAACAATGTAAAGGTTTTGGTGGCACGTTAACATGGGAAGGTGTGGCTTCATTTGTTAAATAAGCTCATCATAATGGAGATTCCAATGTTACGCCAAGGGAAATTGATTTAGCATATGGTTTAAGAGATAAATATGTACGTATAAATTTATTAATCACCCATATTATTATTACTTTTTAATTGTATATATATATATATATATATATATATATATATATATATATATGTTATTTTTTGCATACATTCAACCAAGAATAAATTATATGTTTATCAACTCATGATGCAATAATTTTTACATGTTTGACATATTGCAAGTCAAACAGGTCACAACTCTATGTAGTGCAATGGTCATAAATTTCGCATCAAAAAGTTGGATGACACAAAAAAAAACTTGTGATTCTAGGATAACTGTAGTATTTGAGGTGACTAATATTTCATCTAGAAATGACAACATCCTCAAGACCCTCAAAATCAATACTATGGAATTTTGGATGATATACTTGAGTGTGACTTTAATTCCTTTAAATTAGTTTTGTTCATTGTCCAATGGTACATACTACGATTGAATCAAAATGATCATGATAGAACTATTATTGAATATGATAATGGATCTACAATGGTTAGTACAATATTGTTTGAGATAGTTGGAGATGATCCCTATGTTCTTCCAAGCCAATGTGAGTAGGCATTTTACTCATAGGTTCCACATAAATTGGGTTGGTCATTTGTTGTTAGATGTGATCCACTAGGAAGGCTAGTAAAGTATAATATGATTGAAGAAGAAGATACCGAAGAAGGATAAGATGATCACAAAAAATATTTATTTGATGATGTTCTTGACAAAATTATTCATGAAGAAGAAGAAGAATATGATGATGATGTTGTTGTTGTTGTTGTTGTTGATGATGATGGTGATAGTGATGATGACGACAACGATGATGATGGTGATAATGATGATGATGGTCATGATGATGAGTTAGATAAAGAAGAAGATCAATGACATGAATGAAATGTATGAGGCATGTGATTATTATATTATCTATTTGATATTGATTTCTTGATAGAAATTTATTTGACTTATATGGTTACATAATTAATTAATTATGTTTTGAATTATAATGCCATTACATAGTTAATTCATGATGCACCTTTTTAATGTTTTTAATTCATGTTCCAACTCTAGTAGGTCCTAATAGTAGAACCATGACACCCCTAGAACATGTAGATAGAGAGAGTGTCAGCTAGCCCTCATTTTGTGTGACATTTTTTGGACTTTGTGTTTATTTATGGAATGTGGATTGTTTATTAGCTATGTGATGGATGATGATTTATGATACATATGTGATTTATGATACATATATGATGAATTAAAACATATGTGATGGATTACAACATGTTTATGAAGATACATATGTGATTTATGATACATTTGCTTCTATTATTTACTCATATATTTAATGTATTTATTGTTTATCAAATTAAAAATGTAATGCTTATGATGCTCAATTTTTGATGTTGATTACATGTATATATTTTGTATGATTCTATCACCCTTGGTGGAAATAGGTAATTGAGTATAGACATTATCAACTCTTTTGTTGAGGATCCTACACAGTCTAGATAAAGGAAACGAAAGGAATACAAAAATATACAATGATTATAATGAATGCATATTGTTCATGTTGTCTAGTATGTAATTTTTAGCATATGTATCATGTAATTTTTAGCCAACATAAGGTAAATGAATTACATATGTAGGAACCTAAACCCCTTTGATGAGGATCTTGCACAGTCTCATGGATTGACAGGTATAATTCAATCCACCCTATAGAAAACATTTAAATTATTTTATTTCTTTCTCTTTACACCCATATTGGAGTGGTTTAATAATGTAAGATATAAAAATATATGAAGAAATATTTTTATATCTATGTAGGTATTTTGTGTAATATGTTGTGGTGTGATGGAAAATTTTGTGGATATATAAAGCTTAACAAAACATAATCACTTATCTTGAAAGGTAGTAGATTCAGAAATCACTATTTTCTGGTGTTTGTACTCAGTTTCGAGAAATTCTACAATCTAATCTGACCTAGAAACATAGAGACAAAGAAAACTCAGAAAAAAATTTCTTTTCTGAAAAAGGTCAACTTTGACCTACGTAGAAATGTTGACCTTGACCCCTCTATGTTTCCCTTGACCTGCACTACTCCAACGGAAATTCTGTTCGTGGATCCTGAAAGTTTTCTGGAAAGGGTGTCTAGGTTTGCATTGTAATTTGTTGTCTTGTACCTATTCCTACAAGAAAAATGGTTTTTTTTTGTTTGGATGAGGGGTTTGCCTTTGTAAAACCACGGTTTGGAATCAACCTTGAAAATTGAATTGAAATAGAGAATGCTAGCAAGTAGTAGTAGTAGATCTAACAACGAAGCTATGATATTCATTAGATATGCAATTGTATTTGAAATGTAAACAAGTATGTTGATATGAAAGCTTGGACTCAACACTAATAAATGTAAATAAAAAACTCCATGATTATATGCTTGGAATCCACCTTCAA
This sequence comes from Chamaecyparis obtusa, assembly GCA_027943335.1. NCBI lineage: Eukaryota > Viridiplantae > Streptophyta > Pinopsida > Cupressales > Cupressaceae > Chamaecyparis > Chamaecyparis obtusa. The sequence continues at coordinate 323,370 of BSBK01001804.1, read as the reverse complement.
GGAAGAATGAATACATCTTGAAGATGAACAAAGGAACTTGAAGGAAGATCACACCACCATGATGGATAGATCTAGGGTTTGAATGATGAATCTTGAATACTTGAACCAAATCCATCCAAAGGCTTGAATTATTTAATCCTTGATCTTCAATGGAGAACTTGAATTCTTGAATGTAGATTATTTCTTGAATGCTTCCTTGATTGAGAATGCTTCCTTGATAATGGATTTCACACTTGATTGATGATTGAAAGATATGTATTGAAATGAGAGAGGAAGGCTTCCTTTTATACTAGTGTAGGGCACAAACTTCTAGAGAGGCTGACATAGGAGAATTAAATTTTCATTTAAACCTTTACCCCTAGAAATGGACCTAAATTAAATATAATTTAAGAGTTTACCATTTTGAAGCCCGAAATAGCTGACCCAGAAGCGGGAAATAAATCTTTCTAAAACCCGACATCTGGAAACTTTGGGATATTGAAATTTGGACCCTAGGTCAAGTTCAAGGTTGACCTTGACCTAAAAGGTTGACCTTGATCCTGAGGTCAAGAATCTTAGAGTTACAATTTAAAATGCCAGAATTATGCAGAAAAGAAGTGGAAAATGGGGCAAAATAGGAGAAAAAGCTAGAAACAAGTTAGGGACTTATTCAAGGCATTTGACATGACCCCAAACCACTTACTTGGAGGGATAAACTTGTCCTTAATGGAAGTGCTTCCATTTTCCAACACTACATTCAGCCCCCACTTTAGCAAGAGTATGGATTCAATGCAAACTCTTGATAAAGGAGATAAAAGATTCTAGTGGATTCGCAACGAGATAGAATATCACTTAGTTGAGGGCATGAGCCCCAAGGCCAAGGATTATAACTCCACATACACCCACAAGGGTGCAAAAATAAAGAGAAAACAAAGACAAAGCTAAAAGACATAAAGAAAGAGGGGTTAGTACAAAAGCAAACCCAAATAAACTAGCAAAGGAAACCTTGCTACGAAATGCTTCCTATACTAATATCATATTTGGAAAGCTATCATAAAAGCATAAATGATTACATGAGAAAGACAAGAGCAACACTATAAATAACAAAACTTCATGATCTAATCCTACTAGCATGAAAATGAAAAAAAAGAAAAGAGAGAAAGTGATTACCTCACCCAGTAAGATGCCCACCTTACCATGAATCACCAAGGGAGGAGATCCCAACAAGTAGAAAAACTTGATAGTTCACCCAAAAATTGTGCTTTGTAGTTGTAATGCATCTTCTGACAACTTTTTGGAATACCCATATATCCACATTCTTGTATCACTATGGAATATAAAATGTGTGTCTCTTCATGATTTAGAAACTTATGTGTGTTACCTTCTAAGGATTTAGCATACTTGAAATTGAAAATGTGTGTCTCTTCAAGATTTAGCAACTTATGTGCATTACCTTTGGAGGATTTAGCATATTGAAATTGAAAAATGCATGTCTCTTTAGGATTTAGTAGCTTATGTGTGTTCCTTTGGAGGATTTAGCATATTACAAAATGTAAACTATAGCATAAGGGAGACCCTATATATGACCCACTCCTTATCATGGCTGAAGATTCAATCATCAAGCCCCCTGCAATCAAGAGGAAGAGGAATCTTGGAACAAAGGAATCACACTCTAACTCTACAACAAGGGAAAGAAGAACATAATTTGCAAAATAAAGAAGAGGTGATGACCTAGGACAACAACCTCTCACATAAAAGGATATCCATAGCCAAAACCTCAGTCAGTATAAGGAAATAATGTTGTAGAATAAACAAAATGCCACTAAGCTAGGGAAAGTAGATCCCTAGACAAAGAGAAAGAAGGAAGAACCTTTCCCCCCAGATATGAAAGCAAGGGATACCTTTGCAAAACAAATGTCTTTAGAAAATATATCTTGAATAATAAAAGAGAACTATGGATGATTATGAACATAATACAAAACCATAGGGATAAAATATAGAAAGGATAACCAATTAAGCTCAAAACAAAGTACATGCTAAGAGCATAATGGATCCTAGAGAACTGGAAGAAGTACCTCTTGTCCCCAGTCAAAAGACAAGAGGAGAAAAGATCTACATTATGGAAGAGTGAAGGGGATAACCCTTATCAAAATTATGAAGGAATTTTGTAAAACCTCATGAGAGTGGGATATAATTCCTAAAGTAGCTCTTTCTCTAACATACAACTTGAAATGCACACAATCAACAAGTAAATGTGTATTGCTATAGTGAAAAGGACATTTGTATTTAGAGAGAGCATCTTTTAGCATAGGTTTAAAGATTTCTTTCTTAGAATTCATTAACTGAACATACACCTTCTTAGCCACATCTTGAGGAGTATCAGGGTAATCTAAGGTAGGTGTTGGAAGCAGAACATGAAGAGGCAGGCGACAATCAAAATCAACCACCTTAAATTGAGATAGTGGAAAGCCAAGACCACACATATCTTGTTTAGGAGATAGATGAATGGGATACTTAATACCATGTTCACTAATACCAAGCCCTAAACCCTTATAACCTTGTTTAGCCATCATATTATACCATGTAGTGTACACATCTTGTAAAGCTTCTACAGGAGGTGATTGTTTATTATGATCATGAGAAAAGGTTGTATAAGGTGGAATAATAGGTTTATAAGAAGTTTCTTTTCTCTTACCTTTAATATCATCATGGATCATATAAGAAGGGGAAGGTAAATCCAAGAATTCTTGCACGTATGCATCATGAACCATAGTTTGAGCCTCATCATAAGTGTGGGAAGAACTAGGAATAGAAGATGGAGAATTAGGCATGTTAGGAATCAAATTAGGAAGGATAGGATTAGGATTAGGAAGATTAGGAACTATATTAGGAAGGATAGTATTAGGATTAAAAATATTAGGAGATGGTGTATTGTCTACCAAATTCTTCACATAATCCAAGTGAAACTTGAAGAGTGACAAACATAATGAAATGGATGATACTCTCATAAACATCATAAGTATGATAAAGAGATGCTAAGAGGAGAATAATAAGGAAAATAGCCACACCCCAAAGCATCTTAAAAATCTTCATAGTAAATGAAATGCAAGAAATATTTTTGTATTTTGTAGAGTATATAGATTTTTATTTTTTTTGAATTTTAAAGTGCAAGAGCATAAAAGAAAGCTAATCTTAAGGAAAGGAAGCAAAGCATCCAACAACAAAAAGAAAGAGTTGTCTATCGCGGGTTCACCAAAATGTAAGATATACAAATATATGAAGATATATTTTTATATCTATGTAGGTATTTTGTGTAATATGTTTTGGTGTGATGGAAAATGTTGTGGACATATAAAACTTAATCAAACATAATCACTTATCTTGAAAGGTAGCAGATTTAGAAATCACTATTTTTTGGTGTCTGTACTCAGTTTCAGGAAATTTTACAACCTAATCTGGCCTGGAAACATAGAGATAGAGAAAACCTAGAAACCTTTTTCTTTTATGAAAAAGGTCGACCTTGACCTAGGTAGAAAGGTCGACCTTGACCCCTTTATGTTGACCTTGACCTATGCTGCTTTAACATAAATTCTATTCATGGATCCTGAAAGCTTTCTGAAAAGGGTGTCCAGATTTGCACTGTAATTCGCTGTCTCATACCTATTCCTGCAATAAAAATGGTTTTTTTGTTTGGATGAGGGGTTTTCCTTGGTCAAATCCCAGTTTGGAATCAACCTTAAAAATGAAATTGAAATAGAGAATGCTAGCAAGTAGTAGAAGTAGATCTAACAATGAAGCTATGATATTCAGTAGATATGCAATTGTATTTGAAATGTAAACAAGTATGTTGATATGAAAGCTTGAAATCAACAATAATAAATGTAAATCAAAACCTCCATGATTGTATATTTGGAATCCACCTTGAAGGAAGAATTAATACATCTTGAAGATGAACACAGGATCTTGAAGGAAGATCACACCACCATGATGGATAGATCTAGGGTTTGAATACTGAATCTTGAATGCTTGAACCAAATCCCTCCAAAGGCTTGAATGATTGAACCCTTGATCTTCAATGGGGAACTTGAATTCTTGAATGTATATGATTATTTGAATGCTTCCTTGATTGAGAATGCTTGCTTGATAATGGATTGCACACTTGATTGATGATTGAAAGATATGTATTGAAATGAGAGAGGAAGGCTTCCTTTTATACTAGTCTAGGACACAAACTTCTAGAGAGACTGACATAGGAGAATTAAATTCACATTTAAACCTTTACTCTTAGAAATGGACCTAAATTAAATATAATTTAAGAGCTTACCGCTTTGAAGCCCAAAACAGCCGACTCAGAAGTCAAAAATAAATCTCTCTAAAACCCTACATCTGGAAACTTTGGGATCTTGAAATTTGGACCCTAGGTCAGGGTCAAGGTCAACCTGGACCCTGAGGTCAAGAATCTCAGAGTTACAATTCATAATGCTAGAATTATATAGGAAAGAAGTGGAAAATGGGGTAGAACAAGGGAAAAATCCATAAACAAGTCAGAGACCTATTCAAGGCATTTAACATGACCCCAAACCACTTACTCAAAGGGCTAAACCAGTCCTAAATGGAAGTACTTCCATTTTCTGACACTAGAAATCATAAGCCATGTTTTAGCAATGATATTTTGTCAAAAAAAAAATTCAAAAATTTGTACGAAAACAAACTTGCTCAATTTTTCAAACCTCGACATTAGCAACAAATCTAATGCAGTTATCAATACTTGGGCCCTAGTTGGGCTTATTCAAGTTTTAATCTCAACATCAACTTTAGGGCCGGATTCTTTATCAACATTACCCTCATTTGTAAAATATCAACAACATATGGTGAACCATCTATTACAACTTCTTGTCCTCTCTCTCCATGGAATTATAAAATTTATTTTCTCTCACAATAAAAATCAACCCTATACCAACTATCTATCTCATTTGATGGAGTGCAGGTACCACCAATAGTTATTTGTCAGATGTGTCTTCCTTGAGTGAGGGATATTCACAAATAGAAGATGAAATTGAGACATGTAGTAGGTCTATTAGAGGGAGATCAACTAGAGGTCAAAAGATTAGAAGAAAATTAAATAAACACATGGAATTTTTCCTTTCTCAAGGGGGATCATGTTCTTATGATGATGAGACCAAAGGGGAAATCGAGGTTCCCTTAAGGTACACACATCTATAGAAATAATGGGTACCCAAGGAACTTCCTCCAATAAAAACTAATTTTTGTCTTAATAAGAGGATATATCACATAACACCATCGTCATTACATGGTTTGGGCCTATTTTCCATGGATGACATAAAGGTATGTTACAAAAAAATTTCTCAATCGACAGAGTGTGTCAGGCCTAGCTATAATTACAAAAATTGGATGTAGATTATTCAATATAAAAAAAGTATGTGTAGGTATGCACTCTCAGAAAATTATATACAATTGAAAGATAATGATCAAAGTAAAAGAGTGGCTACATACATTGATAGAAGGCTAAAATAAATAGGGAATATTGTAGGTTTTATAAATAGTACACCACCTAGGTCAACTAATAAGAAAACCAATTGCATATTTGAGGTGTGCAAGGGAAATCATGTATTCGTATGTGCGATAAAACCAATAAGTGCAGGGGAAGAGCTTCTAATCGATACAATTTGAGTCCCATAGATACAAAAAGAGCTACTATCATGGGGGTGGTACATATTATATACCATTTAAATCAACCTCTAATTAATGACTCCAATATACCATTTTATTATTAAGTTTTTTTCTAAGTCTATTAGTTTCATTTCGCTAACATTTTTATATTTAATCTTTGTCACAGGGTGACATTGATCTGGAACATAGTACAGATAGGGATGTAGCTCCCAACCCTTCTACCCAATAGGGAAACCTCATTCTAATTGTAAAAATTAGATAGAAGCAAAATGTTATATTATTATGTTCTTTTCTTAAGGTTTTTGGTGTAATTTTGATAATGTTACTAATATTCTTGTCACAGATAGATGTTCGAGGAAAGGGAAAGGTACCTACAAAACCTAAGGATATCTATATAGAGCTGGACTCACTATTATGTGATGATGACATCACATATTCCACAAACCTTGTTGAAATGATGAAAAAGACAAAAAAAATTAATAGAGAAATTATTGCTTTGGCATACATAAACCCTCAAACTAATGAGATAAAAGAGAGGGTGCAACAATTGATGCACAAAGAACAAAACTTGCAAGTAACCAGTAATGAACTCTTTAATTATAACTTAAGTTCAATAATGGTTTATATTTTATACTCTTTTATGTCATGAACTAAAATATGCACGTATTGTTTTTACAAGAATTTTTGCGTCCTCATCAAGTTGGTAGCCATGATATGGTGAATAAATTGGTGCTCCACTTAGTATTTACATCCAAGCTTTTAAAAAGAAGAAGAAATGATTGTAATCTTATTATTTGTTAACAAATGGATTTTATGTGTTAATGAATTTAATTATGTGTTAATGAATGTTACGTGTTAATGAATGTTATGTGATAATGAATGAATGTTATGTGTTATTAATGAATTAAAGAATATTAGACGTTAACGGGGAATTTAGAGTGATATTGGGGGGGAGGGAAAAATTGAGCTTCCACCTTCGCATGGTTGGCCTTGTTAAGTAGATAATATTAAACTATTCTTGAAACAAAGAGAAGCTCAATAAGGTAACACACTTTTCAATATTTCATTATGCTCCATTATTAATCTTATTGATGCTAATAATTTTGTTTGTAGGTTATAGATTCAGTGTTGTAGGTTGTGAACATGCTTCTAATGGAAAGTTCCCCATTACAAGTTAATGCATGCCTCAATGGTTTAGTGAGTTTATTTTGTTCTAGAATAGACACACTACCTCTTTTCATTCCTTAACATTTTTTCATTTTGTGGATTCATTATTTTTTGGGGGAGTCTATGAGATAATCAAGTCTATAGAAAACATCATACGCCATTTCTAAACAAAATTTAATGTTATTGATTAGATCATAAAGTATCTACAAATAATCTATCTGCTTATGGTCAATCATTTTAAAAATGAGATGTATCTTATTTTTTCTACCATTTGTGCTTTGTTCAACCTGGAAATGTCTACACCTATATCTGCAGAGGTGATTGGATCAATTTCTCCAACTTTAAATTTCATCATGTGCTTGAAAGCCTTGTCAACATCAATAATCCTAGTCCTCTTGTTAGGCATATATAATGCCCATACCATAAATGATTCTTCATTCTCATCAAATTTTGAACCAATGAAAACATAATTGACTCCATCGAGATCTAACTTAAAATCTTTATTTTCATATTACAACTTTCTATCAAAGATAAAGGACGCATAGAGGTCCCATCCTGGAAACAAGATAATACCAACCTCTGTCAAAAATTGTCTACCTTTTTATAGGGTAATGGTAATTATCTCATCATCAATATCATCCTTGAGTTGCTTCAACAACCTGGCTTCATTCTCTGGCATTATATTTGGAATATATTCCCTTAATTTTTTACCTTTGATATTATGCAAGAAGGAATTAAATTATTTTGACTTGAAAAACTCATCATCAGACACAAAAGAAGAATTCCCATCTAATATGGTATCTTTATAGATCTGTAGATTTGTTACACTCTTCTCATCTTTATCTTGCTCCTCCTCCTCTTCTTTTGCCTGCATCCTAGAAATGGATTCATTTTCATCTGATTCTCTTTGTCCTTCCCCTTCTTGAGACTCAAATTCTCTCAGTTGTTGTACCTTTTCATCTAGTTCTCTGTTGTATTTTTCAATCACTCTTTGTGCTTTCTCATCTTTGAGGTTCCTGAAAATATCTTCAACCTCTATTGCCTCATGGGGGTTATCCCCCCAAATTTTTTTATTCTTACAAGAATGTATGTATCCTTCTGGATTGCAATTTTTTCTTGGGAAATGTTCAAACAAATCAAATTCATCCATTAACTTCTTCTCAATTTCCTCATAATCCTTGGTTGAAACAATTGTGAAATTGCCAAAATTGAGCATTCCTTGAAGAAAAGTTTGTTTATGCAAATTCCCAAAGTGTTGTACATTTGAAACAATCAATTGTCTTACAATTTCCAAATAAGATATTCTATCTAGAATAATCTTTGACAACATATATGGTATTCCTTAAAACCCATATATTCTAAAGCATGTAAACTTGCTATAGACATACCAATCTCCCCAATAATGGTCAAAGATTTTTCATTGATCAAAATCCTTTTGTCTCAAGAATGCCCTCACTTCATCATAAATTGACCTATTACAAGGGAAACCATACATCTAATAGATAGGCTTCATGATCCACTCTTTGAAATTGATGTAGTGTGACCTCATGTATTTGAAATCCCATATAGATGTCCATAGTTGTATTGGTTTCTCTTCTCCCTCCCTATTTTTGAGGTTCAATTTTAAATCTTTTGGCCAAATGCCCCTTTTGTGTCCATAAAATAACACCAAATACATTAATAGATAATAATTTCTGAATCTTAAGCATTCATGAGTTCTAAGATTTAGAAAACCCTCATATAATCTCTCCACCAAATATGATACATAATCAAAGGGCCTAGATTCATACATTTGAATGTCTGAGGATAACACCATGTTGGACCAATAATCATGAGGTCAAGTACTTTTAAACCTCCTAACTATCCACAAGACATGTAGGCATATTGAAAATATGGTCAAAACATATTCACATTAAAGGTTGGCCCATCCTGAGGTCTGAGTTTCCCAAACTCTTTTTTATAGACAACGAGCTTCCAAACAGTATACATAGTGTCCATTTTTTCATACTCATCTTCTAATTCTACAAAATACATGGGAAATTTGCAACTAGGGTCTAAATTAAACACCTCATTCAGAGTATCTATGGAGAATTGAATGAAAATACCTCCATTTGGGTCTTTAATACATCTTTCTACCGGAACATAATTCCTCACCAAGATCTCTAGTACTTTCAAATTCATAAAGATATTTGGGACAATTAACTTACCCAAATTGGTCATCCATGGATTTCATAGCGACGTCTCCTTGTTTCTTCTTAGATAGTGAAAGATAAAAATCACCTCTAACCCTAGTCCATACATCTCCAAAATCTGTATAATTATCTTTTAGCTGATCACTTTCTAGAAAATTCTTCTTTGATCTCCTCGACTTTGGGCAAGGAGCCTGCATTTGATCGATCCTATCCTGGTTTAGTCTTCTAACATGAATATTCTCTTTTATTTTAGTTTTCTTCACTTTGAATTCCATACTCTTCACTAGTTTCCTTTTTCCTAAAGAATTAGATTCCTCCATTTATGTGAGTGTAATCCCTACAAATTACCCTTTTGTTATGCAAATTTACTTTTCCTTTGCAAAATTTTGTGTTGGATACCCTTAATTATATGCCGACTGTACAAATTAGTTGGTCTGCAATGATCATTTCTTCATAAATCTACCTTGTGTGAATCCTTACATTAACCCAATGCAAGCATTTAACAAAATTCATTTTCTTTAGTTTTTTATTTTCAAAATGATATGACAACAACTCTTCATTAGTGTAGGTTTCTCCGTTACACATAATCTTTGGCACCATTGGCATAACTATTTTCTTTGCTTCTTTGAATTTCTTTGGTCACTTACTAATCAATATAAGTACTATTGACAATTCTATAGGGTGTTAGGATAGCTCTATTTGTGTTCTAGTGATGGACATAGCTAAACGGATAGGCCCTTCAGTATAAAATTTCCTTATCCATACATTTAATATCTACCTTAGTCACCCCGATAATATGCTCTCAACAACCTTGATCACTTCTATCACCATATGTGTCCCCGATGAGTTGATCGAGTGTCGAAAAAACTAAAAATCACTCATTTGGATTTTCTTAGCTATACTGATGACCACTGTCAGAAAAACCTTTACCGATAATATAACCTCTTGTTTTTCTTTATTGGAGTAGGTCTTTCTGATAGCCTCATCAACTATCGACAAGATAAGATTTATCATCTATCAATAGTGTATGTTTCACCGATGGAGAAGACATTGAGGATTGTAGTCTTCCTTAAAGTCCTCTGAGTTGTTTCAAATTGGTAGGAGGAGGAATGTATAAGACTAATTTGAGTTTCTCTGGGTCCACTTCAATTCCTTTGTTTGATAATATGAATCTAAGGATTTTTCCAGATGTAACTCCAAAAACACACTTCTCTGAGTTCATCCAAACCTTGTATTCTTCTAACCTATCAAAAATAAATCCTAGCACCTACAAGTGTGTCTCTCTAAGTTTGGATTTTTCTAATATGTCATCAACATAATATTCCATGGTCTTATGGATCATGTCATGAAAGATCATTATCTTATCTCTTTGGTAGGTAGAACCTATTGGTTCCCAAAACCACAGATTGGAAATCCAAGAGTTTTTCCACTCCTCCTAAATAATTATGAATCATCTTTGGCCAATGAACTTGAATTATCAATTGATCAAATTCCCTTACACTTTAGGCTTTGTTAAACCAAGACAGGTAAACCTCTACCTCAAAACCAATCTGCTAGTTGGAGGCTTTTGTAAAGTGGATTCAACTCTTTGATAGCATCTTCAAGATAACAATGATTCTTGAAGGCTGGAAAACTATTAGCACTTGTAAACTTTATAAAAATAATTCTTTGTATAATTGAAATTTCTTTGAAAAAGATTGCTTTGTTGTATAAATAATTTATAAAATGTAGATATAATTGTTGATTAGGATTTCTTTGAAGACACTTGATTAAATTACCTTAGATCAATATCAAACCAGGGCCTTTATCATTTGTCAATTCTTATCAATTCAATTAATTGACCCCACGTATAACCTTGTGAGATAGTTTTAATAACTTAATCTTAAAGAAAAACCATCACTTCAAAGGAATCTATATGTATTAATAATCTAAATTTTCTATTACAGTTAGTCTTATGGATTTTATCTCCCTCACGGAAGACCAATAAGATATAATAAAATCTTCAAAACCAATCTTCAAACTGACGATCAAACTGAAACTTAATTTAAATTATAATAACATAAGATAACACATTGAAGCATCTAAATGAAAAATATTATCATAGAGAACTGATCAATTAAATGAAAATATGAATACCAACAAATATGAACAAATAATTGAGCTTGTATTGAAATAAGTATAATATAATCCAACTAGTTACATAATGTATTATTGCTTTTCCCCAATAGTGTATCTTCAAGAGACAAATCCCATCATGTACAAAAAGATGTAACTATGAATGTATATATTTTCATCTTTATTTGGTCTTGGTATCCATTCTTATAAATAATTAAGGGATGCAACATTAAATTCAGACTATTACAAAATGAGTTTTGAAAATGGTAATCCTGAATACATAATTACAAACTAATCAAGAAATTAAAAAAGTGTCACAAGATAAAAGGGACATCGTTAATTTGAATTAGGCCAATCAACTCTAGTAATTCATCCTAAAAATTGGTTGGAACCCACCCTATGTTGTTCTCCTATACCTCTCAAAAAATCTCACCTAGTTCAGCTTTGTCTTGCTCTACTTCTAATTCTAGCACATCACTTTGGTATGTATCATAACTTGTCTTCATATCCTAGGTGACAATGAGGAGACTGGTAACAATGTCCAATTGATCTTCTTTTTCCCCATTTAGACCAGGTTGATGGATAGATCTTAGTTATTCATCCCTAGGCCCAATGATTACTAGAATTCCCATTCTAGAAATCAGACAACATCGTTAGTTTGTCCAAAATTCTTGTAAAACCACTATTCATTTGGTTACTTATAAAACTGGCAAAATGCATTGAATCTTTACAATTTGTAAGGGGATTTCCAATAAATTTTCCATGTACAAGGGATTGATTAATCTTATTTGAGCATTAATAACACTCTTTTAGTTCATCTTTTGAAAATTGAAGTGATGTGACAACGGTCTTTCATCAAGGTAAGTTCTACCAATAAATGAACTCTCCTCTATCGATGTCCCTTCACTGGTAGAATCAGTGTATGTTTATCCAATTACTTATGGTATTTCATCTTCATTCTATTCCATTGGGGTGATAACTTCCTCCCTTACCATTGGAGAAGGCCCATCGATGAAACATACATTAGCGATAGAGGAGAAATCTTCTCTTGTTGATAGCCAATGAGGCTATTAGAAAGACCTATCCCAATAATGAAAAACTAAAGGGTAGCTTATCGGTAAAGGTTGTGCCAATGGTGGTCATCAGTATATCTAAGAAAATTAGAATGAAATATTTTGAGTTTTTATGACACCTAATGAAATCATCAAGGACACATATGGCGATAGAAGTGATCGAGGCTGTTGAGAGAATATTGATCGAGGAGACTGAAGATGATAGAAAATCTATGCATCGAGAAAGTTTATAATGAAGGGCTTACCGATGAAGAATTTTTTGAGGATGTACATTAGCAAAAGTTAAACCAATCATAGAAAAATGGTTTAAGAAGTGTGACAGGTCGGTATAATATATACTGATAAGTCCCAACAAAACATATACTAGTGGTAGAGGAGAAATCTTGTCTTGTTGATAATCGATGAGGCTATCAAAAAGACCTACCTTAATAAAGATAAAAAGGGTGGCTTATCAATAAAGGTTGTGCTGATAGTGGTCATCGATATAGCTAAGAAAACCAGAATGAGCGATTTTGAGTTTTTCCAACACCCGATGAACTCATCAGTGACACATATGGCAATAGAAGTGATTGAGGCTGCTGAGAACATATTGATCAGGGAGACTAAGGCTGATAGAAAATGTATGCATTAGGATAGGTAATACCAAAGGGCCTAGTGATGGAGAAGGCATTGAGGATGTACATTGGAAAAACTTAAATTGATTATAGCAAAAAGGTGTAAGAAGTGTGATAGGTCGGTATAACATATACTTATAAGTCCTATCAGTGAAACATACACTAGTCGTAGAGGAGAAATATTTTATTTTTGATAGCCGATGAGGCTATCAGAAAAACCTACCCTGATAAAGAAAAATAAAAAGGGTATCTTATCGGTAAAGGTTGTGCCAATGGTGGTCATCAGTATAGCTAAGAAAATCTGAATGAATAAATTTTAGTTTTGCTGACACACATTAAACTCATTGGGGACACATATGGCAATAGAAGTGACCGAGGCTACTAAGAGAATATTGACCAGGGAGGCTAATGCTGATAGAAAATATTTGTGTTAGAATTTTGATGAACACCAAAAGACAACTGACGAGGTTGCCATACCCACAATGACACAAACATCACAAGTATGGCAACATAGTCACCATCATTCTCCTTGGAATTCCAGTGAACACTAGAATAAAATCGACAAGGTTTCCATATATGCGATGATAAAAATGTCATAGGTATGGAAGCATATCCTTCATCTTTCTCCTCAGAATTATAATGAACAAAAGAAGAGAACCGACAAGATGGTAGTCGAACATCTGATAAGCCTTCATTAAAAATTGCCTTGTGTTACGAATATATTTACAGCGTGGTTTTATCAGAACTCTGATATGTACTCCATCATCCAAATTTATCAAAAAAAAATATGACAAGGATTCTCCTTGATGTTTTTCATAATTATGATGTATTTTTTTTCTAAATTATGACAAAGAGTCATCAAAAATCTGACCCAAATGTACTAGTGTTACCTAGGCCTTTAACCAGAGAGAATTTGATCAAGGAGGTTAGAGACATTGTAATCTTACTTAACAGAGTTAAAGGAAATGGTCAATCCTTCTACTAGGAAGAAGGGATGTATTTATTCATCCAATTATTGTTAAGCGAAGGTAAATTTATAGGTCGGGTGGAGGTAGTTGTGGAATGGTTACATGAAATTCTAGCCCATTTTGCAGATATGGAGAGATTCTACATGTATTCTTACCTTTTTTATATTTTGGCATGTACAAGAGAATGACATGGATTTCCATGCAAACCATGGTTTGAAGGAATGAGGATATATGAGTATCACCCATATTTGTAATAGGGGAAAAATCCTAAGAATTTTAGGTGGGTAAATGATGTTTTCACAACAAGACTAGTTCATGAATTGTAAGGAAATGTGAACAAAAGAATATCTAAGGAAGAAATGAAACTAGTCATTATTTATGGTAGCTACTTCATTTACAATCCATGATTTACATATATCAGGGTTGGAGGATTTGAAGGAAAACCTTTCACGTAACCTAGGTACACCCTGGATAGCCATGTTTTAATAGAAGTAGCTAGACAGTTAGCTCATGTGAGTAAGAGGTTAAAAGGAAAGAAGAATTATGGAATAGCCTTTCCTATGGAACTAGGATTTTATAGTTACAAAATTATTTCTAATACATCTTGAACTTGAATTCAAAAAACTAAACTTACAAACTTACCTAACGAGGGTCAAGTTTGACAACAAAGGTTGTGCAATGTATCACCTAGGAATTGAAGGTGGTTTCTCCCATGAGCCTCAATTGGAAGACTTCTGAGAGGACTGTGCTAATGAATTAGAAGTAAGGAAAATATTATGGTTGAGGTTTACCTTAGGGAATATTGTCTCTATGAAGTTGGAAATGAATATCAAGGGAGTTACTGAGGAGCAAGATGAAGAAGTGTTAGACTCATAGCTCATTGAGAAAGTCCAAGGGTTACATATTCTAGAGATATATTGGAGTAGACAAGAAGAAGATAATACTCAAACTAGGACCTTCAATGTAATAAAGGAAAAAAAACTTGATGAGAGAGTGAAGATTGGGGAAAACATCTATTCAAAAGGGAACAATCTCTACTGATGCACGTGCTAGCTCCACTTCAAAAAATCCTATTAATACTACTAATCAATCAGTTACATTTGATGTTGCAGGTTCAAGTAAATCTAGGAAAAGTTAATCTAAGAAGGAAAAACCTTCTCCCACATAGCCTTCACCTGCTCATGTAACCCACTCTAGGAGTAAAAAGGAAATAAAAAGATTCTAGAAAGAAAATAATTCATTGACTTGGATCATATGGAGAAGGTTCTTGAGAAAATGGAGAAGTGATCCCAAGAGACTCCTACTACAGAAAAGACTAAGAATGAGAAAAGTACATAGGAAGAAATTGACACCACTGGTGGTATAGTGCTAGTGAATTGAAGTAGTATTCAAAAACCTCCATCAAAATGTTCTACAAGTGCTTCTAGATGGCAGGAGGCTTCACTTAATAGAAAACACAACGTAGTTCATGTATTTGTACCCACTAAAGACATGGTGAGAAAGTTCCTTGGAAAGATAACTAAAATCCAAAAGCCAAAAATAGAGGCTATGCTAGAAGCTAATGAAGATATAGGGAATTTGATGATGGAGATAGAAAGGCTCACCACAAACAAGAATCTTGAAGTTACCTCATCTCAAGATTTCAAATTTGAGAAAATTGACTTAGGTGTAGCCTCGAGGGAATTTGATGCTAAGCACTTAGAATCCTCAATTAAAAAGATTATACCTCATACTTGGAAGGATTAACATGATAAGAAGGAGATGAAGCAAGCTTTACAACACATGAAAGAGTACATTTAAGCTATCCATAATCCAAAACCTCAAACCCTATCATAAATACTCTTATCTTTCGACCCCAAGTCCCCTATTAACCAAAAAAGGTTAGATTAGATTCAATAGAGAAAAATGGTAGCTGAGATATTCAATGATTAGCTTAAATACCTGATGCAGTGCAAGGTAGGAGAATCCCCAATGGAGATGTCCTAGCCCCCAGCAAATAACCACACAATAGAATATAATAACAATACAGAGATATAGATCCACGCAATGCCAATACTCATAATAGAATCATCATATTTTCACCCAACATGCCCGGCTGTAAGGCCTTCCGGGTTATGGCCAAATACAATGCTATTACAATAGAAAATCCACAAGATCTCATAAGATCCAAACCAAACCCTAGCTAGCCTAGATCCACACACTGGTAGGAACCCCCAAGGAAGATCTAAACTTGTGCTCGCAAGCCCACCAAGCAATCTCCTTGTTTCCCAAGCCGCAGCTACTAGCTCTCCTCAAAACTCGCTCCACATCCACCTCCTCTTCTCCCCAGTGGATGAATGACTCCTCAAGAGTTCCCCCACAACCCCTACTTATACCAATCTAAGCCACAGGTCGGCCCTAAAAGTAAATTAAATACAAATACCGAAATTAAATGCCACAAGTCGGCCAACAACAACAATTGAATTCCCAAAATAGATGTCTTAGTAAAATTGCGATATCTCCTAGCTCCAGATGAATTAGAACTCGTGCTTCGAACCGTAGGTAGAAATATAGGCCCTCTTCAATCCCTAAAATTTGTAGCCTCTAACTATTTATGGAAAATTACTTATACAGCCTGAAATAGGAACCAAATTCCTAAGCAAGGCCGAGCTCCCCAAGGCCATGCTAAGCAACCAAGACCATGCCAAGTTCCATTAAATACATCAAATCCAATCACCGAAGACCCAAGTAGGTTTATCCAACCCTACCAAACCCCTCACACATGAAAATAAGTCCACATGACTCCATAAAATCTCCCAAACATGCAGGATAGCCAACTACCCTGGGATGCTCCTGCATCAGACTCCCCAAGTGCGAAAAGAAGTATGCCTCATACTTTGATTCCCGATGAAATATCTGCAACCATCTTCATCTTCACCAAAGGCTTCCACTCCAACAGGGACAATAGAGCCAACATGCAAATCATCCAAATCCGCATCCATCTGTCAACCACTAGAATCTCAACCATCCAATCAACATGCTCACTGCCAGGAACAAACTGAACATAGTGCCTCACCAACATTCTCTGTAGCTGATCACTACCAACAACAACAATATCCTCAAACATGAAATCCATGTCACCAACATGTAAGCTCAAATCCACAATAGGAGCAACATGTAAATCCTCAACCATGTCAACCACCAATAGGTCCACATCAGGAACATACAGATCTGTAGTATCATGTAGATCCTCAACCACATCAACAACTAGTGAATCCACACTAGCAACATCCATATCACCAACATATGGATCATCACCCTTAGCAACCTGATTATCCACGACCAAGTGCTCCACAATTTCCATGTCAGACTCAACCAACTGATCATGAAAACCAATCTCAATCACAGCATCAACAAGGTTAGGAAGCTCCATAGAAACATCCACAGGTTTCTCTGCAGGTTCCACATCAGCCTCCACACACTGATCAACAAAACCAACTTCCATCTTGACCTTGCTATGCCCTCTTCTCTCTCGAACAAGTCTTCTAACTAGCCAGACAACTCGCTTCCTGATCGGTAGACTCCAGCTCCACGGTTTCAAGATCTCTCGAACTCTCTTATGAAATTTATCTAGAGATGGATCACTCTCAACCATCCTTTCCTTAACTTGATTAGTCAATCTAGCTTCCAATCGAGCAAAATTCTTTGAAATATTCTTCTCCACTACATCATGGAGTTTTGCAATCATCTCAGGGTCCAATATTCTTAGAGCCATCTTCTAAGATCTTTGCAAACCCTCTGTAGCAAATCACCAACTAGATCCAACCTTCAACTAGGTCCTAGTGCAAACTGCCTCACATTCGGCGCTCTGTCCACACACTTAGGAACAACCTTCACTCTGAAAAACTCCACCCAAGGTCCTGGTGTAAACTGCCTCACATTCGGCGCTCTGTCCACACACTCAGGAACAACTGTGCTCTGATACCACTTGATGCAGTGCAAGGTAGGAGAATCCCCAATGGAGATTTCCTAGCCCCCAGCACATAACCACACAATAGAATATAATAACAATACAGAGATATAGATCCACGCAATGCCAATACTCATAATAGAATCATCATATTTTCATCCAACATGCCCGGCTGTAAGGCATTCCGGGTTACGGCCAAATACAATGCTATTACAATAGAAAATCCACAAGATCTCGCAAGATCCAAACCAAACCCTATCTAGCCCAGATCCACACACTGGTAGGAACCCCCAAGGAAGATCTAAACTTGTGCTCGCAAGCCCACCAAGCAATCTCCTTGTTTCCCAAGCCGCAGCTACTAGCTCTCCTCAAAACTCACTCCACATCCACCTCCTCTTCTCCCCAGTGGATGAATGACTCCTCAAGAGTTCCCCCACAACCCCTACTTATACCAATCTAAGCCACAAGTCGGCCCTAAAAATAAATTAAATACAAATACCGAAATTAAATGCCACAAGTCGGCCAACAACAACAATTAAATTCCCAAAATAGATGTCTTAGTAAAATTGCGATATCTCCTAGCTCCGGATGAATTAGAACTCGTGCTTCGAACTGTAGGTAGAAATATAGGCCCTATTCAATCCCTAAAATTTGTAGCCTCTAACTCTTTATGGAAAATTACTTATACATCCTGAAATAGGCACCAAATTCCTAAGCAAGGCCGAGCTCCCCAAGGCCATGCTAAGCAACCAAGACCATGCCAAGTTCCATTAAATACATCAAATCCAATCACCGAAGACCCAAGTAGGTTTATCCAACCCTACCAAACCCCTCACACATGAAAATAAGTCCACATGACTCCATAAAATCTCCCAAACATGCAGGATAGCCAACTACCCTGGGATGCTCCTGCATCAATACCTTATGTAGGGAGGGACATATTACATCACTTCTCTAAGTGATATTTACCAGGACACCACCACTATCAATAATGAATTAGAAGTAGAAGCCACTTCCAAGGATAAAGAAAGAATCAAATGGATGGTTGTGGTTGCATAGATGGGGGATGTCCAAAAATTTGGGGTTATGAATTTTCTAGTTGAAAAACTAGTACAAAGGATAGATGACAATATTTTATATGTTTCAAAGAAGAATATAAAATGGAGGAATTTGATTATCAAGCAAGGAATTGAGGAGTCGATGAAACCATCAAAAGAACTAGTTGGCCTTGCAAACATAATGCTCTAAGATCTACAATGCATTGATGTTTAGCTCATGAGGGAGGATTGATAGACCATTTGAGATGGGAAGCAAATGATTAATTCCTTTAAAGGAAAGGTTCAATAAGTAAGAGATACAAAATCCTTGACAATAAAGGACTTCTCTAGGGTAGCTAGGATTGAATCCACATTAACTATCTATCTTGATCATTTGAAAATGCATGAGAAGAAGGTGGCACAAGTCTATAAAGACAAAGAGGTATGGAAGTAGAGAATCAAACACATAGGACTCCCTAACTACTAGACTATCATCAGTTTATTGATGACACACTTGGAATGGAAAACTCAACATGGGGTATCAGTTGGACAAGAAAAGTTCACAAATTCCTTAGCCTAGTCTCCTCCTGATCATGGTTTCAGAATGATAGCTCAAGCCATTTTGGCTCATCTTTTTTGTTTTATGTTAATTTTAGTAAAAACTGCTTCTAGATAGGAACTCCCAAGTGGAGTTAGTGGAACTAAATTTAAAAGACAGTTTAGCCCAGTGGGCTATATATTCTGATGTTTAAGAATTTAAGAGGGTTAGCCATTTTGATATAGATTAGATACTTGGTGATTTTCATATGTAATTTTGGGGTGAAGAGACATTAATCTACTGGTTGATGAAAATTGTTGCTATTTTAAATTCATGCATTTTAAATGAATAGACAATTTTGGGGGGGAATTTGTTCATTCTTAGCAACAGTTTATTGCTTTTTACTGTTCATGGAAATATATTGAGTGTGATGATTAGAGTATGATTTTATTATTATTTTTATAGATTCAAAAACTGTATTAAGTTTGTTGGCTTAATATGTATGTAATCTGTCACATAATGTTTATGCACATTCAATATAATGTTTATGGTTGAATGCTTAAGATTTTAATTCTTTCTGGGTAAAAGTGTTAGTAATTTGTATATTTCCATTCATTAAATAATTCATTGAAGATCTCAGAAAGAGAGTTGTACCTATAAAATTTAGAGGGTTTAATCGTGAGAGGTTACCCAACTATTGGTAAAAATTTATAATCTTCATTCTTTCAAGGGGCATAGGGTTATTTATTTTATTTGCATATAAGATTTTTGGGGATAAATCTGTTAGCCAACAAATTTTTGGAGACTCAACTGGGGAAAACAAACAAAATAACTTTATGTTCAATAATGAATAGTCTCTTGTGTATGGGGTAATATGTCGCTTCCCCATGAAAATGTCTTCCCTGTAATGCAACCAAATTTAAGTTTTCAAGACACATAGGAAGGTATTATAATTGAATTGAATACTTTGGCTTGGTGTTTAAGGAGGATTCCTTAAGATTATAGATGAGAAAAATTAGTCTTAGAAAGAGAATAAGATATTTCTACAAATATAAGGTTTTTAGTTGAAAGACAATGGATAAGAGAAGCTGAAAATTAGGCTCACAATTTAGCACCAAACCCACCTCAAGTTGGAAGAAACCAAGAACATCCCAATAATTAGTCACACCTATATATCATTTTCAATTTAGACTAGAGTCCATAAAGTGCACTAGGTCTTTGAGATAAGAAGGAACATTTGATCCAATCTTTGAATCCCCACATAACCTAGATTTTTCTCCAAACCTCACTCTGAGAAGATCCAAAAGTAGACCACCCTTACTACCAAAGACCCCCATTTCACCAATTTTTCAAGCTCTTACTTTACATGGGACTATTCTTCCTATTGTGATAAACCTAGCTCCTTATACTCCAATCATGGCTCAACCTTAGGGAGTAGCTATAGGGCCTTTGAACTTAGGAGCACAGTTAAATGCCCTACCTAAAGGAGAAAATGAAGTCTTACCTAAATTTAATGGAGATGGAAGTAAGACTACTACTGAACATTTAAACGATTACAATGTTGTGTGTGGTGTGTTGGTAGTGCAACATCAAGATGTTGTAGTAAGGTTGTTTGTGCAAACTCTCATTGATAGTGTTGTATAATGGTTTTATCATTTACCCACAGGCTGCATTACTAGTTGGAATGATATGAAGACTAGATTTGAGGTAATATTTAAAGGAATATAAGATGAACATTCATTATTGGCTCAATTAATCTATCTTAAAGAGGAAATTCATAAACGTATGAGAGAATTTGTTGCTAAATATGATAAGATTATCAATAAAATTGCTTCTAATCAAATACCTACAATTGAGAACCGGAAATGCTTCTTTATCAATGCAATGCCCCCTGATATAATGTTTCAACTAAAAAGTGAAAGAGTAGAAGATTTGGCCATTTCTCAAGCCACAATGATACAATTAGAAGATGATCTTATCACTACTAGAAAATGGAAAAAGAGGTTCAAATACTGAATGCACAAGAATCTACATATTTTGACCCTATGATATAAATATTGGTTAATGATGTGATCGCTCTTAAAAGGAAATTGACTAAATAAAATACACCATATCAAGATATTCCCAGGAAGTTATTGAATTAAAATTTAGGACCTTCTAGCAAACAATTATTATTTCATACTACACAACAAGGGTTACCCATTGAACCACCTCCTAGAAACAAAGCTAACATGTGTATTTTCCAATTGACCAATGACCATGATGGAAACACATGTCTTAAAATGGTGTGTTATGTACAATTGGAAAAAAAATGAGATCATGGAGGATCCACTCAAAGATGGAAGGATCCCTAAACAACCTGGCAACTCTGTAAGTTCCTTGAATACGAGTCATACTCAGAAAGAGGAGGTGACATTTTGGTGACTTTAGAAGAACCACCTTGCATGGTCCTTACAAGGAATAAATGCAATTCAAAATCATCTAGCTATACACCATCTCCAAGATTGGTCAACAAAGTAAAATAACCTTTGACTTGAACCGATGTAAGTTCAAAAGTTCAAAGTTCATTAACACTTGAGGTTCAATTGCTTAAGAGATTTGAATCTGAATCTTCTTTTAACATAGCTGAGTTTTGTAAATCTTATAAAATACAAATCTCTCTTGAACAATATCTTAGGTTAAATCCTAAAGAGTTAGACAAGTTAATTGAATATGTTAAAGGTACCAGTTCACCTAAAATTAACAATGGTCAAATGACTAATGCTCAATCTACAAAAGCTTCCCCCATCCCATTCACCTAGCTAGCCAAAGAGAATTGAACCTCCATTACAAATATATGCTTCAATTGAGTCTTCACAAACTCATGCCCAACCTGAGCCCTTCTATGTTTCTCTATTCATTCATGGTCATAAGTTGAGTAATTATATAATATATTCAGGGGCCTCTGACAACATTATGTCACCGTCCGTAGAAAAATCCCTAGATTTACCATTAACCAAAACTTTTGGCAGGTTTTATTCAATGGATTCAAAATAGGTACCATTTCTTGGATAGATCAAAGATGCTTAGGCGGTATTAGCGGTGTATCCTAGTTAAAATCCCAAGCTAACAATCTTAGTTGCTGATATCCCTTCCAACTATGAAATGTTGTTAAGAAGGATGTTTTTTAGAGACCTGGATGGTGAGATTAAGATGGATTAGTCTTAGGCTACCATTCCAATTGGAAAAAAAAAGGTTGTTCTTGAACTTGAGGTGAAATATAAATATATTGTTTTCCCTTCTGAAGACCCCAGATTGCATATCTTGTACCAAGAGTCAAAGTTTGGAAATTATGTGATCCTACCAAAAAAAGACATAGTGGATGCAGAGCACACCACTGAAGAAGCAGTATGGGTCATGGAATTTAATGGGAGCTATTCCACTATTGGTTTTGGAGTTGGAGTAGTGTTCATATTTCCAATAAAAGAGAATATACCACTTTCTTTCAAATTAGAATTTAGTAATACTAACAACACAATAGAGTACAAAGATTTATTATTAGGAATGGAGGAAACAAAGAGAAGAGGAATCAAATTGTTCAAATATAAAGGTGATGCCGAACTAATTGTGAAGCAAGTTCAGAATATTTTTCTTGTTAAAAATGAAAGGATGAAACATTATCAAAATAGATTTTAGGAGGAAATTGAAGGTTTCAAGGCTTTCATTATTGAGGCCATACCAAGAGAGCTGAATTCTAGGACGAATGCATTGGTAGGTTCAACATCTTTATTAATTCCTCACCCTAACTTTGGAAATGATGTACACAAAATTGAACTTATCCACAGCCCAGTGTCACAAACAATTCTAAATCCTGGTAGGTATTTCACAATGATAAATAGATTAATGCATTGATGCAGTACGTGGATATGTTTACACCAAAATATTTCAAAGGTTCCCAATATAAATGTCATGAGCTTTGTCGAGATATAAAGGAGTTTCAAGAACAAGACATTTTTAAGCTTAAAGGTAACAAAATTCCCAAAGGGTTAGTTTCTTTGGAGAAATTATTTGCCCAACATGACTATTACACTAGAGAAGAAAAAATGTAGGAGATTAAAAAATATGGTTCCTATAAAAGAATTAACATAGGGAGTGAATTTAACCCCAAGTTTGCCAATCTAGGAATATGTTGCTCTCCTGATGAAAAATACAAATTCATAGAATTATTAAAAGATCATAAAGATGTGTTTGCATGGTCTTATGAAGATCTTAAAATTTTTAGTCAAGGTTAGTTTCAACATTACATCCCTTTAAAGATTGGCATAAATCCTTTTAGACAGAAGTTATGAAATTATAATCCTAAAGTGGTTGATGAAATTTTCAAAGAAGTAGACAAGATGTTGCAGGCAAAAATACTATACCCAATTCACCACTTGACATGGGTGGAAAATATTATGCTAGTACATAAAAGAATGGACAAATACATATCTATGTGGACTTTTGTAATTTGAACCAAGCTAGTCTTAAGGACAACCACCCACTACTAGTTATGGATCATATATTGCAAACCATGGCTAGTTCAGAGATGATGTGGATGTTGGATGGTTTCTCTAGTTATAACCAGATTAGCATGGAAAAAGAAGACCAACATAAGACTTCCTTCGCCACACCTTGGGGGACATTTGTATATAGCTAAATGTTATTTTGATTGATTAATGCCAGTGCGAGTTTTCAATGGGCCATGAATTTATCTTTTGGGCACCTAATTAATAAGACAATCTTCATATATTTAGATGATTTACCAGTGTTCTCCAGGAAGTGGAAGTGTCCCTTGAGAGACCTTTAGGTCATGTTACAAAAATGTTGGGATCATGACATTTCTTTAAATCCTAAAAATTTGGTGTTTTGTGTAACAGAAGGGAAATTTATTGGTCATCTTATATCCCAAGATAGAGTCAAAGTAGATCTAGAGTGGGTGTGAGCCACTCAATAGTTGTGTCTTCCATCAAATAGGAGTGGAATCAAATCTTTCTCTGAACCAAAAAAATTCCTTAGGATGTTCATGCCTGATGCAGGGGAATTCTAGGGTACTCGGTGAATCTGCATGGAGGTGTGTTGTTTTGGTTATGTGTTACTCGATTGCAACTTTGACCGAGGATCTCGGTCATTAAAGGGGGGCTTGATCACTAAAGAGAACTTGGTGAACTCTGGTGCTTGGTAGAACTTGTACTCAATAATGCTTAGGGTGTTCGATCAATGTACTTTCTTGGTGATGCATAGATGGCTCAGTTGTTTCTCTAGCGCTTGGTAGTTCCAGTTTATCGACTGGAGTTCTTGAGGATTTGGTTGGCCGACTTGGTGCATTTATTGTTGGTATCTTTTTTTGCATTCTCTCATGTAGATCTAGAGGCTGACATGGAGAATTAAATGTTTGTAAGGCTATTTGAGAGCCGACTATTGTTGCATTTAATATTTGTTTGTAATAGGAGCCAACTTGGCTTAGGAGTTAATTATGTCATCTAGCCGACTTGTGGCTGAAGCTTAGTATTTAAGGAGTGTTTTGGGTAGTTGTTGAGAGAGTCATGGGAAGTCAAATAGATAGAAGTGTAGATCTAGATCCTATGAGATCTTGAAGATCAGATTGATTTTTGATAGTTTGTAATAGCAGAGCTAGTGGTTGTTTTCTTGGAGACAAGGAGATTTCTTGGAGGCTCACAAACTCAAGTTCAGATCTGCCTTAGGGTTTCCATTAGTTGCTGATTTATTTCACAACTGGACTAGCTAGAGGTGGCTTGGATCTTTGTTGATCTTGCACAACTATTTCTGATTGTAATTGGCCCTAACCCAGAAGCCCTTACAGCCAGGCATGTTAATGAAAATCTGATTTGAGCATATCTTTTTGTGTTATTCCACTATGTTGGTAGTTGGTTTCAAGGTTGGACTATCCTTAATTGGATCCTCCTTGCTCCATCCTGTGTTAGGTGGTATCAGAGCTTGAATATCTTGAGTGTATAAACCAGTTGAGGTTGTTTGCACTAGGACCTTGTTGGTGATTTATTGCTTGGGTTTTTCAAAAATCTTGAAGGATGCCTCTGAGAAGATTGGACCCTAGAGAGATTGTAGATCTCTATGATGATGTGGAGTCAAAGATTACAAAGAAGGTGAAATCTAATTTTAGATCCAAGATGGAATTGATGAAGAATGACATGATCGCTGAGATCATGAGAGGCATGATTGGTGTACCTCAGAATGTTGGTACTAAGGATGATTATGAGGAAGCTGCTGGATCTAGTCATGATGAGTAGAGAGATAGATCTGGTGAAGACAGAATTGGTTGGTTGCATAGATCTGGAGCTCGGTTAAGTAATAGTTACTAAATGGAAGTTTCTACTTTCTCTGGTACTTTGAAACCCGAGGACTTGATTGATTGGATTGGTGAATTAGAAAATTTCTTTGAGCTTGAAGAAATTGAAGATCCTCTTCGAGTGAGATTGGCATAGACTAGGTTGAAAGGACATGCTACTCTTTGGTGGAAATAATTACAAAGAGATAGAGAAGATGAAGGTGAAATGAAGATCAATCAGTGGAGGTTGATGGTGACTAAATTGAAAGCTAAGTTCATACTTGCTGACTATGAGCTTGACTTGTTTAAGAAGTTGCAGAATCTGAAGCAAAAATATTTGATTGTTGAAGACTATACCAAATGGTTCTACAAACTTACTATTTGGTCTAGACACAGACAACTTGGTAAGGAAAAGGTAGCTCAGTATGTGAATGGTTTGAGATTCAATATTTAGGATGAGCTTGTTATGCTGAAGATTGATTCTGTTGAAGATGCTTATCAGTATGCTCTAAAGGCAGAAGATAAGTTAAAAAGGAGACAACATAGTTATCCTTGAGGAAAGGAAAAGATTGATCACTCGGTGAAAGATAAACTAGCAGTTGAAGATGAACTAAAACCTGTGGAATTGAAGAAGAAGATAGGTAGAGTTATCTTTAAGGGTACTTGTTATAACTATGGTGAAGAAGGACATCGTTCTTTTGAGTGTACACATAAGAAGCTTGGTGACTGACAAACTGCTATGGTAAATGAAAACATTCAGATGAACCTATATCTGAAAACTTGCTAGTTCGGTGAATATTGCTCAGTACAAAGGAGGAACCTTGTTAGAGGAGTAACTTGTTCAAGACTCGGTGTAAGTCTGGACATAAAATTTGTGATGTAATTGTTGACAGTGGTAGCACTAATAACCTTATTGCTAAGGACATGGTTCAAAAACTTGGTTTGAATAGAATGAAATATCCACATCCTTATAGGATTGGCTGGTTACAAAATGTTCATGCTTTGGAGGTGAGGGAACAGTGCTTTGTTGATTTTCAGATTGGTCAGTATAAGGATCTAGTTTTGTGTGATATTATGGAGATGAATAGTTGTGATATATTGCTCGGTAGACCTTGGCAATATGATTGTAGAGCTATGTATGATTGTTTCAAGAATGTGTTTACTATTGAGAAGGATAACATAAAGTTTTCCCTGATGCCTTTTCTAGATGCAACACTTGATAGGATAAGTCTGAGTATTGGTAGCCGAGTTGAGTTGGTGGATCCTGAGAGGAATGATGATCAGTATGGAGAAAAAGCTTGTGTGTTATCAAGGAAAGACTTGAAAAGACAATGGAAACTGAAGTGGAAGAGTATGCAAGCTGAAGAGTTAGAGGACTTGTATGTGAAGAACCATTTCAGGGTTTATGTGCTGAATCCCAAAAGATGTTGTTCTAGCATATGAACATCTTTTCTAACCTGGGGTGTCTGATGCAGGGGCATTCTAGGGTACTGGGTGAATTTGCATGGAGGTGTGTTGTTTTAGTTCTATGTTACTTAGTTGTAGCTTTGACTGAGGATCCCAATCATTAAAGGGGGGCTTGGTCGCTAAAGGGAACTCGGTGAACTCTGGCACTCGATATAACTTGTACTCAGTGATGCTTAGGGTGCTCAGTCAATGTACTTGCCTGGTGATGCCTAGCTGGCTCAGTTGTTTCTCTGGCACTTAGTAGTTCTAGTTTACCGACTAGATTTCTTGAGGATTTGGTTGGCCGACTTGGTGCATTTATTGTTGGTAGCTTTTTTTGCATTCTCCTATGTAGATCTAGAGGCTAACATGGAGAATTAAATGTTTGTAAGGTTATTTGAGAGCCGACTGTTGTTGCATTTTTTTTGTAATAGGATACGACTTGGCTTAGGATTTAATTATGTCATCCAGTTGACTTGTGGCTAAAGATTAGTATTTAAGGAGTATTTTGGGTAGTTGTTGAGAGATTCAGGGGAAGTCAAATAGATAGAAGTGTAGATCTAGATCCTGTGAGATCTTGAAGATCAGATTGATTTCTGATAGTTTGTAATAGAAAATCTATTACTTGTTTTCTTGGAGATAGGGATATTTCTTGGAGGCTTGCGAGCTCAAGTTCTGATCTACCTTAGGGTTTCCATCAGTTGCTGATTTATTTCAGAACTAGACTAGCTAGAGGTGGCTTGGATATTTTTTGATATTCTAGAACTATTTTTTATTGTAATTGGCCCTAACCCAGAAGGCCTTACAGCTGGGCATGTTAATGAAAATTTGATTTGAGCATATCTTGTTGTGTTATTTTGCTGTGTTTGTAGTTGGCTGCAAGGTTGGACTATCCTTAATTGGATCCTCCTTGCTCCATCCTACATCAATGCCAAATTTTACGGAGACCACTAGGCCTATGGTAGACCTGATGAGTGAAAAATAGATATTCAAGTGGAACAAAGAAGCATCTGGAGTCTTTGAGTTGATAAAGGAAGCAATTGCCCAAGCTCCTACACTAGTTCATCTTGACTTCAAAAAATATTTTATTATGTATTGCTATACCTCATAACATACTATGTCATGTATCCTGTGATTGAAAAATGACACTAATGAAGAAGCTCTAATTGCCTTTATGAGTGTACCCCTAAAGAAGCATGAATTAAATTAATCACTCATTGAAAAGAAATTTTTCACAGTGGTGAAATCAATTGAAATTTTTAGGTATTATATCTTGCTCTCACATTCAATAGAATGTGTGCCTAGTACTATGGTCAAAAGCATTATGACTAAACATGAGGTAATGGTTAATAATAGGGTGACATGGATCTCAAAGATTTAAGAATTGATCTCACTATAAAACCTACGAAACTTGTCTAAGGGAAAGGTTTATGTCATTTAATTGCTGAGAATGAAGAAGACAAGGATAAATTACCATTAGCCTTATTTGTAGGATTGAGAGATCCATGTTTTATAGATGTCAACCTTTATCTAATATATGTGAATGTCTATAACATATGAGTGCCAGAGAAAGGAGAAATTTAAAATTAAAGGCTGCTAAATATGCATAGTAGATGATGATCTTTATAAGAAAGGTTTGGATGACATATTTCTCAGGTGTGTAGACAAAGACTAAAAAGAAAAGATACCAAAAGAATTCCACAATTGACACAGTGCAAGGCCAAGAGAATCCCCAAAGGAGATGTCCAAGCCCCCAGCTAAACAACCACACAATGAAATTACAATAGTGAAGCAAGATCTGATAACAATCTGAACTCTTTATTCATAAATAACTAATTACATACAATGTTTTGGGCTATAAGGACTTCCCAATTATGGCCAATTACAAAGCAAGTAACAGTACTGCAAGATCCCTTAAGATCCTATTCAAAATCTAACCCTAGCTAGCTAGATTTATAACAACAAGCTACAACAATTTGGTAGAAACCTCCAACAAGATCTAAACTTGTGTTCGCAAGCCACCAAGAAATATCCTTGTTCCTAAGCCTCATCCACTAGCCTTGCTCACAAATTTGTAGCTTTAGATTCCTAACTTGAATCACCTAGTTCTTCTCCTACTACTCTACCCATACCCTCTTAAATACACTTCTTCAGCCACAAGTCAACTCCTAAAACAAAAAATATTAAATGCAATACAAGTCAGCTCTCAAATAGCCTTACAAACAATTAATTCTCCATGTTGGACTCCAGATCCACATAGGATAATGTAAAACATGCTATCCATATTAAATATATCAAGTCAAAAATCCACAAGAACTCCAATCGGTAAGCCAAACTACCGAACATCAAAAAAAAAAATTTGAGAAAGCTAGGCATCATCAAGCAAGCACGTCGACCGAGCACCACAAGCATCACCAAGCATAGGTTCTTCCAAGCACCAAAAGTTTTCTGAGTTCCTTCAGCAATCTAGTCCTTCAATGACTGAGCCCCTTAGTCAACACTGTAACTGAGAAACACAGAGAGAAAACTATTCCAACATAACACACCAACATGCAAGATTACCAACTACCCTAGGATGCTCCTCCATCGACAATGAGGCATGTGGAGGTCATTACTCATCTACAGTAATTATCTTCAAAATTCTTTGAAACTACTATTATTGGTCTGGCATGTTTAAAGACACCTACAAATAGGTAGCTCAATGTGAGAAATGTAAGTTCTTCTCTAAAAAATCACAATTAGCAGCTCTACCCTTGAGACCAGTCATCATAGATGAACCATTTAAATAATGGGGATTAGATTTTATAGGCCCTCTAAATCCACCATTAAGTGTTGGTCATACCCACATTCTAACCACAACCAACTACTTCACAAAATGGGTCAAAGCAATCTTAGTGAAGAAAATAACCTTATAGATAGTCTGTAATTTTCTAACAAAATATATTTTGGTCCATTTTGGGGCCCCAAAAAATATAGTTGCTGATAATGCCTCAAAATCTTCCTTTGAAGAGCTACAATTATTCTATTACGATCATGGAATTTACGTGCCCCACTCTTTAGATTATTACCCCTAGGGAAATGGGCAAATTGAATCCAGCAACAAAAACTTGATTACCATTATGAGGAAGCTAGTAAATGATAATGCTCAAGATTGGCACAAAAGGCTTTATGGGGCACTCTAGGCTGATCAAACCTCTCCCAAAAGGGTCATTTCTATGACTCCTTTTGAGTTGGTTTATGGTGTTGAGGCTCAATATCTCTACCCTTGGAGCTCTTTGCAGCTAGGTTGTAGAAAGTAATTGAAGAAGGTACTTTTCAAATTGCCTTGGAGAAGTGAATTTTGTACCTAACAAAGATTGAGGAAGATCGAGAGAATTTGGTTGATCATATAACCCATCACAAAACTCGTGTAAAGAAGATATTTGATTGCAAGTCCAGACCAAGAAAATTCATGGAAGGATACCAAGTCTTTCTCTGGGACAAACATAGAGAGTCAAAAGGAGCATATAGAAAATTTGACTCTCTCTAGAAAGGTCCATTTGTGATTAGCTAGGTAATTGGGCCAAATAATTTTAAATTGCAATATCTAGATGGAACAATACTACCACTGTCCTTTAATGGGAAAGATTTGAAATTACATAAGTTTTGAATAAGTTCTTTCTCCCTTGTACATAGTGTTTTGGTGTGTCTAGGTTTGTAGGAGTTTTTTTTTGGGGTTGATCCTTTTGTTGTTATTTTTATCCCACTACAAAACTAGGGAGTCTAATTTCATTCCTATTCCTTCACAGTCCTAGTCCCCAGTCAAATCCAGTGTTACCCCATCAATTTTCATTGCTTAAGCTAAAGGGTCTTTCTCGGTCTCTTTAAATTTGAACTTTGAACCTTGTCTAGTGGATTTTCCTATTTAAAACGTCTAAGTCCTCCGAGCCCATGTCTTCAACTTGAACCTTGAACCTCTTTCAGTTTGGTTCAAAGTTCAAAGTTTAAAGTCCAAAAAATAGAATTGTCTTATTTTCTTTGGGTGGAAAGCTGTCGGGTCTTTATCTTAAGCATCTTATTCTTTTTGGTACAATTTATCATTAAAATCTTTTTTTGAACTTGAACTTTGAACCATATTTCTCACGGTTCACAATTCAAAGTTCATTCTTCATAAGCGGTGGTATAAGGTGTTTGAGGAGGTGATGAAAAGTGGTTGTACAGAGAAAGAGAATATTCCAAGAATTTCAAGATTTAAAATTCTATTAATGGAAAGTAATCATTGGAAATTGTGCTCGCCATGGTGAAGTGACTTATAATTAATGAATTGTCATATTTTTGTCTAATCAACAGTAATTTTTGTGATGACATTAGCTATCTCAAGCCTGTGAAATATGCAACGGATTTCTATGATATTTATTTATGTGCTTTTGAAGTCATTTCCAAATTAAGAAGTTGTTTAGACTGAAGTAGGTGAAAGATGACGAAGGTAATCGTAGCTTCATTTTCAGAGTAACAAGAATTGATGAAATCAATCAGTGAGTCCTGATTCTCCTTAAGCTTGTTAGTCAAATTGAAGAGAAAATAATAGTTTTCCAGTTTCCATTTGTGCTCAAATTATTTTGTTTTTCTTTGGGATTTATTCTATTAAAAGCATGGCTATCTCAAGACCCACCTTTCCCAAATCAAGAAAAGTGTCTTTCCTGGTAGTATGATTCTAGAAATGGGTGTTACATTGTTAATTCAGGTAGATATGAGAGAAATTATGGAAAGATTCAAGAACTCCAAGGAAGGATTCATGGTTGATAATAATTGCTAAAAGTGTGTTAATTAAAGAAACAACCTTCCCTACTATAATGCTGATGCAAGGGAGGATGGGGAGAGGGGCCAAAGGCACACCCTAACCAAATCCACCTTCCAGAGATCAACCACCTAATGCAAGGGAGGATGGGGAGAGGGGCCAAAGGCACACCCTAACCAGATCCACCTTGCAGAGATCACACGCGGAAGAAAATAACACACAAGTGAGAGAGAGAATGCAAATATCTTCCTTATTTTTCATCAAATTGATTCATACATGCCAGACTGTAAGGCCTTCCTGGTTAGGGAAAGATATTACAATTCAAGTATAGAAGTCCTCCAACATGAGAGGATCTAAAACTATCTTCCAACTTCTATCTTCCACTACTAATGTCCTAATTGATGTCCTAAAACTACAACCAAAGATTACAATATATACAAGAGGCTACCAAAAAAGTCAACCTTTAGATCCACCATCAACAAAAGGAATGACCAGATCTAGGTCTACATGCTTCCCAATCATAGATACCAACATTAAATCTGTGACCATAATTAATTACACAAGTCAGCCTCAACATGAAACTAAAACAAACAACTCGGTAAGCAAGGATAACCAAGCGCCAGAAAAGCATCACCGAGTGCCAGGGAATTAACCAACCACCAAAGGGATAACCGACCAACTTGATTAACAAAGGAAACCAAGCAACTATTGTGCCAACTTGATCAAAGTAGGAACCGAGTAACACAGGAAAACACAAACTTGTTTTTGGTGACACAGGATTTCCAAGGACCCGAGATGCTCCTGCATCAAATGCCTTGCCCTAAATTGGTCCTTTAGTTCATGAATAGATATGACTCAGTAGAGAGGTTCATTCATACCAATAATGGAGATATACTGGTTAGAATTAATAGAGATGTTGTAATGGTTGTAATGGAAATCCCTAATAAAGAGCCATATGAAGATTGGTCAATAGGTAATTCTTATTATGTCTTCTCATAAAAGAAGTTTGTGTATAGAAATGTTATTGCTCAAAGTTGGCTATTGGAGGTGTAGAAGGGAGGCTGTCATTTACCTAGGACCTTAACTAGAGAGGATTTGATCAAGGAGGTTAGATACATTGTAATATTACTCAACATAGTTAAGGGAAATGCTCACTCCTTTTAATGGGAAAACTAGTTGTATTTCTTCATCCAAGTATTGCTAAGCGGGGATAAATTTATAGATTGGGTGGAGGTAATTACAGAATGGTTACATGAAAGCCTAGCCTATTTTGTAGGCATGAAGAGGTTCTACATGTCTTCTTACCTTTTCTATATTTTGGCATGTACAAGATAATGGCATGGCATGGACTTACACACGAACCCTAGGTTGAAGGGATGAGGATATAGAAGTATCACCCACATTTGAAATAGAGGAAAAATCCTGAGAATTTCAAGCATGTAAATGATGTTTTCGCAATAAGACTATTTCATGAATTGTAAGGAAATGTGAACTAAAGAATGTCTACTGAAGAAATGAAACTAGTTAGTATTTATGGTAGCTACTTCATTCAATTTATGCGATTTACATATATCAGGGTTGGAGGATTTCAAGGTGAACCTTTCAAGTTACCTAGGTACGCCCTAGATAGCCATGTTTTAATAGAATTAGCTATATAGTTAGCTCATGTGAGGAAGAGGTTAAAAGGAAAGAAGAATTCTAGAATATCCTTTCTTGTGGAACTAGGGTTTAATAGTTGAAAAAGTATTTCTCATGCTTTGAATCTTGAACTTGAATTCAAAAAATTGAACCTACAAACTTACCTGGTGAAGATCAAGTTTGAGAAAAAAGGTTTTTCAATGTCTCACTTGGGAATTTAAGGTGGTTTCTCCCATGAGACTCAATTGGAAGACTTCTGGGAGGAATGTGCTGATGAATTTGAAGTAACAAAAATGTTATGGTCAAGGTTTACCTTAGGGAAGATTATTTCTATGAAGTTGGCAATAAATATCAAGGGAGTTACTTTGGCTGAGTAGGATATCATGGTGTTGTCATTATGCCAACATATCTTTAGTGTTAAGACAACATGATCCAAGGAGGAAGTTTTGGAGGAGTACTTATGAAAATTGTCTAAGTATAACAATGTTTATCTATCTACACAGAGACTATTTTGATCAGTGAAGTTCATAGAAGTATTTTCAGTGCATGTGCACTTGAACTCACATTATACAAGGTATATTGTGGCTACATATAAGATCCCAAGATTGTACGGCATGTACATACAAAGATATTAATGTTTTACAGAAATAATGTTGAGCTGACCAAAATAGAGAAGCAATTAGTAAATGATTATTTTGAGTTAAGGGATTATTTTTTTTATCAAAATAATGACTTAACTAATTAGGGATGACATCCTATATGTTAACCCTAAGGTAGAAAGAGTTAATATTATGTTTTGATAACATGGAAGCCGACTGATAAGATATATTTGAGATAGCTAGTATAAAGAAGGATATTATGTTATGCGAAGTTATGTATGATTTATGAGGCTAATGCGAAGTTGTAAAGAGATTTGGTATTGATGTATTATGCAAAATATGATATATTATTAGATGAGTGTGAATTGATAACAATTTTTGTAAACCCTACAAGCTAGATCAGAATATTGAAGATATTCAAAAAAAGCAAAAGGTTTTTGTGTTGTATCTTTTGTATTGAAGATTATTATTGTATATTGCATGTTTGGGAAGTGGGATCATCTTGCATACATTCATATTTTTTAATACCAACTCATAATAGGTTTGATGCTTCTAACAAGGCCTAAAGTCCTCTAACAAGGACAAAGACACTATACAGATGTAATAGACTCCTAACAAGGTCAATATCTCTAACCAGATACTTTTGATTAGTGAATCATTTTTGGGTATCATCCCCACTAGGGTTTTCCCTTGGCCAGGGTTTCCTCATGAACAATCATGGTGTTATGAGTTCCTTTATTTTACGGTTGTGTTTATTGTTTAATTTATTCAGTTTAGTTTCTTATGCAAGTTACATGTTAATTACATATATTCATAAGTAGGAAAAAGTAAAAGTTTGTGAAATA
Source organism: Chamaecyparis obtusa (assembly GCA_027943335.1). Classification (NCBI taxonomy): domain Eukaryota; kingdom Viridiplantae; phylum Streptophyta; class Pinopsida; order Cupressales; family Cupressaceae; genus Chamaecyparis; species Chamaecyparis obtusa. The sequence goes on along the minus strand of BSBK01001804.1, from coordinate 288,420 downwards.
CTGATTCATCCCCCCTCTCAGTATTTCATATTTATAACAATTGGTATCAGAGCACAGTTACTCAGAGAAGGCCTAACAACTTGAGTAAGATCTCTATGGATATGGATCTAGATGAAGCTCTTGAGAAGATTGATATTCTTACTGAAGAAATAGATACTTTGAAGAACAAATTAGTGCAAAAGACTACATTGAGAAATTAAAAGACAAGATAAAAGATCTAAAATCAAAGAAATAACCTACAAGTTAGATCAAGGATAGTGATGAAGTTTCAAAACTGAAAAAGGAGAATGAGATCCTAAAGCATGAAATAAAGGTTGTAGATCTAAAGTTAATCTTGAAAGATGATAATAACAAAGTTGAATTAGCTTTGAAGTTCAAAAATGAAGATCTAAGATCTAAACTTACCAAATTAACATCTGAATTTGAGACTACAAAGTTGCAGTATGTTGAACTTGAGAAGTACAATACAATTGTGAAAGGAGAACTAACTCAATCCAAGCAACATCTTGAGAAACTATATTCCAGAAGTGAAAAAATTGATGAACAAATTTTTATCAAAAACCTTCTTATGATAAAACTGGTCTTGGATATTTTAGAGAAAAATTCTCAAAGAATATTGAATAATGTAAAGAACCAAATCCGGAAATCCAACAACCTAAGAACAAATGAGAAGAAAAACAAAACAAAGTTGAGTTGAACCAATCTGAAGATGTACCTAAACAATCTAAGCAAGATGGATCACCTAAAGAAATCCAAAGTGAATTCAAAGGTAGATGTTTTTCACGCAATTCATTTGGACACATGAAAAGAGATTGTACAGGTAAGCAATTCAAACCTATCTCTAGTTATTGTTATAATTTTCATGGTTTTGGTCATAGCACTATTGATTTCAAGAAACCTAGATATAATAATAAAGATAATATTAGAATGTTTAGAAATACTAAATTTGCAAATAAAAGACCTACTAAAGCAACAAAAAATATAAGAAATGGAGTTGTATGTTATAGATGCAATAATTTTGGACATATTTCTAGAAATTGCAGATCACAAATTAGCCAGTGAGGACCAAGATATAAAATCAATATCATAGTTTGTTAGATTTGTAGTAACATGGGTCACACAGTGAGATATTTCAGAATGAACAACATGAGGAATCCTAATCCTAGAAGAAATGTGAACTACACTAGAAGAAATATGGATACCAACAACAATCAAAAGGGAAATAGCAGTAACATGGAAGAATTTATATCTATCAAAGCCATAGATCAAGAAAGTGCATCCACAATATCAGGAAGTTAGTCAGATGAAGCATTTGAGAGTAAGTTGGAATCAATATTGAACCCATCTTAAACTGATTAAGCATCAAATTTCATGAATTATGCATCAAATTAAGCATCATAATAGAATAGATTTCAGTAGAAATTAAATCAAGCCTTGAGAAGTTAATATAAGATAATAAGTGATATAAGGAACCTATGGTTAAGAGCTCATACAATTCTAAGCATGTATGCAATCACACAAAGAGAAACAAGTTTTGCAAGTAACCAAGAACAACTTTTTGGCATGTATACACTTATGCAATTAATGCGATGACAATGTCTTAAAAGATTTGATAGATAAAAGTGGATTATTTACATCATTTGATCATTCAAGAGTTTACAAGAGTCTTAGAGAGAAATAGAAGAGGATAAAGGTATAAGAGAAATATTTGTGAGAAAACTATGTGTAATCAAAGATGAAGAACATTTCAAGAGATAATGAAGAGTCTCAACACCCATTTGAGAAGAAAAAGAAGAATAGTTTGAATTATGGGAGGTAATTATGAGGAAGTTAACAAGGAAACCAAGGAATAAGTTGTGAAAGTAATGACTTTAGTACCAGGAGAAGCATTAAGTGAATAAGAATAGGACACTCAAACAACAAAAGCAATTTCACAGATGAAAGAAAAACCAGTTCCACCACCCACCATTCTTATTGATGATGAATCAATGCATGTAGAAGGCACCAACATTACCATTAATGGAGAAGAAGATCCTTTCAAAGATCAAGGAGAAATGGTAAATGAACAAGCAGATGAGTTAGAAAATAAGAAAGAAGATAAGGAAGAGGATGTAGAATAAGAAAAGGGAGAGGATAAGAAAGAAGAAATAAAGGCATCAAAGGAGACACAAATAGAAGCTACCAAACAAGCAGTGCAAGAGGAACAAAGTATAGGAAAGGAGGTAAAGCCTACAAAGATTATACCTCAGCACATTCAAATAGTCACACCATAGAAGATCACAATAGAAAGCTCATCAAAGTCACCCATTGAGTCAGTATTAGCAAATCTGAGAGTTGAAGTTGATGATGATGATGTTCAAATAGAGTTGATCTCATCTCTGAATAAGATAATTGGAAAGAACAAGAAAGTAAAGAGCCTAGAAGGATCACTACTTGAGGTAACAAATAAGCTCCAAGGTGTTATATCTACTCAAGTTAGTGAAGTTGATCTGCAAGTTAAAGAAAGAGAGGTAATTAAATATTTTGATAGTGAGTTCACTGCTTTATTCGACATTACATTAGTGAAAGCACAAACACTTCATGATGCACAATTATTCCAAACCACCTGTCAAAATATTAAGAATGATTTAGACAACCTTGATGTTTGCATTAAGGTTTTGGCAAGTGATGTTTTATGAGAACTATGAAGCACTTGAGGGTTGTCATTTATGGACATCGAAGATAGTATATGATAGATGATAGCTTGCAAGCTTAAAGGAAGATATTTTGGGATGTATATGACCTTCATTTAAGGTCACTTATGATTTGGTATTGATATCAGTAAGTTAAAGTGATATGAAGACTTGTGAAGACAAAGGAACAGTGAAATAGGGCATATGAATAGTCGCGATGATTAAGGGAATTTAAGATGGAATGGTAACATGATAAGTTAGATAAAGATTATGGATTACCAACACTTTGGTAATACAAGATCACCAACTTAGTATTTACTATTCACATTATTAATTATTATGTTTTGTATTATATTTGAGAGCTAACTGAATGACATAATACATATAAATGAAGAGTGTTTTGTGAAAGCGATGTATGTGATGTATGAATTATGGATGCGAGATTGGGATACCAGTAATGGTTGATGGTAGATGCAAGATTAGTGATTGACAGAGGCTATTGAGAACTACAACTGGAACTATCAAAGCATAGAAGATGCTTGTTTTTTCACTCTTGAGATCTCTTTGTAACCAAAATATTGTTTCTACGAGCTGTAAGCTTAGTATACCTTTAATAGGGTTTTGTATACCTTTAACAGGGTTAATATTCCTGTAACAAGGAAATGTACTATGTAATACTTAGCTCCTAACAAGGCTAGATCTCCTAATAGGGATATTATACTTTAGTGCTTAGTTGTGAATACCATCCCCACCTGGGTTTTCCCTTGGCCAGGGTTTCCTCGAAAACAAATAATGATGTTGTAATACCCCAAAAATGGGCTATAAGTTCATTAACCTCCTATATCAACATATCGAACGAAATCGACATCAAAGTCCTAACCAAAGGCACATCTGAACATCATCGAATCATAATTGATTATCCTAAATTCTGCATTGGGGAATATTCCTAGTAATATTCCTAATCATCATAATTATCTTTGATTTAATGATTATTTGGCGATAAATCCTATTTATGCTAAAGTTTGATTAATTGAATATTCTCAATATTTAATTAATTAGATTTAATTCTGCCACTTAATTATTTAATTGAATTTAATTATATTTATTCTTAATTATTATTATTTAAATGTGACAATAAATCAAAATTCCTATCATTAATTGATTAAATTCTTATTTAATTAATTAAAGCAAGTTGTCAATTTTTAATAATATTATTTTAGAATAAAAGTTTGATTAAATAATTGATTAACCCATAAATCAATTGTTTTATTTTTCAAAATCAGTTAAGTTGAGAATAAATCACTTTATTTATTTATTAATTCATAATTATCCATGTGCACAATCAAAGAGCAGTTAAACTCCAAATCAGAAAATCAATGCAAGTTATTGACTTTTTGGAACTCAACATCATTTTTGAGTTTTAGAATTGATCTAAACTTCTAATTTGAGTTAAAAAGTTGTTTTTGCATGATTTGCATATTTTTGTGAATTAAATTATCTTTATTTAAAAATAACTCAAAAATCAAGCTGAGTTAATCTGAGTGATTTATGGCTTTCTTTTCATGCACCTCCAAAGCCTTGGATTTCTATAAAATTAAGGCTTCAGCTCATCTCAAATCATCTCATAATTTTTTATAATCACACTGAAGAATTGCTATTTGGAGAATCAAAGCTTATTGCAAATCAAGGCTATTGTGAGATCAATTTGGTTTTTACATTCATTTAGTTTTTCATATCATATCATTGTTAGATCAATTCATAGCATATCAGTTTTTACATATCATAGATTTCATATCATTTTTCATCTTATTGCATAGAAAATATCCAAAAACAAAATAGATTAATTGCATTCATATTTCATATCAGTTTTGCATTCAAATCCTTCATTTAGGTGTCGTCTAGGTCACTGATCTCGATAACAATCTGAGAACATCAATCTCGCACCTATTAGAAGGCAATAAATTGTCTGGTTAGTTTAGCTTTCAATTCATTGCATGATTTCATTTTTGCTAACCTCTAATGTTTTACTGAAGTGTTGTGTCTACAGATCAGGTACAAAATTCACACACACAGATGTTATGAGTTATGTGTTATTTTCTTATGTTCTTTTCATTTATACAATCATATGGTTCATTTGGAATTGGTATAAGCTTAGTATAAAGTGCTATAATATTGATTCACCCCCCCTCTTAGTATTACTCAATCCTAACAATTGGTATCAGAGCTATTGGCCCTTGGAGATAAAGTCTAACAACTTAAGGGAGATCATAATGGATTCAGAATGTTTCCAAGAGAACTTTGAAGTAGCACTTGATGACCTGGAGAAAGAAAAGACTAAGAATGGTCAATTGAAATTCAAATTAAGAAGAGAGGTTTTATCAAGAAACCAACTTGAACTTTCAAGAAATCAGAGACAAGACCTTATGAAAAAGATCAAGGAGGATTTAGACAATGATACATTAGACCAAGTAAATAAGCTTGAGAAAGAAAAAGAACAAATCAATATTTTGATGATTAAGGAGATCCAACACAAAAAGAATACAAGATACAAATTTGAAGAGACTCTAAAAGAAGTGAACATTTAGATAGGACAAATGCAAATTGAACTTGATCACTACAAGGATAAATGCCTAGAATTAGAGAAATACAATCAGATCATTAAAGGTGAACTCACTCAAGCCAAGTTACACATTGAGAAATTACATATGAGAAGTGATAAGATTGATGAACAAAAAGAGAGACATAAACCTAAAGGATATATGACTAGAATTGGATACAATGAAGGAGAATGTTCTAAATCTCATGAAAAACCACATGAAGTGAAGATTGAAGAAAGACCTACTTTTGAAGAACCTAGAGATCAGATCACACCTTTCAGAGGTAGATGCCATGGATGTAATAAACTTGGACACATGAAAAGAGATTGTAGAGATAAAGGCCCTTTCAAACCCTTTACTGGTTATTGTTATAACTATTATGCATATGTACATAAGAAAGAAGAATGTAGGAAACTTGATCAGTCAAGGAAAAGGGAAGATTACATCATAGAAGAATCAATAGCCAAGATCACATGCTACAAATGTAATAACCTTGGACATATTGCAAGGTTTTGTAAACTACAAATTAATCAAGACAAAAGACCACCCACATGTTAGAAGTGCAACAACTCAAGACATATAGATAAGTTTTGTAGGTATAATGGAATGGACAAAAGAAGAGGACCACCTCCTATGGTTATAAAGAAAAATATTGGTGACAGTGGTAAAAGTCTTGGTGAATACATAGATGAATTCAAGAATAATTTTAGGAAACCAGCAGATGAAGATGATGGTAAGACATGGAAGGTCAAAGAATTCAATAAGGCATTGGTTCGGGGAGAGACAATAGATGCTACTATGCCTTCTCCTAATATTAACATTGCTACATCGACCTAGAAGGATGAGCATGGCCTTAGGGGGAGCATTGGATGAAGACAAAAGATTATATCTAGCCCCTGATTCTAAGGAATGAGCTCGTGCAAGCTTAGATATGATGTACATAGACACTGTGGAGTCTATATCTGTGATCACAACATTTGAAGATTCATATACTATGAGCATGAGATTTTAGATTGACTGGACAATATGCGAAGTTGAGCTAACTAAGTTAATTGTATTTACTCACTTGGTGGTGAATAAAAGACCTCAAGGAATCTCACTTCTTCACCATTTTACAAGCAACGACCAAGGAGAGTAGGGTTAAGAAGCATATTAATCGCTAAGAAGCTACATTGCATGATCAATCGAAGCAAAAGTTCCAAATTCAATGTATTCAAGGTATTTAGATCATTTACTCAAACAAGAAGCTATGGATACACCTGTGATATATGATGTTGTGGATAGGCCTAGATATAAGTTTAAGAGATATCCCTTTAAGTCTTGTGAGGATGACCCTAAAGGATCCTTTTTGCAAACACTATATGACATCTTGCATGTAGAAGATATTAGGGCATACATTCATTGCAAGTATGAAATAATAGGAGATGAGGAGATATACAGGGAAATAGATGAGATGATTGAATCTATGGAAAAATGAAGGATGAGTTTAAACACTTAGATGACCTAACCATCATGAATCTAACCCTCATGAATGAATTTAGTGAAACAAAATGGTTCAAGCTAATACTTAGTAGAGCTCATAACCAATTTATTTGGATAGATGACCAGCCTGTGAAGATCTTTAGTAAGTTAGTTCATGACATTACTAGGCTAGATAACATTGGAGCTATCCCTATGGTAGAAAAGAACATTAAAAAGAAAGTTGAAACCCTAACTCATTCAAAATGGGACAAGTGAGTTATGACTTTCAATGACATGTTCCAACAAGATGTAAGACTAGTTGCAATGCTTCTAGGATACAATCTATACTATAGTAACAGACCTAATTTAGTTTCAACAGGAGTCATAATAATGGCCTATAGGATGGTGAAAGAGAATACCAAATAAAACCTATGTGATATTCTGGCACAACAGTTTTTGGAAAATGTAAAGATAGTTAAGAAGGATAAGTCTAACGCATTTATATTTGGCTCACTACTAGTTCATATGTACATACATATTGAGCATAAGTTTCCCAGATTGTACCCTAGAGCATGGAAGAACAACATACCCATTGGTATTCAAATAACAAAGAGCTATCAAAGACAAAATAGTACATGGGTAGATGGTGAGTTATTTTTTATGATCAAAATCCTACAAAGGAAAATGAAAGAAATATATAGAATCCCTGAGGAACTAGTTGAGAAGTACAAGGATACAATCTATTTCATGGTTGAAACTATTTGTGTATGCTTTGAAGCAGTGGAACCTAGGAAGAAATGGTGCTATCCCATGGGATACAAAGTCAATTCTAAAGTTCTTGTGATGCAGATAGGACATGTACTAGCATATGAAGTTGACACATCTAAGGAAAGATGGGGCACATATTTAGAAAAGTCAGCTAAATTCAGAGAAGAACATGATAAAGGCACAAGGAAAAGGAAGATAGAGAAAATGGTTGATAATATGGAAGCCAAGGCCGAGATAACAAAGGAAGAACTAAAAGGAGTAAGGAACAAGATGACTGAAGGAACCTCTAGATCAACAAGCATGAGACTTGAAGCCCCTCCACCTTCAAAAGAATAAAACATAATAAGTCCTACTTCCAATATCATTGATCTATCTATCATCTTAGAGAAGATAGCCTAAGAAGATTCACCTATGAGCACACCTAGGAGATAATATAGAACAACCAAACCCAATAGCCCTAAGAAAAAAAAGGTTGAAGTAGAAGCAAAGAGAAAAGAAGATAAGATAACTGAGAAGAAATAAGAGAAAGTAGAAAAAAAAGAAAGAAGAGAACCTCTGGAAGTTAGACATTAAAATATTGCATAAAAGGATAATAACACATGGTAACTTGAAGACACTAAACATATACTATGAGAGGTATGACTTTGATAATTAGTCATTAATTGAAGATATAGTGATTGAGCATTTATTGGTTTACAAAAAGAATCTATTGGAAATTGAGGGTAGTATACCAAAATACTTGTATGGAAAGTTAGAAATCAAAAAATAACTTGCACAAATAGAAGATGAGGCAATAAGAAACAAAGCTATTGAGGACATGTTTCATGTAGTTTCTATACAGGAAAGAGAGAAGATAATTAAGGAACTAAAACCCTTATTGAGAACAAAAGCCAGACTTGTGAAAATAATGGCCAGAAAATATGATGAAGTCATTGAGGATACACAGAAGGCACTAGATCAAATAATGATGAGCGACATTCCAGAAAAAGCTTCACCTCCTAAGGCTACCAAGCCCACACCTATAGGAATAGGAGAAAGCTCTAAGTCAGCTGAGGTCATCATGGAAGGAATCAAAGTAAATGTTGACAAGAAATGAGAATTCTTTGTTTCTAGTGTGCCTATAACCCTTGACACTTCACCTGATGAAAGTGATCCATTTCAAGAAAACTTGGATAGTGCAGTGATAGAAGAAGGAAAATAGGAAGAGGAAGGACAGAAAGAGGAAGAACAGAGAGAAGAAATTTGCATAGGTAAAGGAGAAGAGCCAAGAGTTGAGGTAAAGCAAGAACCTAATACTTCCACCACTTTATTGTTGGCAAGTATGGACAAGCCTGTGAGCCCTGATGAAGAGAACATGGATGAGGATAAATTGATGAGATTATCCTTCATGGAATTTTCTAAGGCAAAATAAAGGCTAGAACAAAAAGGTTAAGGTAATTGCTAGGGCAGTTGATACAGTGAATAAAATACTCCCTATACCTATTGTGTTTCAAGGAAAAGATGATGCAGAGAACATTATCTAATGAACTAAAACTGATTGAGTATCTGGATGAACTGAAGAAATAATGATTACAGATCACTGAGCTACTGAAGTGATATGTAAGATGATTAAATCAGTCAATATGTTATCATTGATGTCAACTAGTTTTGACAGTACTTATCATGATAGTTACAAACATTTGAACATCTGTTGAAGGAAGAAAAGATGAAGAACTAAGATATCTACATAAGGAAAAGATGGATATGACAGAAAAGGATAAGGTAAACATTGGGTAACTTATTGATGAATCTATGACTTTATATTGTTGACTTGAGCATGTTACATTAATCTCTTATGAAGAAGAGATTTGAATTTGAACAAGTCAATGTGGTCTATAATTGAAGACTTATGTATACACCGAGCTAGTGCAGTGTATACCAATTAACAGTAATAACTAAGCTAGTTATCACCGATGCATTTCAGTATTAACTGAGTATGGATGAAAACATTAAATACTAAGAACAACCGATTGAAATTGATGAGTTGGAAGTTGTTATGATTTATAGGTTAATGATGAAGTTAGTTATGAGATCCACTGCTGACATAATTTAGAGATGATCTAAAGGATGAGATTAAAATGTGTTAAAGATACATCTTCTGAGGAAGGTTTAAGCAGCAAAATGGATGAAGGAGATTAAGAGGAAAAATCTAATGGCTGTTACGAAAATGGTTTACACATCTATATAAGAGATTTGAGTTTCATTGTTGAAACATGATAGATAAAAAGGAGACTACATAGATTTTGCATGAAGACTTTATTCATGCATGTCTGTTCAAACTGGTTATTGAAAGAATGGAGATGTAGACATTACTGAGCATCAGAGAACTATTTACAAAGTAAAAGTAAGTTGAGAAACATTGAGGAAGTGAATTGATTAATGATCAAAGGATTTTATGAGCATAGCATAGATCTGAATATTTGTAATTGAGTTGTATTTGAATTAGATCAGTACTATATCAATTTAACCATTGATTCAGAAAATCTCTTAACCGAGTGGACTTAACAGTCTTATTGTACTATCCTATGACATTCGTTGAATGTAAAGTGTTATCTTGTTGACCCCATAGTGAATTCTGGTCAAAAGTTAACTATCAGTGATAAATCCTCTAACTAGGTCACACCTAATAGTGTGCATTGTAACCTTTAATGGGGTTGGCTCTTTACCGACCTCACTTCAGAAGAGTGAATTATTTTGGGTTACCGGTCCCAGGTGGTTTTTCCCTTAGCAGGGTTTCCACGTTAAATCATTATGTCATGTGTTATTTGTTATGATTATTTTTCTATCATAATTTACATACTGCATAGTTGATTAGTTGGTAATCATGGTTTGGATAATTATTGGTAATCGGTAAAGTGAATAGACAGATTGATATTTTATGTTATCGAGCTGCATAAATTGTTGAAATTGTTTTATAAGGTACATTTTGGAGTTTGGGACTATAGGATAACTGTTCTAACTGATTCACCCCTCCTCTTAGTTATTCTAACAATTAGTATCAAAGCGTATTGGTTTCTTGGAAGAAAGTTTTAAGGAATTGAGCTGAAAGATCACAAGATGTATAAGAGGGAAGTGCCGAAGCTGAACAAAGATAACTTCACCACATGGAAAATCTAAATGAGGCTTCACATATCTAGAATCAAACAATCTGTTATACATTTACTTGACAATGGTTACTTACAACTGAATGTTGGACCTTTGACTCTTGATCAGTTGAGAGACTGACATGAAAATAATATTACTATGATAGAGATTGTTGCTAGTCTATCTAATGTTGAATTTGAGGATATCAAGGATTGCACTACAATGAAGAAAATGTGGGATAAACTTTCTCTATTTTATGGTAGTGATGTGAATGTGATGAGAGCCAGAGTTGAAAGCTTGAGATGTAGATTTGATGACATGAAGATGAAGGAAGGAGAGAACATCATACAATAATCAAACCAAATCAAAGAGGTAGTCAATGCTATCCGAGGAGTAGGACATCCTATTGATGAAGATACTATGGTAAGTAAGATACTGAGAACCTTGTTTCCTATCTATGCAATTGGAATATCTGCTATTCATGAAATGAGGTATGCACCTAATAGTACTCTTACTCCTGATAGTCTGATTGGAAAGTTAACTACTTTTGAGCTGAATAATTATGACAATAGTGTTGTACCGAGTGTTGATTCTTCTTTTATGTCATCTCCTAAGATTGGTAAATCTAGCAGTAAGCATAATATAAAGAATGAAAGTGACAGTGATAGTGAAGATGAGCTTGATGAGCTTGAAGCACTTATGGCTTGGAGACTTCAAAAAGGTAAAGGAAGGTATAATGGAAAGTTACCTTTAGATTGTTAATTGTAAAGAGATTGGCCATATTAATGCTAAATATCCTAATAGGAAAGAGGAAGATAAAGACAATGACCGATTTGGTGATGGAAAGTTTGGCAGAAGGAATAACAGAGGAAACTGACACTACAACAGAGACAACTAAGGTTACAAAGACAAAGGAAAAAAGACATGTTACCTTGTTGGAGAATATGACACCGACACTGACACTGAAGATGAAATTGAAGTGGTATTTGTTGCAATAAAAGATGATTCAGAAGAGGAGGAAAGGTATGTAGAAACAACCCTTATTTCTAAAGTTAGTAAGAATGATAGTTGGATCATTGATAGTAATTGTACACATCACATGACTGGTGATGAAGATAAGTTTGATCATCTTGAGCATTATAATGGAGGATCAATGAAAATGGGAAATGATACACCTTGTCAGGTGAAAGGAAAAGGGTCCATCTTATTGAATGATAGAATTATATGTGATAATGCATACTAGGTAAAAGGACTTAACTATAATTTTTTGAGTGTGGCAAAGCTGAATAAATCAGGTCACCAAGTTTCATTTGAAAGCAAGAAGGTAAAAATCTATGATGAAAATGGAAAGCTTGTCAGTACTAGAGGACAATCAAAAGGTAATTTATTATATCTTCACAATGTTGAAACTTCTTGTTTACTCATGAAAAATGAAGATGTATGGTTATGGCATCAGAGGCTATGTCATGTAAAAGTTGATAACATGATTAAGATCAGTAGAAAGAGAAAAGTTAGAAGATTTATGAGTCTAGCCAAACCTGATCATGTTATGTGCCATCAATGTCAGAAAGGAAAGATGACCAAATCTAGTTTTAAAAGTAAAAACTTCATCTAAAGGTATTTTGGAGTTGGTAGACACCAACTTATGTGGTCCTATGAGAACTCAAAGCTACTATGGTGAAAAATATTTTATTTTATTTTTTGATGACTATTCTAGGATGATGACAATCATGTTCTAAAATAAAAATGGTGAGGTCACTAGGAATAAGGCAAGACTTTTTTGCAAGGGATATGCACAAGAAGAAGGTATTGATTATGGTCAAACCTTTACACCTGTTGCTAGACTTGAAGGAGTATGTATACTACTTTCTTATGATGCACATAAGGGATTCAAAGTATATCAAATGGATATGAAATCAGCTTTTCTAAATGGAATTATTGAGGAGGAGGTCTACATAGAAAAACTAGAAGGTTTTGTTGATCCAAATCAGAAGAACATGGTATGTAGACTGCACAAAGCTTTGTATGGACTGAAGCAAGCACTGAGAACATGGTATGAAAGACTACATGCTTATCTTATCAATATTGGCTTTGTGAGAACTAGTGAAAATAATAATTTATACATGAAAGGAGAATTTGATGATAATATTTTGATTGCTGAACTATTTGTTGATGATATAATCTTTGGTGGACAAGATCTTATTTGCAAATATTTTGTTGATGAAATGAGAAAGGAATTTGAGATGTCAATGTTTGGAGAGATTAAATTATTTCTAAGTTTATAGATTATACAACAAAATGATGAGATTTTCATTACTCAATCAAAATATATTAAAGATGTGTTAAAAATTTTGGCATGGCATATACAAAACTAGCAAGAACACCGATGGTAACTAGATGTAAATTGACAAAGGATGATGAATCTACATAAGTAAATTAGACACTGTACCTATCTATTATTGGAAAACTGATGTATGTGGTACATAGTAGGCCTGATATTGCACATGTAGTTGGGATTGCGGCAAGATTTTGTGCCAATCCTAAAGATTCACAAATGGTTGCAGTTAAAAAAAATTTGAGATACTTGAAGAAGACAGAAGAATATGGTTTATGATACACAATGGAAGGAAAATTTGAACTCTGAGTTTATACAGCTGCAGATTGGGCTAGAAACATTGATGACTAGAAGAGCACAACTGGTGGAGCATTCTTTTTAGGAGAAAGGCTTGTGACTTGGATAAGAAAGAAACAAGAATGCATTTCTGAGTCTACTATTGAAGCAGAGTATGTTGTTGTTCCTACAAATTCTTCAAATATTGTTTGGATTAAACAAGTGTTGGAAGGAATGAATGAGGTAATCACTGACTCGATGATTATATATTATGACAACGCTAGTGCTATAAATATTTCCAAAAATCATGTGATGCATTCAAAAACAAAGCATATATCTATTAAGTATCACTACTTAAGGGAACAAGTTCAAGAGAAGTAGGTGAAACTAGAATTTGTAACATCTAAAGAACAACTTGTTGATATTTTTACCAAACCCTTACCGAATGACACATTTGAATATTTGAGGACTAGACTTGGGGTCCATCCCCTGTCTATTGGTTACTAAGGTGAGCAAGAGGTTACATCAACTTACATTTTATCAGAAGATCACCCATGTTGATGCACATAGCTCACACTTTAGTTTTTTCTTGTTAGAATTTAATCTTTCCTTGGTTATTTATGTATTTAATAGGATAAACCAAGGTATCCTAATGTAATCTATCCTCTAGTCCAAGTGGGAGGACATGTCATATTTTTAATTTCCTTTATTAAGAAAAATAGATATTCCTCCTTATGAGGAATCCTACACTTGTTTCACACACTAGTGAAATGTGGCACACTCAGATATGGGAGTTACAATGTAACTCCTCTCTCACATCTCTATTAAAAGAGATGGCTCTCCTTCTTTTTCTCATTATCTCATATGAGATTTCTTCCTCTTTTCAATTATTGTATGAGCATTGCACTCACTCTCTCTCTCTCTCTCATTCTTAGGCATTTGTTGTCATTTTCATTAATTTCACAGGGGTTTTTTTATGCTTTTCCCCTTCAAAATCGTGTCTCCTCCTTGCTTATTTTTTGGTGTATGCTCCTAGTTCTTGTGCGAATTCATGGTAATTTTCCTTACTCCTAGCTCTTGGATTAAACAATTTCCTGCAATTCCATATTTTGTTCTTTATCATTTTAACATGGTATCAGAGCAGGTTGGTTTAATCCATTATTGAGTGTATAGGTGAATGAGCTACCATATCTTGGAGCACTCCAATATCGGAGACTCTTGAGAGATTTTATTGCTAGTATATATTTTATTTTGACTAATCTGATTAAGAGAAAAAATTGAATTTTTTTGGGGTTTGGCTGGTTTATCGCCAAACCCGGTTTATCTATTGGATACATTATTGATTTTTTTTGTGCAGGTTTGGAGACATTTCAATCTTGGCTTTGTTCTTCATTTTTTTTCAAATCTGAGCTCTAATATGTTTAATATTTTCATTGAATATCTTTAATCTAACTCTATTTGCAGGTTTTTAAAAAAAAAAAAATTTGCATTTTAGTCTTTTTTTCCTAAGATCTTAGATTTGGATGGCTTGCCGCCAGATCTAAGTTTATTTAGTTTTCTTTTCAAATTTTCTTTAAATCTGTTCTTAACGTTTCTTGCAGGTTTGTCCTTTTTTATCCAGTCATTTCGCATTCATTTTTATGGATAGATAAGAGCGAATCTAGAAAATTTACGATCTAGGTTTTCTGCAGAACCCTCTAATTTAGCTAACTCACGAGCAGTTTCTCAAAATTTTCCCTCATTTGAGAGAAACGGGATTTCTTTTTAAGCATTTTTTTTATATAAATTCATATAGTGCTGGATTTTTATCTCTAATCATTTTTTTCACTAAAAACGGTTTCTTCTCTGCTTAAACATTTCTGCATTAAAAAAGGCTTTCTACATTAATAAACTTGTTGTTTATCTCATTACAATATATAGATTGTTCACTCATCTCTGCTATTTTTTATAAAAGAGGAACTTGAATATCTGTGGTGCTATGAAATCGGTCTCTCTTAGACTATTCAAAAGTCTCATTATATGTGCAACCTTTTGTATATCCATTTCTCTCTGTTTAAACTTAATATTGTTTCTATTCAAAAGTCATCTTATTATACTTCATGATACGTTTACTAACATGTTTTAAAATTAATATTCTGGTCTGCTGTATTATATTTCAGATTATAAGCAAACTCATAAACTGGTCTACTGTATTAAATTAATATTAACCTTTGCCAGGAATTTATTAGTGCAATTTTTTGCAAAATTGAGCTTAAAGTTTACTGAGATCAAAAATAAAATTGATTCTTTGCCATTGCATATAACTGGCCTTAAATGCAGAATCATATGATTTAAAATTTATATTTCAAATTGTATTGTTTTCCAAAGTTAAATTGTTCTTGGCTGAGGTTACTGTGATAGGAAAATTGTTTTAATTTTTTTCATATTTAGTGTATAGAAAATCATTTTCTCTACAACATCTGTGCTATTCCTTTTTGTTCTATTTTTTGGCAAAACTTATTTCTTATTATCATTAATTAACCATTTCTTTGCAGGCTCTTATTTTAGCTTATTCTTTAGTTCTGAGATTCTATTTTCTGTACAAATCTGTGTTATTCATATTTAATTTTGTTTTGCCTAGGCAGATTTTATTATTAAATTCTTATTCCTTTAGAGATTTCAAGTTTTATCTTCTTGCAGTCTACCTTTCTGAATCTGTTATCATTTCTCCTGCCAAACGATTCTTTTCTAATTTTTCTCTGCTGGTTGCAGACTTATTCCTTGTTGCAGATTAACATTTGTCTCTGCAGGCTTTTATTTTTTATTATTCCATCTTTGACTGCGTTAAATCTCATTTAAAATTTGTTCAAATCCATATTAAAGTTCAAAAGTCAATTCTTAGTTTAAAATTTAATTCACTTATTATAATTATTCAAGTTTTTATTATTATATTGTTAATTCATTATTAAGTTTCATTAATAAATTGTTAAGTTTATTAATTCATTATTAATAGGTGTTATTAATAAATTATTAAGTTTTATTGTTAAATTTAAATCTTGTGTTTCAATAATTTAAATTTACATGTAATAGTTTAATTTTTTTATCCTCACTTTATTTTCTCTAATCTTTTTTTTCTTTGTTCCTCGCTCTAATTTCTCTATCTAATTTTGTTTCTTCATTAATGTTCATTTGGATTGGACATTTAATAATTTTTTAATCTTTCTTTTCTCTCATGTAAATGTTGTGTTTTTTCTATTTAAATCTTCATATTATTAATTGTTTTATCATTTCTTTATGTTTACATTCAACACTTAAATAGCATTTAATCCTTTTTACTTATTTCAATCATATTTATATTTATATTTAAGTTATTCATAGTATTATTAACATTAAGATAAATTACACTTCTACATTCATTAGGCCTTCGTTATTTCTAATTCTATCATCCTTTTGTGCAATTAATCATTTTAAGACTTTAATTTTGTTATCATTATTTTGCTACTTTCAACATGTCTACTCTAATACCGAAATTTAAACTCACTAGTTCCAATTATACTGTTTGGAGGCCACACATGTCTAATTTTCTAAAATCTCGACACCTTTTGGATATTGTGTCTTCACCAAATTTGAAACCGACATCCACCACTCCTCAGGCTGACCAGGATTCCTGGCAGTTGAAAGATGAGGAAGCGTTTGGTCTAATCGAACTCTCATTACATCCAGATTTATACCATCTTATCTCAAATTGTACTATAGCACATTAGATGTGGCATGTCTTAGAGAACACATTTCAAACTTACACAACACCTGTTCCCAATGGTAAACTCCATGTTGTTCCTATTTTGAAAGATAACCATATTTCTATTTCTACTCCTAACTTTAAGGATAATACTGATTCTCCTCAAAAGGATAATGATGACCATGACGATAGTAATGATACTCCTAATGATTTTGTTCCTCCTAGCAATGATGATACTGATAATGGCAATAATCTGTTTACTCCTCCTTGCTCTCATCTTGATATGTTTGACCAAGAAGAGGAAATTATATCTACTTTTCTTAATGCTACTTTGCAAGATATGTTTATTACTCAAGATGAAATTCATATTGATAGTACTAATCCTATGACTGTTGTGGAGGTTAATGATAATGATGCTTATATTAACTCTCCTATTGATGCTTCATATTATGATGAATACACTATAGATTTTCCTTATGCAACTGAAGTTTGCATTCCTAATTTTTTTTATCATGATTCGCAATATGATTTTTTTCAAAGTGTTACTAATTCAACACTAGGTGATCCCAAGGATGGGCACTCTACTAGTGTTTTTTGTCTTTTCGCAGGCCCAAATATTGATTATGTTCCTATATGCTCCAAAGTAGATCATGAATTTCATGACACTCAAATGGTTCTCATGGAGGACCAACCTCCTTCTCTAAACTCTAAACTTCTTGATGATATTATTGTTGGTGATTGTGCTTATGCATCTAGTCATAAATCTATTTGGTTTACAAAACCTCTTTATGATGACATAACATTTAATGATTCACATTCAGATTTTACTGTTTTTTTTTAGGAGGAAATCCCAATTATGGGAGATCCCCTCATGGTTCTTATTTTTTTGTAGATTCAAGTGATCTTTCTTGGATAAGTAACAACGAACAATCTCCAAGTTTACTTCAAGATTTGGGCTTATATCCACAAACACCTACACTCTTGCATTACGACAAGCAAAAGAATCCTATTTCAAGATCCCAGCATTTATCATTGCACCATCACCTTATATCAACTCAAAGTGAAGAAAATCAAGCTTTCCTCCTCTACTACAAGAAGGATAATCCAGTTGCAGATTTTTGTAATTACCCCAAGTACAGATTAAAGGGGGGTGTTAAAATTTAATCTTTCCTTGGTTATTTATGTATTTAATAGGATAAACCAAGGTATCCTAATGTAATCTATCCTCTAGTCCAAGTGGGAGGACATGTCATATTTGTAATTTCCTTTATTAAGAAAAATAGATATTCCTCCTTATCAAAAATCCTACACTTGTCTCACACACTAGTGAAATGTGGCACACTCAGATATGGGAGTTACAATGTAACTCCTCTCTCACATCTCTATTAAAAGAGATGGCTCTCCTTCTTTTTCTCATTATCTCATATGATATTTCTTCCTCTTCTCAATTATTGTATGAGCATTGCTCTCACTCACTCTCTCTCATTCTTAGGCATTTGTTGCCACTTTCATTAATTTCACAGGGGTTTTTTTATGCTTTTCCCCTTCAAAATCTTGTCTCTTCTTTGCTTATTTTTTGGTGTATGCTCCTAGTTGTTGTGCTAATTCATGGTAATTTTTCTTACTCCTAGCTCTTGGATTAAACAATTTCTTGCAATTCCATATTTTGTTCTTTATCATTTTAACATTTCTAAGGTTGTGAAAGATTGTAGAAGATGGAACATGAATTTTTTTATCAGTACATGAAGGTACTTGATCTGGACCAAACAATAGAGAATTACTTGGTTGTTGAAGAGATATTTGTTTATTTTCTTTGGCATTGTTGTCAAAGGGAGAGAAAATAAATATGGAAAATCAATTAGTGAGAAAAAAAATAGGAAGAGAAACTTCATATTGGAATATCTGTTGTTGAGAACAAAAACAATCTAAGAATTGAAAAGATCAAATCCACAGGGAGAGTCTGCATGGAATGTTGTTTTGTTTTGTAGTGGTTAAACATATTAAATATCAAGCTAGGGAGAGCTTACCAAGCTACATCAATTACTTACATAGTTTTAGAGTACATGTTTGGTATGTGTATAGCATATTTTCATATTGCTTGTGTTGCCATCAATGCCAAAGGGAGAGATTGATGAACTACAACTAATTCAATATCTGGATGAACTGAAGAAACAATGATTAGAGATCACCAAGATACTAAAGTGATATGTAAGATGATTAAATCAGTCAATATGTTGTCATTGATGTCAAGTAATTTTGACAGTACTTATCATGATAGTTACAAACATATGAACATCTGTTGAAAGAAGAAAAGATGAAGAACTAAGATATCTACATAAGGAAAAGATGGATATGATAGATAAGGAAAATGTAAACATTGAATAACTTATTGATGAGTCTATGGCTTTATATTGTTGACTTGAGCATGTTACATTAATCTATTATGAAGAAGAGATTTGAATTTGAACAAGTCGATGTGGTCTGTAATTGAAGACTTATGTATACACCGATCTAGTGCAGTGTATACTGATTAACAGTAATAAATGAGCTATTTATCACCGATGCACTTCAATATTAACTGAGTATGGATGAAAATATTAAATGCTAAGAACAACCGACTGAAATTGATGAGATGGAAATTGTTATGATTTCAAGGTTAATGATGAAGTTAGCTATGAGATCCACGACTGACATAATTCAGAGATGATCTAAAGGATGAGATTGAAATGTGTTCAAGACACATCTACTGAGGAAGGTTTAAGTGGTAAAATCTAATGGCTGATATGAAAATGATTTACTTATCTATATAATAGATATGAGTTTCATTGTTGAAACGTGTTAGATAAAAAGGAGAATATAGAGATTTTACGTGAAGACTTTATTCATGCATGCTTGATCAAATTGATTATTGAAAGAACGGAGCTACAGACATTACTGAGCGTCAAAGAACTATTTACCGAGTGAAAGTAAGTTGAGAAATATTGAGGAAGTGAATTGGTTAATGATCAGAGGATTTTATGAGCATAGTAGAGATCTAAATATTGTCAATTGAATTGTATTTGAATTAGATCATTATTGTATCAGTTTAACCATTGATTCAAAAAAATATCTTAACCAAGTGGACTTAACAATCTTATTGTACTATCCTATGACATTCATTGAATGAAAAGTGTTATCTTGTTGACCCCATAGTGAATTCTGGTCAAAATTTAATTGTTAGTGATAAATCCTCTAACTAGGTCACACCTAACAGTGTGCATTGTAACCTTTAATAGGGTTGTCTCTTTACCGAGCTCACTTCAGAAGAGTGAATTATTTTAGGTTACCGGTCCCAGGTGGTTTTTCCCTTAGCAGGGTTTCCATGTTAAATCATTTTGTTATGTGTTATTTTTTATGATTATTTTTCTATCATACTTTACATACTACATAGTTGATTTAGTCAGTAATCACAATTTGGATAATTACTAGTAATCGGTAAAGTGAACAGATAGATTGATATTTTATGTTACCAAGATGCATAAATTATTGAAATTATTTTATAAAGTACATATTGGAGTTTGGGATTGTAGAATAACTGATCTAATTGATTCACCCCTCACTTAGTTATTCTAGCACTTAGCATGGTACTAGACAACTTTGACAGTCACTATGAATCCCTTGTGAATATCGTAGAAGAAAAGACAGAGAAGAGATATTTAGAGAAAAAGTTGAAGGAAGTATGCCAGTCTATTTCATGGGACTTGGGAATTCTGAAAATAACCACTTTGAAGGCAAAAAGTTGTGTCACACATGGAAGAAAGATATATAGCTATTGCATTAACCCTATCAGACACATCTAGAATATTGAAGATATAATGGTTAAAGACATGGCTACTTTGGATAGTATGATGGACAGTTGTGAGACCTCCTCACAAACTATATTAGAGATGGACAAGCAAGCATCAAAGATTGTTGATAAGATTAAAGTATTGGATATAGAGAAAGGGAGAGTAATGACAAGATTTGGTTTGTTGAAGAGTCTAATCACTCCTAAGCTATCAATTCTTGAGGCACATCTTATTGAGATGGAGAAGATTGGGGAGTCAATGACCAACTCTATACCCACAAAATTAAAGGCAACTGAGACTTCATCTTATGCATTGAATGGCCTAATACATGTTAGCGACCTGTTAATCAAATCATAGAATAATGAAGTGAATACCTTGGAAGATTCCTTCCAAGATATTCTGAAACTGGTGAGCAAGCACTAAGTACTACATTTTTGTGAAATTTCATAATTTTGGTTATACCTTTGCCATTGACATCAAAGGGGGAGAAGAAGAGAAGAAGAATAAAAATGAGAAGAAGAGAAGAAGAAAAAAAAAAAAAAAGATTGAAAAAAAAAAAAAAGGAAGAAAAGAATATATACATGTACATAGAAAAGAAAAATAAGAGGGAAGAGTACATTTCGTATTTTGGACACTTAGTCATTTTTCACTAAGTGTTTCCATCAATGCCAAAGGGAGAGATTGTTGGCAAGTGATGTTTTATGAGCACTATGAATCACTTGAGGGTTTTCATTTATGGCAACACATATGATATGGTGATCACATGAAGTATGAGTATTGAAGATACAGTCTTGAAAATGACTAAGTATGGAATAGGATTTATAGAGTACTACAAAACTATTATGGACATCAAAGATAGTATATGATAGATGATAGCTTGTGAGCTTAGAGGAAGAAATTTTGGGATGTATATGACCTTTAGTTAAGGTCTCTTGTGATTTGGTATTTATATCAGTAAGTTACAGTGATATGAAGACATGCGAAGATGAAGGAATAGTGAAACAGGGCATATGAACAGTCGCAATGATTAAGGGAATGTAAGATGGAATGGTAACATGCTAAGTTAGATAAAGATTGTGAATTTCTGACACTTGGGTAATACAAGATCATGGGCTTAGTATTTACTATTCGTGTTATTAATTATTAAGTTTTGTACTATATTTGAGAGATGAATGAATTCAAGAATACATATAACTGAAGAGTGTTTTGTGAAAGTGGTGTATGTGATGTATGAATTATGGATGCGAGATTGGGATATTAGTAATGGTTGATGAAAGATGCAAGATTAGTGATTGATAAAGGCTATTGAGAACTGCAACTAGAACTATCAAAGCATAGTAGATGCTTGTTTTGTTCACTCTTGAGAACTCTTTGTAACCGAAATATTATTTGTAAGATTTGTAACCTCGGTATACCTTTAACAGGGTTTTTTATACCTTTAACAAGGTTTTGTATACCTTTAACAGGGTTAATATTCCTCTAACAAGGAAATGCACTATGTAATACTTAGCTCCTAACATGGCTAGATCTCCTAACATGGATATTATACTTTAGTGCATAGTTATGGGTACCATCCCCACCTGGGTTTTCCCTTGGCCAAGGTTTCCTCGAAAAAAAATAATGGTGTTACGAGTTATGTGCTATTTTCTTATGTTATTTTCATTTCTACAATTATATGGTTTATTTGGAAATGGTTTAAGTTTAATATAAAGTGTTGTAATATTGATTCACCCCCCCTCTCAGTATTACTCAATCCTAACATAAGGAGTTGAGGAGATGTTTGGAAAGAGGAAGAGCATTGTATAGTCAGTGTGCTTTGCCACACAATAATATCTCAGATATTTCAGAGAAGTTGAAGAATAAAGAAGCAAAATTACAAGTCAGAGTGAATGATCTGTAGAATCCTAGCATGAAGATCACTGATATTGAGAAGAAAGTGAGTAAAATACATGATGAGATAAGGCTATTGAAAAATGAGAAGGAAATTAAGTTGAATAGGTTCACATTACTTAGAGAGCACCTAACCCTGAAAATCAATAATGTGCAGAATCAACTGGGAGAATGTCTTTCATCAAAGACGTCATATGGTAAATTTACCTATCCAAATCTTAGGGTAGTTGAGATAGCATCTTATGGGCTATGTGCATTACTTAGTGTAGACACCTAAAATGCCTTTTCCAAAATAAAAATATTTTATTTTGTAGCAACCCCTTATGACATCATCATTTATTAATTAATTAATTAATTAATTTTTATTGTCATTATCTTCTCTTCTTAATTAAAAATATTTATTTAAGATACCCCATCCCAAAAATATTTAAATCTAATTTAAATATTTAATCCCTATTTATTAAATAAATATTGTCACTGATGAACTACAACTGATTTAGAACTTGAATGGAGAATCTGTAATTCAAGATTACTAAGGAGTTGTTGATTAAATATGCAAGATGATTAAATCAGTATTATGTTGTCATTGATGTCAACTAGCTTGACAATACTTATCTTGTAAGTTACTATACTGACACATCTGAAGAAAGGTGAAAGAGATGAAGAACAGAAATATTTACATGAGGAAGATGTATACATTAGATGAGGATAAGGAATACACTGAGTAACTTGTTGATGAGTCTATGACTTGATGAAATTGACTTTATTATGTTGCATTCATCTATGATGAAGAATAGAACTGAAAGACACAAAGTAGTGTTGTCGGTAAATAAAGCATTCTAGTATACACCGGCGGAATGTAGTGTATACCGAGCATAGTGTTAACTGAGATTGTGTTCACTGATGCATTTCTTTGTTAACCAAGAAAAATAGAAAGGAATTAAATGATCATTTTAGCCGATAAAGTGATGAGCTGTAAAGTGTATGAAATCAAGGTAATAGATAAGGTTTGTTATGAAGATCGATGGCTAACATAAATCAAAAAGGATCTAATGGAGTAGATTGAAATGTATTACTGACACATCAGCCCAGGAAGCTTAAAGCAGAAAAATCTGATGGAGGAAAAGAAAATGATTTACTCGTCTATATAAGAGACATTGGTTTCATTGTTGAAACATCGCCGGGAGAAGAAGATACTATAGAATTATTGCGTGAACAAGTTTTCATGCATTCTAATCATACTGGTTAATAAGAACAAAGCTACAAAACAATTACTGAGCTACAGAGAGTAATTACCAATGGACAGTAAGTTGATATAGTATTAAATCTAAAGTGGTATATTGATCAGAAAGATTTGACTGAGCTGAACATTGATCTGTAAACTACAATTGAAGTTGTTTCAAGGTAGATCATCTACTATTACATATTTAACCATTGTACACAGTCAAATATCTTAATCAAGTGGACTATGAAAGTCTTTTGATGTTTCATTCATAGAGTGAACATTGTTATCCTATCAACCCCAGAGTGACTACTGGTTGGACGATAACTTCTGGTCTAAAATCCTCTAACAAAGTCACACCTAACAGTGTGTTTGTAACCTTTAACAGGGTTGGGTCTTCACTGACCTCGCTTCAAAAGAGTGAACAATTTTGGGTTGTCGGTCTCAAGTGGTTTTTCCCTTCACAGGGTTTCCACGTTAAATCTTGTGTTATGTGTTGATTGTGATATTTGTTTGTTATCATACTTTGCATATTACATGTTAGATTTGATCGGTAAATGTTATAAAGTTTAAACTGACAATCGGTAAAGACACAAACAGTGAAAGTATTTTATGTTTACCGAGTAGTAGAAGTAATAGAATTGTTTTGGATTATACATTTTGACTTGGGACACTGGATAATTGATTCACCCTCCTCTCAGTTATTCTAACAATTGGTATCAAAGATGTGGTTGCTTAAAATAGGGTTTTAAGGACTCCAGCAAAAAGGTCTCAAGATGTATAAGAGGGAAGTGCCAAAGCTGAAAAAAGATAACTTCACAGTATGGCAAAGTCGGATGAAGTTGCACATATCTGGAATTGGGAATTCTACACTAGAACTGATGGAGAATGGCTACATTGAACCACCAACTAGTCCCTTAACTCTTGATCAACTAAAGGACAGGCATGAACACAATATTACCATGATGGAACTTGCTGCTTCCTATACTGATGCCAAATTTAAAGACATCAAGGGTTGTGATACAGCTAAGAAGATGTGGGACAAGATGACTCTAATATATAGTGGAGATGTGAATGTTAAGAGAGCCAGAGCAAAAAGCCTAAGAGGTTGATTTGATGATATGAAGATGAAAGGTGAGAACATTGTGCAATACACAAATAGACTAAAAGAAGTAGTACATGCTATTAGAGCATCTAA
This sequence comes from Chamaecyparis obtusa, assembly GCA_027943335.1. NCBI lineage: Eukaryota > Viridiplantae > Streptophyta > Pinopsida > Cupressales > Cupressaceae > Chamaecyparis > Chamaecyparis obtusa. The sequence continues at coordinate 263,333 of BSBK01001804.1, read as the reverse complement.
TGGAGTTATTAACGATGAAATAGTGATAAGCAAGATTCTTAGAACTTTGCTACCATTTTATGCGATCAGGATCTCTGCAATTCATGAAATAAGAGCTACATCCAACCTTACTCTTGACACTCTGATCGATAAGCTTACAACCTTTGAATTGAATAATTTTGACAACAGTGTTGTACCTTCTGTTGAATCCACTTTCATGTCTTCTTTGAAGATTGGTAAGTCTAGTAGTAGGAATGATAAGAATAATGATAGTGATAGTAATACCGATGATGAACTTGATGAGCTTGAAGCTCTTATGGCTAGAAGATTGCCCAAAAGTAAGGGAAGGTATAGAGGCAAGCTACCCTTAGCATGTTTTAATTGTAAAGAAGTTGGCCACATCACTGCTAGATGTCTAAATAAGAAAGATGATGATAGATCCAAAGACTGATCTGAAGGAAGCTATGGGAGAAGAGTCAATAGAGGCTACTGATAAAAAAAAAGAGATAACCGAAATAGCTATGACAAAGGGAAAAAGGTATGTTACATAGCTAAAGAATTTGAATCTGAACCCGACACTGATGATGATATAGAAGTAGTATTTGTTGCTATGAAAGATGATTCAGAGGAAGAAGAGAAACATGAAGAAACATCACTAATCTCTAAGATAAGCAGAAATGATACATGGATCATAGACAGTGGCTGTACACATCATATGACTGGTGATATAGAGAAATTTGATCTACTTGATGAATATGATGGAGGATCTGTTAGAATGGGAAATGATGCACCTTGTATGGTCAGAGGTAAAGGTTCACTGATGATTAATGATAGAATAAAATGTGAAAATGCATATTGGGTAGATGGACTGAACTATAATTTGTTAAGTGTGGCACAACTAAATAACTCAGGCCACCGACTTGCTTTTGAGAGCGGAAAGGTAAGAATCTATGATAATGGAGGAAGACTTGTCAGAACCGATACACAATCCAGAGGTAATCTATTTTATCTTGATATTGATCAATCTTCTTGTTTATTAATGAAGGATGAAGATGTATGGTTGTGGCATAAGAGGTTATGTCATGTGAATTTTGATAACATGATCAAGATTAGTAAGAAGAAAAGAGTTAGAGGGTTGCCTAACTTGTCAAAACTGGATCATGCTATGTGCCATGAATGTCGAAAAGGTAAGATGACTAAGTCTAGTTTTAAGAGCAAAGACTACTTGACAAAGAAGATACTTGAATTGGTTCATACCGACCTATGTGGTCCTATGAGAACTCAGAGCTATTATGGTGATAGATACTTTATTCTTTTTGTTGATGACTATACTAGGCTAATGACTGTTATGTTCTTAAAAGAGAAATCTAAAGCATTTAAGATGTTTAAGTGGTATAAGGAAAAAGTAGAAAAAGAGACTGGAAAAGAAATTAAGTGCTTAAGATCTAATAGAGGAGGTGAATTTATCTCTGATGAATTTACTAATTTCTGTAATGAGCATGGTATTAAGAGACAGGTCTCTGCACCTAGGACACCTCAGCAAAATGGGATTGTTGAAAGAAGGAATAGGTCAATCATTGACTATGCTAGGACACTGATGATACAAAAGAATGTTGCTCAGACATATTGGAGAGAATTTGTCAATATAGCTGTATATGTGCTTAACTGAGTACAACTAAAGAAGGACACCAACTGGACACCTTATGAGCTATGGTTTGGACACAAACCTACTGTAAGTTATTTCAGGATTTTTGGAAGCAAATGTTTTATTCTGAAAGATGAGAGAAATGAGAAATTTGATACTAAAGGTGATGAAGGAATATTCTTAGGATATTCTACTAAGAGTAAAGCATACAAATGTCTAAATAAGGTTAAAAATAAGATGACTGAAAGTACTAATGTCCGTGTTGATGAGTTTGATGACATGAACATAGAAGAAAGAAAGGAACTGAAAGACTATGGTAGATTCACTTACATTGAACTTCCTAATTATCTACCAAAGTTACAACCTATGATAATCGGTCAATGGGAAAATAACCCCGAGGAACAGGAAAGGGAAACCAACAAACAAGATGGTGCTATCGAGAAAGCATATGAACCTAAACAAGATGAACAAGAAAGAAGAAACCGAGTACTGGCTAGTTTTGTCAGAAGACATCATCCTGAGACACAAATTATTGGAGAGAAACAAGCTGGAATGTAGACAAGAAGCAAAACAAGACAAGGTACATGTTTAGTTTGTGAATTTGAACCAAAGAATGTGAAAGTTGCATTAGAGAATGAAGAATGGGTTAATGCAATGAAGGAGGAAATAGAACAAATAGAGAAAAAAAAAACTTGGTCCTTAGTACCCCGACCTAAAGATAAGAATGTTATCGGTACTAAATGGATATTAAAAAATAAGCTGAATGAAAATGGTGAAGTGACAAGAAATAAAGCTAGATTGGTATGCAAGGGATATGCACAGGAAGAAGGCATTGACTATGGTGAGACATTTTCACCTGTTGCTAGATTGGAAGCAGTTAGAATGCTACTTGCATATGTTGCACACAAGAAATTTAAATTTTATCAAATGGATGTGAAGTCAGCATTTATGAATGGTATACTTGAAGAAGAGGTCTACATAGAACAACCTAAAGGATTCGTTGATCCAGACAATAGAATCATGGTATGTAGATTACACAAAGCTTTATATGGTTTGAAGCAAGCATCGAGGGCATGGTATGAAAGGCTACATACTTACTTGTTAAGTATTGGATTTGTAAGAACTAGTGAAAACAACAATTTGTACATGAAAGGTGATACTGCTGACACTATTCTTATTGCTGAAATTTTTGTTGATGATATTATTTTTGGAGGTCAAGATCATATATGTAAATCTTTTTCTGATGACATGAGGAATGAGTTTGAAATGTCTATGTTTGGGAGATTAAATTCTTTCTTAGATTACAAGTAATTCAACAGAGTGATGGGATATTCATCACACAGTCCAAGTACATAAAGGAAGTCTTGAAGACATTTGGCATGGAAGATGCTAAACCTATAGGAAAACCAATGGCTACTGGAAGTAAACTAACAAAGGAAGATGAAACTATAGAGGTAAACTAGACACTTTACTGATTCATGATTGGTAAACTAATGTATGTAGTTCACAATAGACCAGATATAGCACATGCTGTGGGAATTGTTGCTAGATATTTTGCTAATCCTAGAGAATCACACATGATTTCTACCAAAAGGATTTTAAGATATCTGAAAAAGATAGAGGATTATGGATTATGGTATCCTAAGGAAGGTAAGTTTGAGTTGAAGGGTTATACCAATGCTGATTGGGCTGGAAATGTGGATGACAGAAAAAGTACCACCAGAGAAACATTTTTCTTTGGTGAAAGACTTGTAACTTGGACAAGTTAAAAGTAGGCTTGTATTTCTCAGTCTATAGCTGAAGCAGAGTATGTTGCTGCTACTACTAATTTCTCAAACATTACATATATTAGGCAAGTGTTGGAAGGAATGATTGAGGTAATCACTGACTCCGTGATTATATACTGTGACAACACAAGTGCTATTAATATTTCAAAGACTCCAGTGATGCACTCTAAGATAAAGCATATATCAATTAAGTATCACTACTTAAGAGAAAAAGTGCAAGAGAAGCAAGTGAAGTTAGAATTTGTTACATCCAAAGAACAACTTGCAGATATTTTTACAAAGCCTCTACCAAAGGACACATTTGAATATTTGAGGACTAGACTTGGGGTCCGTCCCCTGTCTATTGGTCACTAATGTGATATGGATGTTGCATCAGCCTAATCTTATCAAATGATCACACATATTGATGCAGCATAGTTCACACTTTGGATATTGTTCAAGGTTGTGATTAAGTTTGAAGAACTAAAACAGATTGGGTTATCAGTATACTAAGATACAGAGGAAGCAATGGACAACAGAGAGTTTCTTAGCTACTACAAGAGATGATTGTTTATTTGTTTCTTTGGCATTGTTGTCAAAGGGAGAGATAAATAATATGAAAAGAAAAGGAGAGATGTGCACTGATGAGAACTATCTAAGGGAGAGATAATCTAAAAGAAAGAAACAGGAATAGGAACCTGAGAGCTGAAAAGATTATATCTATAGAATGACAAAGTTGTATTTTATAATGCTATTTACTAACATAGTGATTAATCATATTAAGCCAGGAAGAGCTTACATAGCATTTGATTACAAAGTTGTAGAATACATGTTTGGTATGTGTATGGTACATTTCATATTACTTGAGTTTCCATCAATGCCAAAGGGAGAGACTGATGAACTACAACTGATTTAGAACCTGAATGGAGAATCTGTAATTCAAGATTACTAAGGAGTTGCTAATTAGATATGCAAGATGATTAAATTAGTATTATGTTGTCATTGATGTTAACTAGCTTGACGATACTTATCTTGTAAGTTACTATACCAACACATCTGAAGAAAGGTGAAAGAGATGAAGAATAGAAATATCTACATGAGGAAGATGTATACATCAGATGAGGATAAGGAATACACTGAGTAACTTGTTGATGAGTCTATGACTTGATGAAATTGACTTTATTATGTTGCATTCATCTATGATGAAGAATAGAGCTAAAAGACACAAAGCAGTGTTGTCATTAAATAAAGCATTCTAGAATACACTGACGGAATGTAGTGTATACCGAGCGTAGTGTTAACCAAGCTTGTGTTCACCGATGCATTTCTTTGTTAACTGAGAAAAATAGAAAGGAATTAAATGATCAGTTTAGCCAATAAAGTGATGAGCTCTAAAGTGTATGAAATCGAGGTAACAAGTAAGGTTTGTTATGAAGATCAATGGCTAACATAAATCAAAAATGATCTAATGGAGTAGATTGAAATGTGTTACTAACACATCAGCCCATGAAGCTTAAAGCGGCAAAATCTATGAATATGATTAAGCGACAAAATCTAATGGAGGAAAAGAAAATGATTTACTTGTCTATATAAGAGACATTGGTTTCATTGTTGAAACATCACCAGGAGAAGAATATACTATAGAATTATCACATGAACAAGTTTTCATGCATTCTGATCATACTAGTTAATAAGAACCAAGCTGCAAAACAATTACCAAGCTACAAAGAGTAATTATCGATGGATAGTAAGTTGATATAGTATTGAATCTGAAGTGGTATATTGATCAGAAAGATTTGAATGAGCTGAACATTGATCTATAAACTACAATTGAAGTTATTTCAAGGCAGATCATCTACTGTTACATATTTCACCATTGTACACAGTCAAATCTCTTAATCAAGTGGACTATGAAAGTCTTTTGATGTTTCATTCATAGAGTGAACATTGTTATCCTGTCAACCCTAGAGTGACTGCTAGTTGGACGATAACTTCTGGTCTAAAATCCTCTAACAAGGTCACACCTAACAGTGTGGTTGTAACCTTTAACAGGGTTGGGTCTTCACCAACCTCACTTCAGAAGAGTGAACAATTTTGGGTTGCCGGTCCCAAGTGGTTTTTCCCTTCACAGGGTTTCCACGTTAAATCTCTTATGTTATGTGTTGATTTTGATATTTGTTTGTTATCATACTTTGCATATTACATGTTAGATTTGATCGATAAATGTTATGAAGTTTAGACTGACAATCGGTAAAGACACAAATAGTGAAATTATTTTATGTTTACCGAGTAGCAAAAGTAATAGAATTGTTTTGGATTATACATTTTGACTTGGGACACTGGATAACTGATTCACCCCCCTCTCAGTTATTCTAATAGTCACCAACTTTAAATAAATTTAATATTGATTTAAAATCCCTAAATTCTAGATATCTTATAGAAAACCCTAGAACCTCCAGACTCTTCTAGAAAACCCTAAACCCTTATCCCAAATTTGACCTTTGAGCCTAACTCAACCTTGGTCCATCAGCCCATGAAAGTCAAGCCTTATCTATTTGACTCAACCCCTAACCAAACCCCTAACTCTGACCCTCCTTCCTAACCTAATTCCTTGGATTAAATCCTATAGATACTCCTTCCAAGAGAAAATTATTATATTATTTCATATCATTCATGCATTTTTATCATGCTAATTTACTTCTAGATCATATTAGCTTAAATCCTAATTGTTAGATTTAGTTTATTTCTAAGCTTTCTAACTCACATCCTAGCTTAGAACTAATGGATTAACCTAGTTTATTTCATTTTTGTATATATAATTTGCATCATCACACTCATATTTCATTTAAAATCAACCTTAGCATAAGCTTCCTTAGCTTAATCTGCATTTGAGCTTCATTAGGCTCGTTGAGGCTTTAGGGGAAAATCAGGTGTTCCATACCTGATTATGTGCCACTATGGGGTTATCATGGTACCCATTTTATCCTAAACCTTCCTAATCTACATTAGGGACATGCTTCATGTGTTTTGAGAGCACATCCACATCCCTAAATCAAGAGTAAATCAAATGGTGACAAGGTGCTCCCGTTGAGCTCTATCTGAAGTGTCTTTGCAAATTGTTTTTACTATATGCTACGGATATGATGTTAGGATAATGTTTGAATGTCTATAATTGTTCTTAACAGGTTATTTTTTCTCTAATCACATTTTGGCATGCCTGGTGGGACTCCACAAGCCTTCAAAATTACTTTTTTTAGGGTTTTTGAGCAAAAAAAACCCCACTTTTTTGACAAATCTCATCCTATCTTGGTGAATTCTCATATGATTAAACTCCTTGGCATTGTTTTCTCATATTGGTACTTATGTAAACTCATACCAGAGGTACCCAATACTTGTATGAGCCTTTTTTTGTGCATTTTAGGCCTTTTTAAAGCTAAAAACTCACCTTTTTGAGGAATCTTTTCATATTCTAGGTGAATTATCATATATTAAACTCCTTGGGGTTGTTTCCTCATATTTTAACTTCTTTAAACTCATACTGGGGCCACCCATTACTTGTATGGGGTTTTTGCATGCATTTTAGGCTTATTTTAAGGCCTTTGGCCTTGTTTACTCGTACCAAGAGTCATAGTAACTCATATGAGCCCTCATCCTGACTTGTACAAGTAATATCCTCAAAATTCCCTACCCTTTCTACTTGTATGGGAAATATGGGGCATGTGTAAGGCCTTAAGAATGGGTTTAGTTGGATTTTAGGGTTCTTTGGGGCCTCTTGGTGCCTTTTGACTGCAAATTTCTAGTTTTTAACCCCATGTTTTGTAGGCACTCATTGGAGGAAATTAAATAACTAAAAACACTAAGACCTTTATACTAATCAACTATTTTTTATGTTTAGGAATCATAACACTTCATTTATTTGGCTTTAAAAGGACTTCTATTCACTCTTGAGTGCCTTAAAATGGAACAAACTGCAAATTTTTCCTAAAAACTCCTAAATAATTCCTAATCATTCCTAAATAAATCAAAAAAACCTCTAATATCTTTCTTTTGGTTAAAAATAACTTCATGCATGCAAATCTAAAGTTTTATGGTTCTTTCATGCAAACTATGGACACTTCGAGTTTTGGGTACTTAAAAAGAACTAGAAATCTTCATATCAATACTATTTGGCTCCTAAAAAATCCTAATCAATTCTAAGTGTTCCTAAATCAACCTTGATGCATTTTTCTTAGCTAAGGTGAACTTATTTTGTAATAACTGAAGTATTTTCAAATTTTCATGCAATCTAGGAACAAAAATGCATCTCATTCCTAATCAGTTCCTAAATGATCCTAAACCATCCTAAATGTTCCTAAATCAATCCTAATTCTTTATTATTGGTTTAAAAAAACTTCTTTTTTCAAAATCTTGAATGTGTTCAAAATTTTTCATGCATAAAGCACTCTAGGAACACTTCTTTTGGGCCTAAAACTAAATTCTAGAGTACAAAATCTTGAATGAAATCTAAAGAAGTGAACCAAAGTCCAAATCAAAAGAGTCATTTTCTTTAAGTCCAAAGGAAACACAAATATTGAATGTCCTAAGTTGAAAGAAAATCATTTTCATTTTGAGATCCGACAAAACACAATCTTGAATGCATAAAGGTGAAAAATTGCAATATCTCGTTAAAGCTTTCTTGTCTTTAAGGAATGAACAAATCAAAATCAGAAACACATGTGTTTGCAATCTTTTATTTCAAACTCACTAAAATAAATTTTTCAAAAGAACCCTTTCCTTATGTGATTCTAGGAGTTTCAATTCTACAAAAACCTTGTTGACTAAGTGACGTAAAAGAAGTTGAACTTGGATGAGTTCACTTATTTTACTTTTAGAGAAGCCTTTCTAGAGAGAAAATTTCTTCCTCTTTGGAGAAAAACTTCAGACCGGTACTACCCTAACCAGTATAGAAATAAAGTGTTGAGAAAACTCTCCCTTCATCCCCTCAATCTTAGGTGATTCATGTTGATGGTAGCCTGAGGTAGGTGAATATCCATACTATTTTGGCATAGTCAACTAGGCTCTTAAGTGAGACACGCATGTACAAACTAATTGGGAGGACACCATGGATCAAATCAGATACCTGTTAATTAGAGGCTTCCCAATCTACTCCTAAAGGTATCAAAATATTTTTGCAAGGACCAATCCAAGTGGTTTCCTGGATCACCTAAAGATTACTCACCATTTGTATTCCTTTTTGTGATATCAAGTTGTGGGAAAAAATTTTGATACTAGCTTGTCTTCTAGGTAGTTCATGCTTGATGTGTTTTTGAAGTTTCAGACTCAGTGCAAAATATCTGTTGAAACATACACAAATGAAGAGTTCTACACACAAATCCTTTTTCCATATCAAAACCAATCAAACCAAATCTAGAAGTCATCTAAGATTTTAGAATCTTGTCATCCTAGTCTCCTAATCATGGTCTTATGGTCATCTTACATCCATTCTTGTCTCCCTTTCCTCCCCATATCCTCGGTTAGCAGAGTAATCTTGTTCATCACCCATCCCATGTCTGTCTTCCTCTAGAGTCAGTCTTTCATCCTATCTTGAGCCAAATCCAATCCCATTCTGAGCTTCTCGATCATCCCAATCCAAGCCTTAGTCTTGCCATCCATCTTCATCCTTCAACCCCATCCAACTCATTCACAAGTTACCATGTCTGAAAATGATTATGATGAGTTTGGTTATTATGTCTCTTCTCTTATTCCATCCTATCTCAATGATGATGAAAGTCTTGTTGATCATGATGAGAACTTTGAAAACCTTAGAAGGGTTGTTCCAAACATCCTCCATAATCCAATCATTTTTCCATCCTATCTCGATAATGATGAGAGTCTTGTTGATCATGATGAGTATTTTGAAAACCTTAGCAAGATTGCTCCAAATATCCCACATGATCCAATCATTCCTCCAAACTATCCTATCATGCCTTCATGCATATCCACTAGTTCTCCTTATCATTCCTTTGACAAGGGAAATCCATTATCCTATTCATTCACACCTTCCTCCTATATTGAGCCTACATATCCTCTGTATACATCCTTTGTACCTTCATCTTCTTCCATGGTCATATCCCAAACACCATCCTTTCATAACAACCCTACTAGCTACATCTCTTATCCAAATCCTCCATCATCCCCTTATCCTCCAACAATTTTTCAAATCCAAAATCCTAGTCTCCCAATCCATTATTCTAATCCCCCATCCTATATTAATCCATCATCCACTATATCCTATCTAAATCCAACATCTTCCCTTCTTGCCTACATTGCCACAAATATCCTTACACAAGAAGAATGCATCCCTAAATGTGCTTCATATCCCATATCTCAATCCATCACTCCTACCTCATCAGATAGTCAATAAAATTCAAAAGATTCCTCTAAACCTACCTATGTGAACTATCTAGTCATGCCATCCTCTAGCTCTTCTTCTACACCAACATCCCCTCAAGAAAGTACATAATCTTCCACCCCACCTTCATGTGTGAACTATCCTAGCTCCCCATCTTCTACGCATTCCAATCTTTCACCCCAATCTTCGTCATGAAAGTCTCCAAGAAGTTTCACAAGGAAGCTAGCAACAAATCCCACTCCTAAAGCTGAAGATTCGTGTCATCTCAATCCGTCATGTGAAACCATCATTGATGAGCCCCATCAACCTCCCCCATTTGTTATCCTTCTTCCATATATCCCACTTATTGATCCTATTCCATCTCCTAACATGATTGAGTCATTTCCATACATTGAATCCATCCACATCTCCTCCTCCTAGCATTATCCAAAGCACATTCAATGAGCCTCATGAGTTCACCCTTCTTCCTACTATCAAAATTGTGAAATATCCCATCCTTCCATCCACTTCTTCTGAAGAGACCATCCATACACCCCTCATCATTGTATCCACACCAATCCTATCAAGTCCACATCGTAACTAAAAGCATGTTGAAATAATCATCGATGAAAATCAAGATCCTACCATCCTAATTTCTCCAATCCAAGATCTTATTATCCCAATTCCTCCAATCCAAGATCCTATCATCTCATTCCTCCATCTCAAGATTAGTTACCATCTCCTAATCCCAGTCAAGATCCCATCATCCCATCCTTTTCACTTGATGATCCTTCAATCCAAACTATCCTACTGCCATCACTCTATCCTCTTGGTGCACTTACATTTGTTAATGGCAGTGCACTTGAAGAAGAAGTAGTAAGTTCCATATCTTCCACCACGGAGCTTGAAACTGGATGTTTATCTTATTCCCCAAGTTAGAAATATCCTTTCTTGGATAAAATGCTCAAGAAATGGAATTATCAAGGCAAAGGCCTAGGAGTCTATGAACAAGGAAATCTAGAGCCCATATAGGACAAGAAACATCCAAAATCATGTGGTATTGGTCACACATCCAAAAAAGCACTTCCTCTAGAAATGGTTGTACAGCTAAAGCCAGATCCAAGCATGTTTCCAAAAATACCATCACATCTTCTCATCATCCCTCCAAAGCATACACTGCCATTCCTCCTCCTCCATCATTACAACCCAAAACAACCTATCACATTCCTCCTTCGTCCTCCAAATCCATTTTGGGTCCCTATGTCCGAAAATCTACCATTGCATATCCTCCACATACCAAATCCATTTTGGGCCCTTACATCCCAAAATATTATCCTCCATTTTATCCTACTCAATCCTTTATCCAAAATCCAAACATCCCTAATCAGGATCAACAAAGACACATTCCCACATCTCCTATCTACCAATATCCTTCCATCTCCTCATCCATATCTCCTCCATCCCACACATCTCATCATATTCCTCCCAATGATCCTCACAATTTGGATACTATATCAAAAATGCATAGAGGTAAATATCTACAAAGATCCAAATATTGCCATGTCCACTCTAAAGGACATGTTCAAGCAAAGAAAAATCCAATCAAGAAATCCAATGCATCCCAATGGCCATGATGGCCCATTAAAGAAAAATAAAAATCCAATGCATCCCAATGGCCACAAGGGCCCATCAAAGAAAAATAAAAATCCAATGCATCCCAATGTCCACAAAGGCCCATCAAATCGAAAGAAAAATCCAATGCATCCCAATGGACACAAAGGCCCATCAAAGAAAAATCTAAATCCAATGCATCCTAATGGCCACAAAGGCCCATCAAAGGAAAATAAAAATCCACTACATCTCGATGGCCACAAAGGCCCACCAAAGCTAAAGCAAAGACTATGTGGATCCCAAAGAAAATAGAAGCAATGCATCTAAACAAAACATCTACAATGACATCCAAAGTTTCTAATCCACCAGCTATTCAGTCTTCTCCGCCATCTTCTAAATCTATCATCTACCATCTACCATCTGCATCCCATCCCCTTCATCCACCTTCCTCACAACATGTGCCAATGTTGGTCTTGACAACAGCTCCCTATCATGATCACTTTCCATCATTCTATCCAAACACTTTCTACCACCATATCTCCCATCTACCCCATCCCATCCATGCCTTTGCATAATTTTCCCATCTGAATAAAGTTGTACCAACTTCCAAATGAATCAGAAGGTCAGTGACAAATCAAAAGGTCAACAACAAATTATAAGGTCAACAACAAATCAGAAGGTCAACAATAAATTAGAAAGTCAGAAAAAGTCAGCAGAAAATTAGAAAATCCATAAAATTTGGAAAAATCAAGAAACATATCAAAGAAAAGAAAAGAAAAGAGAAAAACTTTCATCCAATGGTGAAAACTTGGCAATTCAAGCACCTTGGACAAGCACCATGATGAAAACCTGGCAAATAGACATCATGCGTAATCCCCACAGTTCCTTTTTGCAATTAGGGGCAATTCCCTTCTATCACATCCTATCCAACATCTCCTCCATCCTATTTGTCTCTCACCTCCTTCATCCTCCCATGGATATTGATATAGAAATAGAGACCACTAGGTATACATGCTTTTGGGCACCTTTCTGCATCCATTTCCCCATTACCAATATTATTCCATCCTCTCATACCCCCCGCCAAATGCCTCTAAATACATGAACTATCCTATGACGGGGCATCTTTTTCCTTGGTGACATATTCCATGGAGTCCTATCCAAATCCTTATTGTCTATCTTACGATCCAAATATTCCTCCATCCAAATCCTTATCTTCCATCTCCAAATCCTCAACATTCCTCTATCCAAATCCTCAAAAAATCCTCTAACCAAGTCCTCGGCATTCCTCCATCCAAATACCCTAGTGTATCCTCTACCCAAATCCTTGGCAATCATCTATCCATAGAAATCCCCAAGAATTTCCTTTGTCCACATCTCCAAGCATTCCTTCATCCAAATCTTGAGTAGTTCCTCAATCAACATCCCTCAACAATTCCTCCATCCAAATCCCCAAGCATTTCCTCTATCCAAATCCTAATCATTCCTCTATCCACATCTCCCAACATTCCTCTATCCAAATCCCTTAGCATTTCCTCCATCCTTCCATCACCTGGTACTTCCCTTGTCATTAGTATCTAGCTACAAGCTACCCCCATGCAATCCAATACCATTCACCTATATCTTAAATCTCCCAACAATCTTCCAACATCTACAAATCCTATCCACATCCTCCAAAATTCAATATCCAAGATCAAGCCAATCAACCCAATCACATCCTTAGTCTTGCTCATAGTCTTGTGGCAAGCCTTGATCTAAATCTAATCATCATCATCAGGATGCATCATTCCCAAATCCATGTAATTTTAGGACACATCATCCACCGTCAAGACTATCCACCATTAGTCCATCTTGGCTTTCCAGCTGAACTTGGGCATCATCTTGCATATATTTACAACTTCGGCTCCATCCCCAGATCCCTTGTACATCCAATCTTGAGTCTTGTACCATACCATTGTTCATGTCTCTAGCTAGGCTCATTTGTACATATGTGTCTTTAGGTCTCATCCTATGCATCAGTCAGCCTTTGTGTTATCATGACCTATCCAGCTAAGTGCTTCAACAATCATCCCTTGGTCCTTTTGAGGTTCAAGTGTCTTACCTATCTCTTGTCATAGGAATCCCTATCCAGTTATCCACCATCCACTTTATGTCATATCCTTTGAGTTTCTCAATCCTTATCCTAAATCAAAATCATCCCAACACTACCCTTTGACTAAGAATTGTCTAGGGAATCCTATACTTGTCTTTGTAGGCCTCATCATCTCAAACAAGAGATTGGCATGCACTGGCAAGAATCTCATCTTCCAAAGATCAACAGTCTATCTTAGGTTGAAAAATATAATCCTATCCTATCTGATCCTACATCAAGAAGCAGCAACTCATCCCTGACACTTGGTAATCCTCCACCATCCTCCACCATCAATCCTTAGCAAATCAGTCATCCTCCATCATCCTACCTATGGCAAAAGGTTTTGTGAGATACTTGTAATTTCATTTGTTCCTTTGGGATTTTGCTTATCTTTTTGAGCTATCTTGTATATATCTTCCCGTTTGGTGTACATATCATCACAATTTGTTGTACATATCCTCGTCAGTCCTCCAGAAGCATTTGATCAGATATCTTGTCTCACCCAACCTCTTACTTCAACAACATCTTTTATTGACTATCTTTGATCACATGATTATCTTTGAACTTCATCATTTACCAATCAGCTACACCACATTCTCCTCATAAAACCGGGTCCACACAAATGTATACTTCTATATTTTTGGACCTAATCAATCAAATTGGGTCCAATACGATGTATCCTTTTCCATGCTTAGATATAATCTCCCCCATCAAACAACCATCAATCTCTCTCCTTGGCAAAGGATTTCTTTTGGAGTTATCAATGTGATCTTGGATTTTGTTAATCTTTTACGGCTTCTCATTGTTCTCTACTCAAAGTTGTTGTGATCTTTTATATCATGGTGTGCTACTAATGAGGACAATCTGGGGCAAGGTATTTTCATCTTTTGCTTCTTCTTGTGAGTCAGTCATGTGTTTGTGGCTTCTCCAGCATCGTTTCCACCATGCCTCCTCTGGGTTTCATGTGTGATGCTGGAGCAACCCTTTGTGTGCTTTTTTTTGTGTCAGTCCTATGCACCACTGGTGACAAGGCCTTGAGTTCCCAGTAACCTTTGTAGTTCTCTAGCATTGCTATATCAAACTAGGTCGTGCTCTCAAAAAATCTAACACAAGGAGCTCCCCAAATTCCCCATCTTGAATCATATAGATTAATCTTGCATCCTTTATATAGCTTCATCATGCATCATGCATCTTACATCATATTACATTCATGCATCTTTTCTCTTGGAAGGACATTCATTTATCCCCCCTTCCCATCTTCCTTCATCCTTTCCCTTCCCTTCTGTGTTTTTTTCAAGAAAATTTCCCAAAGTTTCCTCTTTGTGTTATGTTCTCAAGGGGGCACAACCCCTTATCTTCTATTCTAGCCCAGGGCATCTTATTTTCTTATCTTTGACACCACGCCACTTACAGCATCACATCAAAGAAGGGTAAAATGTAGACACCTAAAATGCCTTTGCCAAAATAAAAATATTTTATTTTTCAGAAACCCCTTATGACATCATCATTTATTAATTAATTAATTAGTTTTTATTGTCATTATCTTCTCTCCTATTTTAATTTAAAATATTTAATTAAGATACCCCATCCCAAAAAATTTTAAATCTAATTTAAATATTTAATCCTTATTTATTGAATAAATATTTAATAAATATTGTCACCAACATTTAATATTTATTTAAAATCCCTAAATTCTGGATATCTTCTAGAAAACCCTAGAACCTCTGACTCTTCTAGAAAACCCTAAAATATTATCCCAAATTTGTCCTTTGAGCCTAACTCAACCTTGGTCCATCAACCCATGAAAGTCAATCCTGACCTCTTTGAATCAACCCCTAACCAAACCCCTAACTCTAACCCTCCTTCCTAACCCAAGCCCTTGGATTAAATCCTATAAATAATCCTTCCAAGAGAAAATTATTCACTTAGTTCATATCATTCATGCATTTTTATCATGCTAATTTACTTCTAGATCATATTAGCTTAAATCCTAATTGTTAGATTTAGTTCATTTCTAAGCTTTCTAACTCACATCCTAGCTTAGAACTAATGGATTAACCTAGTCTATTTCATTGTTTTGCATATAATTTTCATCATCACACTCATATTTGGTTTAAAATCAACCTTAGTATCCTTAGCTTAATATGTGTTTGAGATTCATTAGGCTCCTTGAGGCTTTAGAGGAAAATCAGGTGTTCCATACCTAATTATTTGCCACTATGGGGTTCTCATGGTCCTTATTTGATCCTAAACCTTCCTAATCTACATTAGGGACATGCTCCATGTGTTTTGAGAGCACACCCACATCCCTAAATTGAGAGAAAATCAAAAAGTGACATGGTGCTCCCATTGAGCTCTATCTAAAGTGTCTTTGCAAATTGTTTTTACTATATGCTAGGAATGTGATGTTAGGCTAATGTTTGAATGCCTACACTTGTTCCAAAAAAGTTAGGTTTTCTCTAATTACACTTAGCATATCATATTTTGTTAAGGCTACATGGGACAAAGAAATTGAAAACTTGAAGGAAAACTTTACAGATTGTGTTTATTGTTCAATTTATTCAGATTAGTCTCTTATGCAAGTTACAAGTTAATTACATATATCCATAAGTGGGAAAAAGTTTGTAAAATACTACTTCACCCCCTCTCAGTATTTCCCATTTTTGACAATTACCGAGGAGGAAGGTGAAGAAGTACTTGACTCATAATTCATTGAGAAAGTCCAAGGGTTACCTATCTCATAGATATATTAGAGTAGAGAAGAAGAAGATAATATTCAAACTAGGACCTTCAATGTAATTTAAAGAACACAAAACTGGTTGAGAGAGAAAAGATTGGGGAAAACATCTATTCAAAAGGGAGTAGCCTCTACTAATGCATGCACTTTCTCTACTTCAAAAACCCCTATTAATACTACTGACCAATCAGTTACCTTTGATGTTGTAGGTTCAAGAAAATCTAGTAAAAGTTCATCTAAGAAGGAAAACAATTTTCCCACAGAGCCTTCACCTACTTGTGTAACCCACTCTAGGAGTAAAAAGGAGAATGAGAATATTCTAGAGAAAAGAATTCATTTACATGGATCTTGTGGAGGAGGTTCCTGAGAAAATGGTGAACCAAGCCAAATAGACTCCTACTATAGAGAAGACCAAAATTCCATTGGTGGTATGATGCTAGTGGATTCAAGCAGTATTCAAACACCTCCATCAAAAGGTTCTACAGGTGCTTTGAGATGGTTGGAAGATTCACTTAAAATAAAATGCATCATAGTTCTTATATCTAGACCCATTGAAGACAACGAGTAAGTGTCTTGGAAAAGAACCTAAAATTAAAAAGCCAAAAATAGAGGCTATGCTAGAAGCTAGTGAAGATACATGGCACTGGATGGTGGAGATAGCGAGGCATACCACAGACAAGAATCTTGAAGATGTCTCATCTCAAGATCCTAAAATTGAGAAAATTGACTTAGGTGTAGCCTTGGGGGTAGTTGATGCTAAGCACTTAGAATCCTCCACTAAAAGGATGATATCTCATACATAGAAGGATGAACGTGATTGTAAGGAGATGAATCAATCTCTGTGACACATGGAAAAGTAAATTAAAGCTATCCATAATCTAGAACCTCAACCCCTATCACAAATACTCTTATGTTTCAACCCCAAGTCCCCTGCTAACCAAAAAAGGTTAGATTAGATTCAGAGGAGAAAAATGGTAGCTAAGATATTCAATGATTAGCTTCAATTCATGATGTAGGGAGAGACATATTACATCACTTCTCTGGGTGATATATACGAGGATCCCATCACTTTCAATAATGAATTAGAAGAAAAAATAGCTTCTTGGGATAAAGAAAGAATCAAATGGATGGATATGGTTGCACAGATGGGGGATGTCCAAAAATTTGGGGTTATGAATTCTCTAGTTGAAAAACTACTAAAGGGAATGGATGATAATATTTTTTATTTTTTAAAGAAGATTATCGAATGGAGGAATTTGATTATCAAGAAAGGCATTGAGGAATAGAAAAAAATATCAAAAGAATTGGTTGGCCTCGCAAACACAATGCACAAAGATATACAGTGCATTGATGTTCAACTCATGAAGGAGGATGGACAAACCATTCAAGATGTGGAGGAAATGATCAAGTCCTTTAAAGGAAAGATTCAAGAAGTAAGAGATACAAAATCCTTGACAACAAAGGACTTCTCCAAGGAAGCCAGGATTAATGAATACACATTAATTATCTTCCTCGATCATTTGGAAATTCATGAGAAGAAGGTAGAAAATTTTTGGAAAGACAAAGATGTATGAAAGTAGATAATAAAACACATAAGACTCCCTAACTACCATCTCATCATTAGTTTCTCAACAACACACTTATAATAAAAAACCTAGTGTGGAGCACTAGCTAGATAGGAAAAGTCTAAAAATTCCTCTGCTCAAGTCTCCTCCTGGTTATGGTTCTAGAATGATAGCTCGAGCCTTTATGGCTCATATTTTCCTTTTTATGTTAATTTTAGTAAAAATTGCTTCTAGATAGGAACCCCTGGGTGGAGTTAGTAGAACTAAATTTGAAAGACAGTTTAGCCTAGTGGACTATATGTTATGATGTTTAAGACTTTAAGAGGGTTAGTCATTTTGATAGAAGATTAGATACTTGGTGATTGTCATATGTACTCTTGGTGTGGTGAAAAGACATTAATTTGTTGGTTGATGAAAACTGCTTCTATTTTAAATCTGTGCATTTGAAATGAATAAATAAATTTATGTTGGAATTTGTTCATTCTCAGCAATAGTTTATTACTTTTTACTGTTCATGGAAATATATTGAGTGTGACGATCAGAGTATGATTTGATTATTCTTTTATATATTCAAATGTTGTATTAATTCCATTGGCTTGATCTTTATGTTATCCGTCACATAATGTTTATGCGCATTCAATATAATGTTTATGGTTGACTTCTTTTCCTTTTAATGATTTTTGGTTATTTAAGTGTTATTAATTTGTATATTTTCATTCATTCAATAATTCATTGAAGATATTACAAAGGGAGTTGTACCTGTAGAATTTAGAGGGTTTAATCATGAGAGGTTACCCAACTATTGGCAAAAATTTATAATCCTCATTCTTTAAAGGGGCATAGGGTTATTTATTTTCTTTGCATATAAATTTGTTGGGGATAAATCTGTTAGCCAACAAAACCAAGGCAATAACCTTGTCAGGGCTATGGATGTCTGACTAGTAGCAAGACTCTATCCAATAGGATATGTGAGTATTTTAATCTACATAGTTTAATATAGGGATGAATTCCTTTTCAAATCATTTCAGATGAAGGAATAATTCAAGCACATGCACACACTCGAATGAATTAATGGCCTAGCTTACCCGATGAACTTGATCTTCCTAGTATCTTGGAACAATATTTTAGAAGCTCAACATCTCGTCCTAATCTTATTCACTAAAGCATTGAATTTGGTGCATTTACTTACTTTTGAAATCAAGTTCCCATATTTTATTTTTCCTTATAAATTATGGCTACTTCTCATTTTAATTATCTACACATTATTTATGGTTTTGGTTGTAGACACTTCCTCCTATCTCCCTGCCTCACTGCCTGCACTTTTCCCCTTGTTGCATACTATTTCTTTCACATGACAAAAAGGTTTGATCCCTGTACCAAGTTTTCCATGATACATTTTCTTATGTTATCTCTTTTGGTGGTGGGTAAGATTCCCCCACAATTATGAATGGACTCTCATCGAGATCATAGTAATAACTAATTTGTGATATCCACATGAGTCAATAAGACTCCACAACCCAAAAGACAAGGTACATGTCTTCTCAACCAGAGATTTTGAGGTTCAACCATGTAGGCATAGATCCCCTCAAATTCACCAAGTTATAGAATATATATACTATTATCGATCCCCAATCCCATAACTTCAATTCAATTGCAATTTCCATCAATAAACCTCAACTAACCATTGCGGGTTAAAGTAAAATTAAAGCCACTATCTTCATGGACATGTGGCATCATTGCACATCCTAGTGAAATTGTTTCAAAGAAATGTTGAGAATACCCACCATGATGATGTGTGCCCCTCTTAGTTTTGTCTATTCAAAAGGAAAGTATGAGACCTATTTCGACACATACTCATCCTCATAGGTCTGCTTCCATGGGAGCATCTCAAGAAAATCCTTCTCGACTAGGAAAAAATGTAGACCATGCAAAGGAAAGATTAAAATAAAGTTGTTACCACCCCAAAATGGTAAAAGGATAAATGATGGGACAAATATCCTATAGCCACCATTAACATCAACCTTAAAAGCTTATGTGCAAGTTGCCTTCATTAGATTGTGCCAAATATTAAAAGGTGTACATTATATTCAACCCCAGGGGAGAAGTCTATATAAACCCCAATGGTTGCCCAAAAAAAGAGGAGACAACATATGTATATGTGTCTCTAAAAACATTCCAGAATATTTTCATTATTTTATATCCTTGAATGTATACTATGGTATGTATAATACATGGGTTGATTCCTAGCCTTTGCATGTTTACTCTTAATAAAGTATGGAGATTGTTCCCTTGTCATCTTTCTCTTCTTATTAATTGGAGTGTATAGTGTTGATTTATTTTATCTCTAGACCAATTTATTCATGTTGTATTTTTCACTTTTGATTATCCTTTAAGATTAATGGATCATGTACTTTCTTCTCTCCCATTATCTTTTGAAGTAGGTATCATCTTGTGCCCTTCACAACTTGAATCTATGGGTGGAAAAGTAATCAGAAGCAGTTTTATTTAAGACATAGCCACTTTCCACATGATGTCCTTATTTGAGACATTTTTCACACCTATAGAGAACTTCCTACCTTTATTTGGACCTTTTCTCCTACATTATGTCCATACCCGAAGCCAGGGTCCTTGGAACATTAGATTTCAAAGTTTTATTAAGGTTTCACTATGAACTTGCAAAGTGTTGAGAAAGCCTTGATGCATCACCTTGTAGTGTATATTTTACTTTGTCTTATTCCTTCTCCCTTTTCTCATTCAAGGAATAAAGAGTCAACTTTTATAATCCCAGAGGTTGTTTCTACATAGCATATCAAGTCCCCAATATGTATAACTTCTTAATTGCTCTTACTTAGGTGTGAACCTATTAGAGATTAATAGTTGCTAAAAAACCCACTAGGATGTTGATATTTACCCTATATTTATGGTCTACATGTAATAAAATTGGTCCTCAAACCATCCTCATTGCATGAAAAATTAACTTATGAGAATGATTGATCGCCTCCCCTAGTCTCTTATTTAAGATGAATCCTAAAAATGCCATTTTTTTTAATAATAAATTAATGGGTGTATCCATACTTCCAGAATCATGTATTCCTAATGAAATTGGAGATATGAAAATAAGGAGAGATGTAGATTATGGCTCTTAGGTGTTTAAATTTATTTCTCTATTGTTGAGATGATGTTTTAATAGAGTTCAAATCTATTGGCCCTTATGTGTAGGAAAAGTCTACCGTAAATGATTCATAAATTTCACTTATGATTTTAGAGCTATACATCCCTTCTATAATCTCACCTATCCTTTAATTAACAATTTTTCTCAAGTTGGTCACCAAATATATATTTCTACTAAACCACCACTACCATGTTATAATTTTATTTCTCCTTGAAGACAATAAACTTTAATATGTCTATTGTCTAGGATGTTTTGTCCTTTTCCAAAGTAATTAAACCACTTTGAATTTAACTCAATGGTCCAATACTGATCCTTTGATAAAGCATTCCTCCCAAAGAGTTTGAAATTTAAATCCTCTTTTATTCCTTCTCAAAATGTAATCTTTTATTGATTTTGAATATATAAAAACTACTAAGCCCTCATCTACGAACTATCACTTTGGTAGATACTCTATCATGTCTATTGTATCTATATTTTTCTCTAAATCCATTTGGCTAATACTAGTTCCATATACTTCTAGATTTTCCATTTCATCTACCAAACTTATAGCTTCTCTCTATATATGATTATTTATCATAGCCTCAAAATACTTAAGAAGCTCCAAAGATCTGCCTGGAATGAGAATTAGCCTCTAATTTGGAGTTTTTTTTGTTTAGAGGGAATTGATAGATATTTTTGAGTCTCCTTCTTTTTTCAGCCTCTTTAAACCCAAATCATTGCATAATAGAAGACCTTCTGCTAAAGCCGTTAGTTTTTCAATATTATTATTGTCCCAATCCAAAAGTTTAGCCTATTTTGCTACTATAGCTCCATTCCAAGAATGAACAATAAAAAATACTCCCAATACACATGGATTTGTTCTAGATGCATCATCAAAGTTTAACTTAAACCATCCATCCTTAGGAGCATACTATATACATCAATTTTTTCTTATCTTACTTTTTTCTCCCCCTCTTCCAATAAATAGGGGAACCTTCAATCCAAGCCATTTTTACTTTACTTTATCATCCCAACTAGTAAATTTCTTATTCATTGGATAATATGTTGATTCTCTTCTATTAACCACCTCTACAATTACAAAATTCTTATTTGTTAATACCTCCCAATTCATTTTTTTTCTTGAAAAATTCTATAATTTATTTCCTTCCATATTTTCCATAACGTCAAAGAAGGTGATGTAATCCAAAGGATCATATACAAGCTTGAGGAATACAATATAGACCACCATTGAAACATAATCATTATGTCATTGGGTAGAGCAATTACCCATCCCATTTTAGTGCATAACAATTACCAATATTTCTAAGCATATAGACAATTCAAAAAAATATGATTAATTGATTCTTCATTTTTCTCACATAAATAAAATATAGATGGCCCTTCAAAATCATTCTTTATAAACCATTTAGATGTGAGTATCCTACCTTGAAGATCCTCCCATCCCATGAAAAAATATCTTCTTTTGATAGACACATTTTATTCCAACATAAATGAGTTGGAATCTGGTTCTTTTGAAATCATTTTCTTCCAACTATTGTTTTATATCCATCTTTGGAATCATAGCATCATGTCTGAGATCCATTCCATATAAGAACATCCTCTCCATTTTTAAATGTTATTGTCCTTTTTTCCAAGAATCATTTTGTGCACAAACCCCTCTAATCATGCTAGTGTCCATCAAATTGTCTATAAATGGATAACCTCCCCAAGAATCTTTCCAAAATAAATTGTTTCAGCCATCTACAACATCCCTTGAAATCTATTCTATAATCAATTCTTTGTATTTTATAATAAAATTCCAAACCCGTGATCCTTTTGGAGGGTTTAAAGTCTTAAATATCCATGTATGACTCATATCATTGAAATACTTGCCTTTAATAATTATTACTCATTTAAGATGAAGATCCTTATAAAAATTTCATACCAATTTTTCTCCTAACGCTCTATTTTACTAAAGTTGATTCCTTAATCCTACCTCTTAGCATATATGGGTCTATAAATCTTCTCCCATGAAATTAAAACTAATTTCTTCTTATCATTTGAAACTTGGAAAAATAATGTTCTCATTTTCTTTAACAATTTTGTATAGGCTCCTATTGATAAAGATAAACATGACATGAAATAAACAAGAAGAGTTAATAAAGTAGCCTTAAGCATTGAAGTTCTTCTCAAGTTGATAAACTTAAGCATAGCAGTTCTTGAGTTGATAAAGTAGCCTTAAGCATAATAGTTCTTCTTGAGTTGATAAAGTAGCCTTAAGCATAGTAATTCTTCCTTCTCAAGTTAACCATTTAGTTTTTCATGACTCCATTTTCTTGTCCATATTTTTCCAAAATTTATTCCCATACCTTAGTGGTTCTCAGACCTTATTCTAATGGTAGTCCTAAATAAGATTAGGGCAATTTACATTTCTTAAATCCCATAAGATCTAAAATATCTCTTTCAATCCGCAAATTGAAAAAGGAAAAGAAAATCTATTATTTCTCCTAACTTACTTGCTAACCCAAAGATTTTGAATATAATTTTAGGATCTCTTTAATATCTCTATCTTCTGAGTTGTTTATATATCCAAACAACATTGTAGTGTCTAGAAACTATTGGTGGGAAATTGCCTAGTTTGAACTGGCTATTTTGATTTCACTTAAATATCCATTTTCTAGTGCTCTAATTATAGATCTTCCCAAAGCCTTTTCCATGATAATAAAAAAAGTGGAGATAATGGACCCCCCTAATAAATAAATCTAGATATTTCAAAGAATCCTTCTAGTGTTCCATTCACTAAATCTAAAAACCTTGGACTTGAGATATTATAAATAAATAAAATTTATCCATACTCTACAAAAACTAAAGGCTTCTAAACATTTACACAAAAGCCTCCAATCCACCTTGTCACAAGCTTTTTTAATGTCCAATATAATAATCATACTTGATTCTTTATTTCTTTGAATCAAGTGTATAGCTTCTTGAGCTATGATTACTTTGTCAAATATTGATCTACTTGGAACAAATCAAGTTCACTCTTCTAAGATTATGAAGGGGACAATTTTATTTAGTCTATTAGTTAAAGATTTTTCCAAAACTTTATATTTTGTATTACAAAGGTATATCATTCTAAAATCATCTAGGCTCAAGGCATTCTCCTTCTTGGGGATTAATGCAATAAAAGTATTGTTTATTTACCTTAGAAATCTCCTTTAATTCCTTGTTTCTTCTAAAGCCTCAATCATCTCTTTCCATGAAATATGCCAAAAAAAATTTGGAAGAAACCTACTCGGAATCTATCTAGTCATAAAGCTTTATCTGGGTGTAATTGATTAAGTGTTGTAACAATATTTTGATTTGAATTTTTTTTTGTCAACATTTTATTTTATGCCTCTAATATCAATCTTGAGATACTTTCTAATAGTAATTTCCAAGCATTATAGTATGATACATCCCTATTATTCAATATCTTTGTAAACAATAAAAATATTTCTTTAGCTATAACCCCAAACTCTTCAACCATATTTCCATTCCCGTCTCCAATCTTGTGAATTAAATTAATACTTCTCCTTTGTTTCATTTTGTTATGGAAAAAACCTATAATTCTTGTGTCCTTCCACTAGCCAAACCTCTTTGCATTTTTATCTCCAAAAAATTTCCTCCTTAGCCAACACTTCTTCATACTCTTTCGAATTATCCTTCTCTTTTAGAAACCTATTTTTGTCCATCCCATGTTGAATCACTTCATCATTTAAAATCCTAATGTCATCTCTATATTGTTTTTAGAATTGAATATTTCGTAAGTGTTCTATATTCCATTTTAACAATTTATGCTTTACTAATTTTAAATTAGAGACAAAGAAAAATAATTTTGATCCATCAAAATCCTCATCATTTCACCATTTGTCTATTAATTAAAAAAGAAGATCTTTCAACCACATATTTTTAAACTTAAAATAACATTGTAGTGACTTCTTCTCCCCAAGAATTTCTAGCTAAACTGGAAAATGATCCAATGCTAATATTTCTCTAATGAAATATTTAAATTCAAAGGAGAATGATGTCAAATCTCCCTTAAAAAAATATGTCTAGTTTCTCTACTATATGGCTAAAACCCAATCACCTATTATTCCATGTATATATGTCATTTCCAGTTTCTATTTCCATCATATTGTTTCTCAACACCCAACTCCTAAAATTCACTTAAATTTTAAGCTATTTTTGGATACCTCCACTTTTATTTAATAAATATAGAATTGCATTAAAATCTCCATCTATTATTATATTTTGACTAGGAATAAGCTGAAAGAGATTATCAAGCTCTCCCCATAACTCATTTTTTCCTTGTAGTAACTGGGACATATATATTCACCAATGAAAACTTAAGGCTACTACTCAAACTTTTCATTAATCCTCCTTTCCAATTAATATTCTTTTCCAATTTCTCTAAGGACACTCTCCTTGGATACCATATGAAGGAAAGGCACCCTAATGCACCCATTACCTCTACTATTTCTATCTCCCAATGTCTTAATTTTTTCTTAATATAATGCATTTGATCAACATTCAACTTCATCTCTTGGAGCATTATTATTTCTTCTTTTGAAGAAGAAATATATTGTTAGAGTAAATTATTAATTTTATTAATATTTTACTCCCTTCTTAAGATATCAACTCTTTGCTTTAGTCAACTCATGCACTAGTTATGCATCAATTTGCTTTAGTTGACTCATGCACTAGTTATGCATCAGTTGTTTTTTGCATGCATTAGTCTTGTAATAGTTTAACTGATTATTACATGCACTTCTGCTTTTTAGGTTTTCCTTTTCAAGGCCTTTGATCTCCTTTATATGGATGATCCATTGTACACTATTATTCATTCAGTAATTTGAGGATATTTACTTCTTCATCTTCTAAGTCAAACCCTTGCCCTCTTCTTCTCTTGACTTCTTGTGACAAGTTTTTGTATGCAGGTGATCTTCGGGTTTCTGTGGATTTGTGTTGCTCAAATCCTACATATATCATTTGACTAAACATTATTTATTAGGGGAATGCAAGCCCCTAAAATTTCATGTTAAAATCTTCACAGTTCTTTGGGAAGGACCCTCCCCTTCCCTACATTTGAAAGTGAGTTTATTTTTGTCTGGTTAACTACTTCCTTGCTCATCTTGCTAAGTTTTGAAAATGATTTTCTACCTTTCTTTTTCCTTGAGGTTTTTCTATAGTCTGGTTTATCCTTAGTGAAAACATGTTGACAAGTACCTATAGATTCCTCTATTTCACTATTCTCATCTACCTCTTGAAGCATAGACTCTTGAAATAGAAACTCTATATCATTTCCATCTTCACCATCCAACTCTAACACTTTTTGAACCAAATATTGTTTCTTTCCTTGAAATTCCTCATTTTCCAACTCGTCGGGATCTGACATCCAGAAAGGGTCACAAATTGCCTCAAATTTTATAGGGAGATGAATCTCTTCATCTATTCTATATGACCTCTTTTTCTCTAAAGGCCTTGAATTCTAAAAGGCTGATTTTACTCCATCCCTCACTTCTTGCCTTGGTATACCAATTAATTTAATTTTAATTCTCTCAACTTCATTCTAATTTTTGTTTTCTTTCTCTTTTCTGCTCCTAGGACTGGATGATTTCTTTATCTTCCTAAATGGAACTAACTAAGATCCTTTCATGTTCTCCTTCTTCAATAGTCTCGATGACTTCCTTCTATCCAAGTTTAGGTTTTGAGCTAATATTAGCTAATAAGATGTATCTAATACTTACATCTTTTTTATACTACCCATGGCTCCACCACTTTTGAGTTTTAGTGGATTTGAAGTTAGGTTCCCATTGCTATCCATTTGGAAGGAGGATGGATAGAATTACATTTCTTTATCTTTACCCGAGATTCGGTTTTCCAATTCCTTTATCAATCAATTATATGATTTTTCATAGAAAATATAAATAAAGGTATTCATTTATTTTAAAGATACTCTATTTGAGATAGGTGTTAAGTAAGAGTCTTCACTCCTTTTCCTTAATGAAATCATCTCTCTATCTTCAATAACTTCTTCTTAAGGTGTTCATTTCCAATTTTCAACCTCTCAAGGGATAAGGAACGCTGCATTATCAAAGTGTTCCTAAGATCTACCACTTGAGTTACTACTCTTCCCCATATCATTTACTACTTCCCTTGAAGTGATATCAAAACTCTACCCTTTTTATTTACATTCTAAACTCTGCATATCTGCCTTCCAAGGCCCCCAAAAATTCTTGGGATATTGTTTATATGTTCTTTTTTTCATCAATGATATGAATCTCACTACTAATACTCCTTACTTCTCTAAATAATAACTTATTCACCCTAGACCATATATCCTATCATTTTCTCTCCACTCCTTCATTTGAGATCTTCTTAATCTTTATTGGAAATGATAATTCATTTACTGTTAAACCCATATGACTTTACCATTCATTAAAAAAATAGCTCCCTTACTCTAACATATTGTGAAGAGCAATCTAGAATCCCTCAGTATATCCGAGAGGTTGATAACAAAAGGAATATTTTTAGATAGAACAAATGAAAGTCTTTCTTCTTTTTTCATTCTATTTGTTGAACTACAAGGGGGAGTCCTTCCTCAAGAATACTCATATTATAATATTTAAATTATTTAAATAAATAATATAAGCATAAATAAATATTTTCATGTATAACTAAGAAGGAAATGCATTAATTTTTGAAAACGCATTATCATACAATTCTTATTTTTTATTAAATTATTATATAGATTTAGAAGAATAAAATAGTCTTTATGATAACATATTTCATTAAGCCGATAGGCTTCCCTTTTGGGGAAGCCTGTGTACGGCCACACCGGTTAATTCTCACGCATGTCGCGTTTGTCTCACACCAGCTGCCGGATTTCCATCGGAAGCGGACTCGCATGGAGAAGTGAGTAAATTCACTTTGGAGAAGTGAGTAAATTTATTTTATAAATTTACACCGTGAAAGAAGGGTTTCAAAATGTCGTGGCAACTCTATTCTCTATCCACGTGACCTTTGTCTCCTTGCAAAACGTGCAACTTCATTTTTTCTCAAGTAAGCCCGCATTTTTCGGACCCATGACAGTGCTCTCTGCATTTTCTCCTATGCGTACCGATTTGACAGTCAGAAAAGATTGAGAAATTAAAACAGACAATATGTATAGTGTTTGAAGCATTTTCGAGATGTCGGTATACAACATTAACAGACATAATGTTGAAAATGAAGATATTAGTTTCAAACAATCATTTGAGATTAAAAATATATATAACAACATTTGGGGGTAATAATTTAAGATAAAAAATTATTTTCTTTTAGTTTTTTTTGGATGTTGACGATGAACCATATGTAGTGTGATACTTTATTTTATTTTCAACACTACTATATTATTATTAATTTATTTTTTATTTTTAATTTACGTTAAATAATAAATAAATATATTAAAACTTAAATATATATTTACACAATTTTAATAATAAGTTATTTATTAAAATTAATATTTATCTTATATAATGTATATTTAAGTCATTTCAGGATATATATATATTATATGAAAATGTTAATATTATTATTATTTAACTTTTAAAAATATGAGAAAATAGTAAGTTTTTCATAAATATAATTATTTTTAAAATTATATATTTAATAAATTTTAATAATATATATTTTTTTTTCTATGTATCTTAATAAAACATATAATCTATTATTAAAATATATAAATATATAATTTCAAAATATATTTATTAAAAAATTATTATTATTTGCTTATATTTTTTTTTTAAAGTTACATAATGGCACTATTTAAATATTTTTTAAACATATATTTTACAAATCTTAAATTATATAATATAGTATAAATATTATTAAAATAAGTAAAATTTGATAAAAGATCAATAAAATTTAAACATTTAAATATTATTTAAAAAACTAAATACATAATTTACTATTCTATATTTTATTTATTATTATTGTAATATATATAGTTAAATACTCATATTAAACTTATTTAATTTATTATCTCATTTAAAATCTTCAACAAGTGTTACATCTTATAATTATTTATATTAAATTTGATGTCATTAATTAATCAAATTAAGACATTAAATTTTGAGTAGTTAATATATTATATACATATAAATAATTCTTAATTTTAATTAATAGTAACTTTTGTTTAGTAAAGTTTCTAAAATGTATCCTCTTTATCTTAAAAATATATTTCTTATAGTAAATATGAATTATATATTTCTAATTTTTCAAAAACATTGAACACTTATTACCAGAACCATGCACCAACAAAAAATCACTTTGGCAATTTGCAAGTGAAATGTTTGATTAAAATTTATATGCTTCTCACTTACTAGCAATATTGAGAGAAACAAATTCTTACGGTAAAAGAATTGTAAGAAATAAAATATTAACACATTTAGAATTTCTTGAACATTATTATTTCAATAGTAAATATAGTGCTTGCATATATGGGATCTTCTTTTATCAGTTTTAATGATATCATAAAGAATGCATGCAATTTGAAAATATCAAAAAGTTATGATCAAATGAGGAAGATAAATGGAATGTTTGTCTATTTCGGCAATCCATTCTTTTGGGTTATCTTCCAATGCAACTGCACTATTTTTCACACTTCCTTTTAATATGTAAACCTTTAATTATGCTTGCTTTCACATCAAACACCTATCGGCTTATCCCTTGCACCTTCTTTCGGTGCAAGTGCTAGTTTTAATTATTATTATTTGAATAAAGTAATGAGTATGCAACAATTAGCTTAAACAAAAAAATTAAAGTTAGATAAGTATTACAACATGGATTAAAATAAATCAATTAAGAGTAGAAAAGGTCTTAAATTGTATATGTGATAATGGATGTTTCCAACCAGAATAACTTTGGTAATTTGGGAGAGATTGAATTGAGTTGATTAAATTATATAATATTGACCAGTCTTCTTTTGGTATTAGATTCTAAAAGAGTTTTTTAATGATGTTTGTGATCACAATCTATTATTTACTTATTCATTTATTTATTTATTTATTTATTTAGTTAGAGAGAGAGATATATATATATATATATCTCATGTTTTATATGATGTGGTTCTAGGTTATATTGATAGAAAAACAAGATTTTTATTTGAAATATGATAAATAGTTATTATTATGTGAAATTTAGTATTGACAATATGAAGATGGACAAAAGTGTACTTGTAATGTGGTTTGTGTAATACAATTCTATTTAAGTGATGTGGTTCTAGGTTATAGTGATAAAGAAATAATATTTTAATTTAAAATTAGATAAATGGTTGGAATTATGTGGCATTTAGGGTGCGGTCCAATGGAGGGGTTTTCGGATCTATTTTTAAGGATTAGAAGGTCTCATGGGAGAAAAGAAAAATAGCAACCCTACTTTAAATTTTAGGGGGTTGAAAAGGTGGTGGGCTAGAAATTGCCCCAAGACCTTAAACCTTTTTTTACCACTAGTCAATCATCTCAAGTTTTTAAAATTTTACCAATTCATTTTTTATTTAATATATTTATTAGCAAACATGCTAAATAATACAATCTATGAGACCATGAGCTTCCATAAATTTTAGAGCTTAAATGTTTAAGCATAAAGTGAACTATAAAATTCATGGGACAATCTAATTCAATTAATCCTAAAAAATCTCAGCACACCCATTTTTTTTAGGAAGCCCCCCTCCATGGGACCCCGCCCTAAATATTTGAGAATTTGAGGATGGACATAGGTATACTTGCTATGAAGTTTTTCTATTACGATTATGTTTAAATAATATGCTCCTGCTCAATAATATTAGATGTTGATGTGGGTATATTAGAATCTAACTCTCAAATTTACAATAATTTAATTGTAACTAATATATTGTAAATGTGGATGAGTTATTCTATTTTTTTATTCTCTTGTGACAGTTGTGATGATAAAAATGAATCATGAAAATATCTTTAAATATAGTTTTCATGCAATTTAAAACATTGGGCATGTTGACTAATGGACAAGAGTTGACATACAAACATAATTAAATGTAAATTTGAAAAAAGAAAGACAAGATTGCAATTATTGTCTAATCCAAAAAACAAGGCCACATCTACAACTTAATCTTAAAATTAAAATGTTAACCAATAAATTAAAAATAGTTTAAAAGAAAAATTAAATACATCTGACAAAATATTAAATTTAAATTAAAGATCAAACAATATACCTCTTCAAACTAATAAAATATTTAAAAACCCATTAAAAACATCTACACATACACATTTCTTTGATAACAATAATTTTCACATTTTCAATTAATATGTTAAAATTTATAATATTATAGATGAGTACCCAAACTATCTTAAGGCCATTGTCTCTATAAAATTAATAATAATAACGTTAAAACTTCATTGGCTATACACATAATTATTATAATAGTTATGTGCACAATGTCATAAAAATAATCATTATAATAGCTTTGTGCACAAAATGTCATTGTTTTGCTTTAAAATATGTATTTGGGGATTACATTTAAGTGTACCAGCGTACGATTACCTAGTTCTTGTTTCTTCACAAGATGCGTATGTTGTGAAAAATACATTATAATAAAATATTTAGAGATAATCAATTGAATAAAGTAGTAGATATATAATTAATTTAAATAAATGGGTAAGTATAAATAACTATGGTAATTTGTCTTTAAGAAAGAAAGGCATTACATTTTTGTTTAAAAATTAATTATATAGAAAAATAAAATATTTAAGGATGATTATTGATTGAATAAAGCAATAAGTATACAATTAGTTTAAATAAATAAGATAAATTTAGATAAATATTGTAACAAATATATATTAAAATCAACCAGAAGTAGATAATGCATTGAATTGTACATGAGATAAGGGATATTCTATTGAGACATATTTCTATTATCTAATTCAAATGTTAACTATTAAATTTAGAATGTGAAGCTCTAATAGATTGGAAAATAACTAGAACTACATGTAACTCTGAATTTGGATTTGTAGTCTTGAACTAGGTACCTTTAGTCGTAAAAAGTATTTTGTTGTGTGCTTTGACACATCATAGGACATATTTGATTGGAGATCATTTAGGTGCCACTTTTTGGATGGTTTTTAATTCACGATTTTATAAATGTCATTCGATGGTTTCATGTATCATATCTCTTATATAGTAGAGCTTGAGATGAAACTTGTGTGTAAGAGTCTTATAGATTTTACAGTTCCTTTGGATTCTATGAAAGCTTCCTTTACAAGTATATTGTAATTTTGTTGATTTATGAATACTATATCAAGCAACTTTTAGAGTGTGAGTTTTTTTAGATAATTTTTTTTTACCCATATAAATTAGTGTGATGTTGTATGAATAGTATTTATGTTTATTGAACTATTTAATTTGTTTTTAGTATTAATAAGCATAAAAAAGGGTGTTGTTTGTAGACACCTAAAACCATCCTTTATGATTTATTAATTTATACGAACCTTTCCCTTCCTAAGCCTTACAATTAATTAAATTAAATTAAATTAATCGTACCTATTCTAATAATAAAATAAATTTTAAATAATGAATTGTATTATTTCCCCTTTAACCAATTTTCAATTAATTTAAATTAATTGGATGAATCCTATCCCATTGTCCCCAGTTTAATTAATCTAAATTAATTAAACTAACCCTACCCACTAATTAATCATTGACTAATTAGTCTAATTTCTTGATCCCTAACTTCATTAGCCATTTAACCCAATTTAAAATTTGGCTCACATATATGAGAACATTTTCAAATTTCAAATTTCAAATTAACCCACATCTTACATCTTCAATAAATAGCCATCTTGTTTCTTACACATTTGTCCCCCACTTGTCATTTGATTTTCTTTTAGAAGAAAGGCATTCCATGGAGTCTTAGGCCTGGAATCCATGGAATGGTGTCTATCTAACATTGTATTATATCACACTTATCTTTCATAAGCAAAAAAGTGAATGACAACGGTGTGCACCAGTGGAATTGTGAAGAAAACTTGAAGAAAATGCATGGACAGGTATTGTAGTGAGAAATCTAGCCAAACAAGGGGCACATTTTTTGATTTGTAGTGTCAAGATAGGTCATACAAATAGTGAATCCATCACCAATTTGAAGGGAAGGTTTTTGGAAGTCAAAGATTTGAAAAACCCTAGATTTAAGGGTTTATAAGGGGTGATTTGAGGCTTTTGGTGTTGTAGAAGCCATAGGTTGAAATTGAGTTGATATTTCTTCAATTAGGTTCATTTTAGAACATTGTTGAAGATTTGAGGTCTTGGGGATAAAACTATCTTATAGTTTCTTTGTTGTTTGGATTCATTTTTATGCATTGGTGAGGCTAGATTGCTAGGACAGTACTATTTGGCCCAAAGGAATAGGGGGTAATCTTGAGATATGTTTAACTACTTCAAAATGGGTTTCTAGAAGTGAAAAGTACTTGTCTTATGTTTTGGAAGGATTGGGAGCTATAAGTCATTTAGTGTTGCTAGAGGGTTGCAAGTAGGGCAATTACGCCTTTGAGGTAGTTTGGAGAGTTGGGTGTATTGGGTGTTTCCTAGAACCATAAAAAAATATTGATATGCTAGTGGTTTGATTTTAGGAGTAGCTTATCTCTAGGCCAGATATTCTCCATGTCGACATGGTGTTGGAAGATATAAATAAGATGGTTGATCCAAGTCAGGGGTCTTAGGTGATTATTAATTAGATTGAGGAAATAGAGATATGGAGACTAAGATTTTGTAGATCCAAAGAAGTAGGGTCAAGGGTGCCCCAAGCATCAATGACGTACACATTAGAACTTAAATAGTATTAGAACTTTGTTATTGTGGAACCTTCAAGACCTTAATGTGATTTTTATATACTCATCGACTAGAGAACAACATATCCTTCATGAAGAAGCCTCCATTTTATTATTAGAACAAGCATTTCCTATTTATTGACTATCACAAATCATACTTGTTAAACAATGATATAATGGATACAAATACTCATAGTTTCATCACCTATTCATCTAAAAATGGTCACAATACATATCATATACCTTCTTCAATAGTTCTATCCATGAAAATTTTATCATTTCATGTTCAAACCTTTGAAACTTCATTAAATCATGTCATTACAGTCTAGAACTTATGCAAACAATCCACTAGGGCATTATTAATACATGATCAAATCTCTTCACAAAAATATATAACTTTAGATAGTCTCTAAATTAGTGGAACATTTCCTCTAAATTCTTATTTTATAATTCCAAATTTATAGATTTTATAATATACTTACATAACTATAAAGACATTAAAATAGTAATGATCATCATTAGATAGCATGACAGTGAGGGTTTTGATGTTCTTTAAGCCCTAGCTCGAGGCTTAGTCATTCGATCAACATGGCCATTGGTAAGACTCGGGCTAGGAGCAATAGCTTTAGGATTTCCAAAGGCATTTTTGCTTACATGCAAGATCTATGGAGTAATTTGAATCCCTAGGTAAACATCCCTTATGTGTTTACCTCATTGTTGTAACAAGAAATTCATGTAACTTGCCACATGCAAAGTGAACTAGTCAGTGAAACCAAAGATCTAAGGTTATTTTGATATTGTTGATGTTTTGTAGCTTCAGTTGAATAAACACTATGAGTCAATACTAGTGAAGATATGTATATATATATTTAGTATATATGAGATGTGTGTGTGTGTGTGTGTGTGTGTCTATATATATATATATATATATATATATATATATATATATATATATATATATATATATATATATATATATATATATATATATATATATATATATATATATATATATATATATATATATATATATATATATATATATATATATATATATATATATATATATATATATATATTTATATATATATATATATATTTATATTTATATATATATATATTTATATATTTATATATGTTTGTGTGTGTGTGTGTGTATGTATATATGTATATATATAATCATAATTGTCATTATATTAATTACATATTAATGAATAGACATGTCTCATGAAGGGACATATCTCTTCTTGGCTTATTCTCAATATAAATGCAAGAGATTGTTGCATTTGGAAAACACATACAATGAGATAGTGATATTACATTTGCAATGATCCTAAAACCTTAACATGGTATTAGAGCCAAGTTGAAAATGTAAGAGAGTAGTTTATTGATGGTGAATGTAACGCAGTCAAGGTTGGTGGATCCAATTAAGGACAGACCGACCTTGCAACCAAACCAATATGCAGCAGAAATACATAATAAGAAACACAAATCTGATATGAAATAGAAGTCTTTATTCCTCAGATCATCGATTACATGCAATGTGTCAGGCTGTAAGGCCTTCTCGATTACGGCCAAGTACAAAGCAAGTAGCAATCTACAAGATCTCATAGGATCCAAATCTTTTCCCCAACATCAGCATCCATCTAGTCCAGGTCTGCAACAAGCAGCACACTGGAAGGCACCCAGGAAAGATTTAAACTTGTACTCCAACTTCCAAGCAATCTTCTTGCTCCTAAGCTCGCAGGCTACTAACCTTTCAACCAGCAATCTGATGCCCTAAACATCTACCCAAGCATCCTATAAATACTGATTCCCAGCCACAAGTTGGCTAATGAAACAATAAATCTCCAACAAATAAATATTAAATGCTAAAACATCAGTCGGCTCTCACATAGCCTTACAAAATAAATAAACTCTTCAAAAGATGGCCCCAACAATCATCAGATCCACATAGAAGAATGCAACACCCCAGATCTAGGTCCCCACACGTCCAATGGTCAATCCATAACTCGAGGAGCGTGACCCAAATTAAATGCACCAGTCGGCCAAGCTGATTCATCCAAATAATCTAGTCGATAAGTAAGAATACTGAGCAATAGAGGAAATAACTGAGTGCCAGTCAACCGACTACACCAAGCATGACCAAGCAACATAGTTATTACCAAGCGCCAGTGAACCGATGCCTTCAGTCACCAAGCGTTCTTCAGAGACTGAGCACCCCGATAACTACCCACACCGAGCAACCAATCTCCCAAACCGAGCAAGAAATCAACCAAACCAAGATCAAAACCAATAATCTACTATCAAAGACAAACATATTTTTGGTTGATACATGATTGCCAAGAATCCTAGGATACTCCTGCATCAGACACCCCAGGTCAGAAAGATTTTCTCATAAAGAAATCAGGAATGCTTCAAGGGAATCAGAACAGGTATGTCGAATCTGTTCTTCACCCACATCTCTTCTTGTCCTTCATCCCAAGTAGTCTTCACTTCATTCATTTCTCCCTGCAGTAAGTTCTTCTACTTTCCACTTCTCTTATCTTTCCGGTCGACAACTGATAGCAACTAACTCTGACCACTATCGACCACAGCAGTGCCTTGGTAAGGTTCATCCATCTCAATTAACTTAGTATCATCTGCATCCCTCTGTGTCATAAATGTCACCATCTACTGAACCATCTCTGCCAACAAAATCATCTATTTCTTAATCTCAAAAAACTCTTCTGATATTTCTTTCTCCTTCTCATTCAAACTAGACTCAACAGGAATAGGTTCTTCCACCTTGTGCTCTTGAGGTTTGTCACAAGGACAACACCTGATAACTCCACATCCTTTAACCCCTGCCTCTTGTAAATGTATTAGCTTATGCCGAGCTCCTTCATGCCTAACCACATAAGTGTTAGCATGACCATCAAACAACACACTTATGTCAAATTGCCAAGGTCTACCGAGCAACAGATGAAAGACATCCATAGGCAACACATCACATAATATCTCATCATGGTAAGATCCAATCTGGAAATTAACCAGGCATTTTTCTTCAACTCTAACCTTAGAAATATCTTGTATCCAACTAATCTCATAAGGATTAGGATGCTTCCTCCTTTCCAAATTCAATTTCATTTCTTCTGAAACAAAGTTCTCAGAACTGCCACCATCAACTAGAACATTACATACCTTATCTTTTCACTTGCATCTAGTCCTAAAAAAATTCCTCCTCTGCACCAGTTCAAAGACACATGCAACCAATCTCCTAGTGACAAGACATTCACCTTTCTCTAGAACATTCTCAATGTCTTCTTTAGCAACTAATGCAACTCTTTTCTTAGGACACTACCAACTTCTATGACAAGCTTCACCAAAATTATAACAAGTACCAATGAACTCATTCTTCCACCTTCATCTCTATCCAGCATTCTTAGTAACTTCACCATTGCTAGATCCAACATTAGGCTTAGAATTCTCTGTCATATTACTTTTAGCAACTGTCTCACCAGTCTTACCACCTCAGTTCCTACTGTTGTGTTTTCCTTCATACTTCCTATTCAGCTTCTCTTCAATCTTTAATGT
Source organism: Chamaecyparis obtusa (assembly GCA_027943335.1). Lineage (NCBI taxonomy): Eukaryota > Viridiplantae > Streptophyta > Pinopsida > Cupressales > Cupressaceae > Chamaecyparis > Chamaecyparis obtusa. The sequence goes on along the minus strand of BSBK01001804.1, from coordinate 225,930 downwards.
CATCTGATAAGCATGACCAATTTTTTTCATCCGCACAATAAGTAACTCTTCTTGAATACTAGGTCTCAAACCATAGACATACCTAGCAACCTTCTCTTTATCAACTTCAGAATGACCAGTCCTAATCAAGATTCTATAAAACTCCTCTGTATACTCCTGTACTGATTTGTTAGTCTACTTCAAAGCTTTCATCTTCTTGAACATTTCCAATTCATAATCCACCGGAATGAATTGCTTCTTCAACTTGTCAACCATTCGGTTCCACTTAGTGATCTTCTCTTTTCCTCTTCTACCTCTTTCCAACTGAACTTCTCTCCACCAAATATTTTCATGACCCTTTAACTTAGTCTTTGCAAATCTAACCCTATCAAGATCTTCTATTTCTTCATATTCAAAGTATTCATCAATATCATTGATCCAATCAATCAATTCTTTAGGCCTAAGGCTTCTAGCAAATGCAGAAACTCCAATCTTAGGTCTCTTCCCAATTTTAGACATAGCTTTCAGAATTTGATTCTCCTCACAATCTCTAGCTTCTTTGACAGCTTCTTCAAAATGATCTTCTTCAGATTCATCATCACTATCCTCTTTCAGGGTAGGATTCTTCTTTCTCAATTAGTCTTGTAGGTCTTGCACTTGTTTTTGTAAAGCCCTAAAATCATTAAGATAGAATTCACCAGTAGTTTCTTCTTCTTCCGAGATCTCATGATTTCTCCTCGGAGGCATCTTCAAATCAAGATATAGATACACAAGATCCACTCAGCTCCAACAGGAACAAACTTCACTCTGATACCACCTTAATGTAGTCAAGGTTGGTGAATCCAATTAAGGACAAACCGACCTTGCAGCCAAACCAATATGCAACGGAAATACACAATAAGAAACACAGATCTGATATGAAATAGAAGTCTTTATTCCTCATATCACCGATTACATGCAATGTGTCAAGCTGTAAGGCCTTTCTAGTTAAGGCCAAGTACAAAGCAAATAGCAATCTACAAGATCTCACAAGATCCAAATCTTTTCCCCAACATTAGCATCCAGCTAGTCCAGGTCTGCAACAGGCAGCACACTGGTAGGCACCCAGGAAAGATCTAAACTTGTACTCCAACTTCCAAGCAATCTTCCTGCTCCTAAGCTCGCAAGCTACTAACCTTTCAAGAAACAATCTGATGCGCTAAACATCTACCTAAGCATCCTATAAATATTGATTCCCAGCCACAAGTCGGCTCATGAAATAATAAATATCCAAAAAATAAATATTAAATGCTAAAACATCAGTCGGCTCTCACATAGCCTTACAAAATAAATAAACTCTTCAAAAGATGGCCCCAATGATCATCAAATCCATATAGAAGAATGCAACACACCAAATCTAGGTCCTCACACATCCAATGGTCAATCCATAACTTGAGGAGCATGACCCAAATTAAATGCACCAGTTAGCCAAGCCGATTCATCCAAATAATCCAGTCGATAAGTAAGAATACCGAGCAACAAAGGAAATAACTGAATGCCAGTCAACTAACTACACCAAGCATGACTAAGCAACACAGTTATTACCAAGCACCAGTAAACTGATGCCTTCAGTCATCGAGCATTCTTCAAAGACCGAGCACCCCGGTAACCACCCACACTGAGCAACTAGTCTCCCAAACCGAGCAAGAACTCCACCAAACCAAGATCAAAACCAATAATCTATTATCAAAGACAAACATATTTTTGGTTGATACAGGATTGCCAAGTATCCTAGGATGCTCTTGCATCAGAATGTGTGACTGTCTCAGAAAATACAGTCTTGGTACAAGGACCATATCTCAAAAATGCACCGTTGGATTTTTCTAAAGTTTGGATATGTTGGTGATAAACAAATGTAGAAAAATCTCACTGGTGTGATTGGAGAGAAAATATCAGGTTCAGAAGTTATGACGGATTGTGTATAGGTCTACGCAAAAATTTTTAAAAGAGCAAGGTTCCTTCTTTAAAAGCCTAACCGCTTGAAGGAAGATCCGATCATATTGAAGGTTGTCATAGTGTATAGAACCTTTGGATATTCAAGACAAGTCATGTGAATAATTATGGTAATGTTCAAGAATGACGACATCATTTTGTGAATTTTCATATCGGCTCACCTTACAAAATGAAATACTTGAAATTTATAAAAGATAAGTATTCCATGTTTTATTAATTGACATAATTCTTTTAAGTTTGTAACTCATTTTATACTATTTGTTAGTAAAATATTATATGCTTCTATCATTGGCATTTTTGGTTGAGATAGTTTAGATAGCTATTTGTAATCTCTCTCTAACATACCTTCAGGATGGAAGCACAAGAAAATTGAATTCAAGGGAGAAAGAACCTAATGCTTGCAAAAGAATTGATGATTGAGACCAGATGTAAAGGGTGTCTGACATTTCAAAAGAAGACAATAAGTTGATAAACTTGAGCTTCAGAGGTAGCAGATGGTTTAGTCAACGTGTGACAATCTTGATCATGTCGATTGAGAGGGAGTTCACTATTGAAGGTGAAATACTTCAAAGGTAAACTTGATATAATTGATTATTATACAAATGAATCATGAATGTTTTTAATGGGCCTTCCCCTTGTGTAAATCATGAGGAAGTGATGACTTCCAAATGATGATCACTTGTATTTGTAGAAGTTATTGGAAGGTGACCATCTTACAATAACTTAAATCATGATATACATTATTTATAATGTTGAAAAAGATCATGATGTATTAAATCAACAACTAAGTGTTAGATGTCATTAAATTGACGATCTATGAGTTGTTTGTATAGATATATCTTGTAAATCAACAACTAAGTGTTAGATGTCATTTTATTGACAGGTCTATGAGTTATTTGTATAAATATATGAAAGGTATTTGGTGAATATCATGTGTTGATATTATGCAGGCCAGTACCTTATTGAGTACTTGGTGAATATCATATGTTGATGTTCTGATAGGCCAATACTTAGAGTATTTGGTGAATGTCATGTGTTGACATTCTGATAGGCCAATACTCATGATATCAAGTGGATAGAATCGCTGATGGAGGCAATCCACCTAAGAACTTGTGGATAGAATCGTCGATGGAGGCAATCCACCTGAGAATGTGTGAATAGAATGGTCAATGAAGGCAATCCACCTGAGAACATGTGGATAGAATCACCGATGGAGGCAATCCACCTGATAACTTATGGATAGAATCATTGATGGAGGCAATCCACCTAAGAACTTATGGATAGAATCACCGATGGAGGCAATCCACATATTGAGACTATGTTTCTATTAACTACATCGTAAGGATGATGCCTTTATTTCCTATATCATATGATTGATATTGTCAAGTGTCTTAAGTGTTAACACTGGATTGTTTTATCCTCCCTAGCTGAGAGGGAGTGTTGAATTTTTTTTTCTCAACATTTTATTTTATGCCTCTGATACCAATCTTGAGATACTTTCTAATAGTAATTTCTGAGCATTATAATATGACCTCTCCCTATTATTCAATATCTTTGTAAAGAATAAAAATATTTCTTTAGCTATCACCCCAAACTCTTCAACCATATTTCCATTCCCATCTCCAATCTTGTGAATTATATTAATACTTCTCCTTTGTTTAGTTTTGTTATGGAAAAAACCTATAATTATTGTGTCCCTTCAATAGCCAAACCTCTTTGGATTTCTATCTCCAAAAACTTTACTCCTTAGGCAACACTTACTCGTATTCTTTCAAATTATCCTTCTCTTTTAGAAACCTATTTTTGTACATCCCATGTTGAATCACTTCATCATTTAAATTCCTAATGTCATCTCTATATTATTTTTAGAATTGAAGATATTGCTTAAGTGTTCTCTATTCCATTATAACAATTTATGCCTTACTAATTTTAACTTAGAGACAAAGAAAAATAATTTTGATCCATCAAAATCCTCATCATTTCACCATTTATTTATTAATTAAAAAAGAAGATCTTTCAACCACGTATTTTTAAACTTAAAAGAACATTGTAGTGGCTTCTCCTCCCCAAGAATTTCTAGCTAAACTGGAAAATGATCCAATGCTAATATTTCTCTAATGAAATATTTAAATTCAAAGGAGAATGAGGTCAAATCTCCCTTAAAAAAACATGTCTAGTTTCTCTGCTATATGGCTAAAACCCAATCTCCTATTATTCCATGTATATACGCCATTTCTAGTTTCTATTTCCATCATATTGTTCCTCAACACCCAACTCCTAAAATTCACTTGAAGTTTAAGCTCTTTTTGGATACCTCCACTTTTATTTGATAAATATAGAATTGCATTAAAATCTCCAACTATTATTATATTTTGATTAGGAATAAGTTGAAAGAGATTATCAAGCTCTCCCCATAACTCCTTTTTTCCTTGTAGTAACTGGGCCATATATATTCACCAATGAAAACTGAAGACTACTACTCAAACTTTTCATTAATCCTCCTTTCCAATTAATATTGTTTTCCAATTTATCTAAGGATGCTCTCCTTGGATTTGATATGATGGAAAGGCACCTTGATGCACCCATTACCTCTACTATTTCTATCTCCCAATGTCTTAATTTTTTCTAATATAATGCATTTGATCAACATTCAACTTCATCTCTTGGAGCATTATTATTTCTTCTTTTGAAGAAGAAATATATTATTTGACTAAACATTATTTGTTAGGGGAATTCAAGCCCCTAAAATTCCATGTTAAAATCTTCACAGTTCTTTGGGAAGGACCCTCCCCTTCCCTACATTTGAAAGTGAGGTTATTTTTGTCTGGTTAACTACTTCCTTGCTCATCTTTCTAAGTTTTGAAAATGATTTTCTACCTTTCTTTTTCCTTGAGGTTTTTCTATAGTCTGGTTTATCCTTAGTGAAAACATGTTGACAAGTACCTATAGATTCCTCTATTTCACTATTCTCATCTACCTCTTGAAGCATAGACTCTCCAAATAGAAACTCTATATCATTTCCATCTTCACCATCTAACTCTAACACTTTTTTAACTAAATCTTGTTTCTTTCCTTGAACTTCCTCATTTTCCAACCCGTCGGGATCTGACATCCAAAAAGGGTCACAAATTGTGTCAAATTATATAGGGAGATGAATCTCTTCATCTATTTTATATGACCTCTTTTTCTCTAAAGGCCTTGAATTCTAAAAGGCTGATTTTACTCCATCCCTCACTTCTTCCCTAGGTATACCAATTAATTTAGTTTTAATTCTCTCAACTTCATTCTAATTTTTGTTTTCTTTCTCTTTTTTTCTCCTTGGACTGGATGATTTCTTTATCTTCCTAAATGAAATTGACTAAGATCCTTTCATGTTCTCCTTCTTCAATAGTCTTTATGACTTCCTTCTATCCAAGTTTAGGTTTTGAGCTAATATTAGCTAAGAAGATGTATCTAATACTTACATCTTTTTTATACTACCCATAGCTCCACCACTTTTGAGTTTTAGTTGATTTGAAGTTAGGTTCCCATTTCTATCCATTTGGAAGGAGGATGGATAGACCTACATTTCTTTATCTTTCCCTGAGATTCGGTTTGCCAATTCCTCTATAAGTCAATTATATGATTTTTCATAAAAAAAAATATAAATAAAGGTATTCATTTATTTTAAAGATACTCTATTTGAGATAGGTGTTAAGTAAGAGTCTTCACTCCTTTTCCTTAATGAAATCATCTCTCTATCTTCAATAACTTCTTAATGTGTTGGTTTCTAATTTTCAACCTCTCGAGGGACAAGGAGCGTTGCATTATCAAAGTGTTCCTGAGATCTACCACTTGAGTTAGTACTCTTCCCCATATCATTTACTTCTTCCTTTGAAGTGATATCAAAACTCTACCCTTTTTATTTACATTCAAAAATCTGCATCTGTGCCTTCCGAGGCCCCCCAAAAATTCTTGGGATATTGTTTATAAGTGCTTTTTTTCATCAATGATGTGAATCTCACTACTAATACTCCTTATTTCTCTAAATAATGACTTATTCACCCTAAACCATATATCATATCATTTTCTCTCCAACCCTTCATTTGAGATCTTCTTAATCTTTATTGGAAATGATAATTCATTTACTGTTAAACCCATATGACTTTACCATTCATAAAAAAACTAGCTCCCTTACTCTAACGTACTATGAAGAGCAATCTATAATCCCTCAGTATATCCGAGAGGTTGATAACAAAAGGAATATTTTTAGATAGAAAAAATGAAAGTCCTTTCTTCTTTTTTCATTCTATTTGTTGAACTACAAGGGGGAGTCCTTCCTCAAGAATACTCATATTATAATATTTAAATAATTTAAATAAATGAGATAAGCATAAATAAATATTTTCATGTATAACTAAGAAAGAAATGTATTAATTTTTGAAAACGTATTATCATACAATTCTTATTTTTATTAAATTATTATATAGATTTAGAAGAATAAAATAGTCTTTATGATAACATATTTCATTTTAATTATTATTATTTGAATAAAGTAATGAGTATGCAACAATTAGTTTAAATTAAAAAAAAATAAAGTTAGATAAGCATTACAACATGGATTAAAATAAATCAATTAAGAGTAGAAAAGGTATTAAATTGTATATGTGATAATGGATGTTTCCAACATAATAACTTTGGTAATTTGGGAGAGATTGAATTGAATTGAATTGATTAAATTATATAATATTGAGCAATCTTCTTTTGGTATTAGATTCTAGAAGAGTTTTTTGAATGATGTTTGTGATGTGAGAGAGAGAGAGAGAGAGGATGTGGTTCTAGGTTATAGTGATAGAAAAATAAGATTTTAATTTAAAATGATATAAATAGTCATTATTATGTGAAATTTAGTATTGACAATATGAGGATGGACAAAAGTGTACTTGTAATTTAGTTTGTCTAATACTATTATTTTTAAGTGATGTGGTTCTAGGTTATAGTGATAAAGAAACAATATTTTAATTTAAAATTAGATAAATGTTTGGAATTATGTGGCATTTAGGGTGCGGTCCAATGGAGGGGTTTCAAGATCTATTTTTAAGGATTAGGAGGTCTCATGGGATAAAAGAAAAATAGCAACCCTACTTTAAATTTTAGGGGGTTGAAAAGGTGGTGGGCTAGAAATTGCCCCAACACCTTAGACTTTTTTTACCACTTGTCAATCATCTCAAGTTTTTAAAAAAATTTCAATTCATTTTTTATTTTTTTTTATATTTATTAGCGAACATGCTAAATAATACAATCTATGAGACCATGAGCTTCCATAAATTTTAGAGCATAAATGTTTAAGCACAAAGTGAACTATCAAATTCATGGGATAATCTAATTCAATTAATCCTAAAAACTCTCAACATGCCCAATTTTTTTAGGAAGCCCCCTTCCATGGGACCCCACCCTAAATATTTGAGAATTTGAGGATGAACATAGGTATACTTGCTATGAAGTTTGTCTATTACGATTATGTTTAAATAATATGCTCCTGCTCCTCAATAATATTAGATGTTGATGTGGACATATTAGAATCTAACTCTCAAATTGACAATAATTTAATTGTAACTAATATATTTTAAATGTGAATGAGTTATTCTAATTTTTTATTCTCTTATGACAATTGTGATGATAAAAATGAATCATGAAAATATCTTTAAATATAGTTTTCATGCAATTTAAAACATTGGGCATGTTGAATAATGGACAAGAGTTGACATACAAACATAATTAAATGTAAATTTGAAAAAAGAAAGACAAGATTGCAATTATTGTCTAATCCAAAAAACAAGGCCATGTCTACAACTTAATCTTAAAATTAAAATGTTAACCAATAAATTAAAAATAGTTTAAAAGAAAAATTAAATACATATGACAAAATATTAAATTTAAATTTAAGATCAAACAATATACCTCTTCAAACTAATAAAATATTTAAAAAACCATTAAAAACACCTACACATACACATTTCTTTGATAAGAATAATTTTCATATTTTTAATTGATATGTTAAAATTTATAATATTATAGATGAGTACCCAAACTATCTTATATTTCCTTAGAACTTAAGGCCATTCTCTCTATAAAATTAATAATAATAACGTTAAAACTTCATTGGCTATACACATAATTATTATAATAGTTATGTGCACAATGTCATAAAAATAATAATTATAATAGCTTTGTGCACAAAATGTCATTGTTTTGCTTTAAAATATGTATTTGGGGATTACATTTAAGTGTACCAGCGTACGATTACCTAGTTCTTGTTTCTTCACAAGATGCGTATATGTGGTGAAAAATACATTATAATAAAATATTTAGAGATAATCAATTGAATAAATTAGTAAATATATAATTAATTTAAATAAATGGGTAAGTATAAATAACTATGGTAATTTGTCTTTAAGAAAGAAAGGCATTACATTTTTAATTAAAAATTAATTATATAGAAAAATAAAATATTTAAGGATGATTATTGATTGAATAAAGCAATAAGTATACAATTAGTTTAAATAAATAAGATAAATTTAGATAAATATTGTAACAAATATATATTAAAATCAATCAGAAGTAGATAATGCATTGAATTGTACATGAGATAAGGGATATTCTACTGAGACACATATTTCTATTATCTCAAATGTATACTATTAAATTTGGAATGTGAAGTTCCAATAGATTGGAAAATAACTAGAACTACATGTAACTCTTAATTTAGATTTGTAGTCTTGAACTAGGTACCTTTAGTCCTAAAAAATATTTTGGTGTGTTTTGACACATCATAGGATATATTTGATTCAAGATCATTTGGGTGCCACTTTTTGGATGGTTTGTAGTTCACGGTTTTGTAAATGTCATTCGATGGTTTCATGTATCATATCTCTTATATAATAGGGTTTGAGATGAAACTTGTTTGTAATAGTCTTATAGATATTACATTCCCTTTGGATTCTATGAAAGCTTTCTTTACAAGTACATTGCAATCTTGTTGATTTATGAATACTATATCGAGCAAATTTTAGAGTGTGAGTTTTTTTAGATAATTTTTTTTACCCATATAAATCAGTGTGATGTTGTATGAATAGTATTTATGTTTATTGAACTATTTAATTTTTAGTATTAATAAGCATAAAAAAATGGTGTTGTCTGTAGACACCTAAAATCATCCTTTATGATTTATTAATTTATACGAACCTTTCCCTTCCTAAGCCTTATAATTAATCAAATTAAATTGAATTAATTATATCCGCACTGGGCATTCGAGGCCCCTTCGGTCGATGAACCAAAAGCTTTCATTTCGTAATCAATAGATAGACAAGATACTGGAATAGCACTCGATCGAGCGGAAACAGTGTCACCTTCAAGTGACAGATCCAATTCCCTTATAATTAATTAAATTGAATTGAATTAATTATACCTATTCTAATAATATAATAAATTTTAAATAATGAATTGCATTATTTCCCCTTTCACCAATTTTCAATTAATTTAAATTAATTGGATGAATCCTATCCCATTGTCCTCACTTTAATTAATCTAAATTAATTAAACTAACCCTACCCACTAATTAATCATTGACTAATTAGTCTAATTTCTTGACCCCTAACTTCATTAGCCATTTCCTCCAATTTAAAATTTGGCTCACATATATGAGCACATTTTCAAATTTCAAATTAACCCACATCTTACATTTTCAATAAATAGCCATCTTATTTCTTACACCTTTGTCCCCCACTTGTCATTTTCACCCTCTTCCCAATGTTTTCTCACACGCGTGTGAGCACACATGTCACAAGGAGAAGTCTTCAATCTATGACTTCTCCTTAAATGAATCATCACCCTTCATTCACCATTCAATCTTGCCCTTGATTTCTCTCATGAAAAATTTACATCTTTTTTCTCATTCCTTGTCACGTCTCCATATTCTATTGTTATATTGTTGGGTTAATGAGAAACCACATTTCTCCATCAATATCATCAACAATTACAATTTGAGGTCTACATGTTCTTGTTGAATATGTTAAGCTTGTTGTTTATTCTCTTTCATCACATTTGCATGCATATTAATATATCGTTTCAAGGTTTGCATATTCATGTTTGGATAGACCTAATTTATATGTTTGTTCTCTATTTATAACATTTTCATGCAATACATTTTGGTGAACCCAACGTAAAACCATTTCTAATGTGTGTTATTTTGATTATTTTTGTGAGTTTGGAGCTTGTAGGTTGAAGGAACTATTGAAGAACAAGTTCTAAAAAAAGTATTGAATCAAGCCAACAACCTCACGTTTGCATTTGGGAGGGTCAAGAGAGGAATTTTGACATAATTCCTCTATTTTGTTTATTTTACTTTTTGCAAGTTATAGAAAATATATACAATAAATATATGTCTTCTAGTTGCTTGCATAAAATCATGTATTGTTGACATATATTTGTTTTATATTTTGCCAAAAAAATATTTGAATACACACACACACACACACACTTGATATTTGTAGATACTTAATGTATGTATACACATATATATTGTATTCTATGAAATTCTATGTTAGGAACATGAAGCTAAACTTAAACATTCAACAAAAAAAATCAAAGTAACACTTATGATAAGACAAAATAAAACTTGAAAAGAGAGTGCAAACCACTCAAATGAGGCCTTCTTGATCTTTGGATTTGTCCCAAGGATTGGATGTGTGCTCAATGTGGTGAAGGAGCACCTAAGCACAAAGGAATACCATGAGGCTACAAGAGGATAGAATTCATATCATGAATTTTATGGTCTTTTAAATGTATCATGAGTCTATTTAAATCATATGTAAGGCTATGTGAAGCCATTTGTATGACATTGTTAATATTGTCATGTTAAGGTCCTCGTTTGGTCAAGAAGGTTAGAATATGAGATAGTTCCTAATAAAGGGTAAAGTGGATGTAAATTTCCATTAAATTCCATTTTTAGGGAATTAAAGTGTCCATGCAAAGATTTGTCAAATTTGGAGTTAAACTTGTCAAGTTGTCATAAAAAGTTGTGATGAAAAATGCATAAAATATTGTCAAAAGTGTTAGGAATGGGAACACTGGGAGGGGGGGGTGAATCAGTGTTCTATAATATTAATTTCTAATACTTGAAACTTAACTCAATAACTTAATTGTTGAGCTGAATATTAAAGAAAGTAAAGTAAACAACCATAACACATAACACCAGATTGATTACGGGGAAACTTTGGCCAAAGGAAAAACCCCGGTGGGAATTAATACCCACTAATAATTGTACTTGTGTATTATGAACCTATTAATGTTCCTTTTCCATGTTAGGAGAAGTCATTACAATGCTTAAATACAATGACCTTGTCAAGGGTCAGACCCTGTTAGGAGTCTTGAAGTTACAAACCCTGTTACGGGTGGTTGGCTCACTGCCAGAGCTCACTGCTCAATAGAGAAGGCTACAACCTCTTGGATATCAGATATACACTATATCTGCAATGGCGAACTGTTGTTATGACACTTCTTGTCTGATCAGTTCCTTTTGTACGTTGATGCTTTAACCTCTTGTAAAGCTCTATATCATTCTAACTTCTCTTCACATACTTCTTCTCTTCTTCTATCAACTCTATATCTCATGCCATGCTCAAATACAAAGGTGCATGTCTTATTTATAGGTGCAAACAAAACTATTCACTAGGTCGGCCTATCACCTATTACATACAACACTTCCAAATGAATTGGCTCAAGCGTGTTTACATAGATTGATATTATCATGTTTACAACACATTTACAATAGGCACATAGCCTTTACAAAATAAAATAATGATCGCTAATCAAAATCTTTCATGTTAGCTGCATGCTTTGTTCTGCTCTACCGCTCACTAACTGTGTCACTTCAACTCGTTGTAACTTCTTCATACTAACTCTTTTGATCATGCGTTCTTATACTTAGCATGATTACATACTCAAAAGCTTAGCTTTAAGGGTGCATACCAAAACTCAATCATACGCATGTGCGTTGATGCTCTATTTATCAGGTGCTTTACTTACTACTCAGTTCTCCATAGTCGATTTCTTATCTTCTAAGTTATTGTGCTTACCCCAAAACTTCATATGACTTTGTTTCCATAATGACAACACTAAATATTAGTCATATACACTAGTATAGTCAACTTGACAACAATCTCCACCTTTGTCATTAATGGAAACAAAGGAATATGGCGAAGTTACTAAACTGTATCTTACACAAAAACTTTCTAACATATACTTTTATCTTTTTCTGAATACTGTACATCTATCTTATATCTCCCTTCTACTACTCCATATTTACTCTTCTCTTACTCCATATTTACTCTACTTCCCCTTTGACATTAATGACAAAGGTTCTCAAAAATGAAACTACAAGTACTTACACAGTGAGTATATCCGGGTATGCAATCTTCAAGTTTTGGATCTCTTGCTACCAAAATGCCTTGAGTGCATCTATTGTTTGGAGATGGGTGCATAATGCATAAGTTAACTTCTCTATCTTCTCCAATTATTTACAAGGACCTTGATCATATGTTACAATGGTAGCATCAATCTCCTTGATATTCTGATTGAGTACATCCAATGAGGGTGCAAGTGCGTCTCAACTGTATTTATCTAGCCCTTATTTTCGCTAACTCTTTCTCTATCTTCTCAATCTTATCTATCTAACCTTGATAGACATTGTTACACATGTTGATATCCTATGAGGGGTCTTCTACTGATTTGCTTACAGTTGTCATCATAGATTCAGCTTCCTAAATCTTCTAGAAAATATCTGATGTGAGTTTGTCCTTGTTCATACAATCAACTATTATCTTCCTTCCTTTAGCTCCAATCTCCTTCAATATTGCTTGACCAACCTTAAGAGAATTGAGGTCAAGTGCAAAATTTTCTATTAGCTCATTCAATATTTTCTTGAGATATTTTTCTTCTGCAACCTTGGATGTTGATTCTTCTAGGCTTGAGAAGTTTTCTTTGAAGTTAGAAAGGATGTTGCTTACATCATCCACTGAATGAACATTTACTATTTTCTTTTCCTTAGGTAGTAGGTTGTTCAGTATGCTTACTGATTCAACAAATAATGGATTTCTCATTACTTGTTTCTCCTTCACTTTCTCCATTGCTAACACACTTATTTTTATCAAATCTTTTTCTCCCCAAGAGTCTAAACTTATTGTATCAGGGGTCCAAATTGACAATAATGAAATTGAGGGCTTAGGGGTAAGGAGTGTACTGTCCATAAATTCACTCTTTACCTTCACTGGGATTTCCATAGAAGGTTCTTCTTTATGTTCCTCTTCCTTCTCACTTTCATTTCTTGTTAGGTTTTCAACTTCCTTTCCTTCTTCCAGTCCAGATAGGTCTTCAATTTGAACCTCTTCTTGTTGCATAGGTGTTTCATCACCACATAGTATATTAGCCTCTTCTATTCTCACAAAGGCTTCCTCAAATTTATTAATATCCTTATTTGGGGCCGCCATTGATATTTCAATATTATCAATTATGATAGTGTCATCTTTTGTTTCAGGCATGGGTGCAAACTCCATTGCTTTAGTAGGCATTGTCACTGATGGTGCAAAATCATGTGGACCTATCACGGGTGCATTAGGTGTCTCAGACTCCTTGGCTTGCTCTGAGGGAACTTGAGTTGCAGGCGTAGTAGGAGGATACATGTGTCTATCCAAGAACACATTCTCAAATCCCTTCTTTGTTTCCTTCACAACCAACTCATAGTCCTTATTCATAATTTGCAGAGTTCTTGGCTTGGTTCTTGGGTGAGGCTTCACCAAATCCAACAACAACATTTTCTCTTCAACTGAACATACAAGGAGGCTTTCATCCAGTATCTTTTCTCTTATCCTGAGATCTTCTTCTATAGCTTGTCTCTTCAAAAAGACTAAAATGTTCCATACATTATCTAGTATAACTGTCTTAAGTTCCAAAACTATTTTCTTGAACTTAATCATATGTTTGATTATCATACCATGGGTCTCTGATTTATCTATCTCGCTATATTTATCATAGAATTTTTCTATCTGATCAATTCTTCCTTCATCAACTACCTTGGTTCTCAACACTTCAAGATTCAGTCGGAATCCTACCTCTGGAGGTGCTTGGGTGTTTCTACCTTTTCTTCTTGTTGTTCTAGAGGATGGGTGGCTTGCATTGGTCTGCTTCTTCCTCTTAGGCATCTTGGTAGGCTCGGGAGGTGGTGTGGACTCCAGATCAATAGTATATGTGGGCACAGGAGTGTTTTCTTATATCTCTTTCTTCTTCTCCTTGGGATCATCACTCTTCTCTATTTTCACTTTAGAAGAGGGTGCGCTCTCAAGTTGCATTGAAATCTTGACTTCCCTTGCCTTGTCTAGGTCTTCTTGTGTGACTCCATGGATTTTTAGTATGTCTGATGTTATCTTTGATGCTTTCCTTTTGGTCACAACACTGTACAAGACTGAATCTACTTGTCTTGTCTTCTCCTCAATTGGCTCTATGGTCATGTCGCACTTATCACTCCGGGACTTACAAGCCTGCTCCACCAATTTCCTGACATCCTTTCCAATAGGAAGAATGGCACCTATCTTAGTAAGTCCGGTCATCTCATAAATGAGGTCAGTAGTTATCTGGATAGGGACTTCTCCAACCCAAAATAAGTCATCATGTATTCTACTAAGAAATATCTTGATCCATTCTAATTCATAGAACTCAAATGCAGTCACATACTCTATGCTAGGGTTGTTTTCTAGGTATGCAAACTCATCCATGAATGTCATGTCCTATTTCATCATTGAATCTAAGTGCGACCTTATTCTATCCAATCCTACAGGTTCCTTCTTGTAGTAAATGTATGAGTGTATGTCTTCTACATGCATCACTCCCATAGGAGTTCTTAAAATGCCCCTTCAAGGTCATCTAGGACTGACTTGAAAGGATGCTTCTTAAATATGTATCTCTTCCTTTTAGTAACATCAAACACAACTAGAGTAGCCATTACTTACTTGGTTAATTTCTCAAATAGGTTTCCAAAGGGTTTATAAATTGTCATGACCGAACTAGGGTTCCGCAACAACTTTCATAGCTCTATGACCAAACTTATTGCATGAATAACAATAACCATTGAAAGGTCTTACCTCTTTACAATCTTTTGCTATATGTGTAGAACTTTGAGATGTGTCCAGCCTTGTTACAAGAGTGACAAATGACTGGAGGCCTTATATTCCTCGGTGCATTGATGTGAGTTACCATACTACATTGTCTATTTATGTGACCATTATAATTGCATATATGATATGTAATGTTCTGAGGACTTCTAACATTTCAATTCATAGCTCTATGACCAAACTTATTGCATGAATAACAATAACCATTGAAAGGTCTTACCTCTTTACAATCTCTTGCTATATGTCCATGCTTGTTGCAGGCATAACAAGTTTGGTTTACTAGCTTGCGGTCATCCTTAGATGGTTTAGCTTTAGCTTCAGTATGATTTCCAGTCTTCTTAGTTTCTATAGATTCTTCTGGTGCTTTCTTTCTTTCTCGCATATCATTGATTTGATTTTATGCTTTATTGAATCCAATACCAATGGTATCTCCTTTAAGCTTTTATGCATATAAATATGACTCTATTAGATGCTTGCTTGTGTGAAATTTTTCAATATGGTTCATTGCTTCTATTAATTCAAATTCCATCTGCTTCTTAATATTCTCTAATTCCAATATTTTCATGTTTTTTTGCCTTAGCTCTTCATCCAGCTGCTTCTTTTCTCTTGTATCCATGATCTCCTCAAGTGGTTAAACTTATCTTTAGAGGACCAAAGCTCTGATACCAATTGTTAGGAATGGGAACACTGAGAGGGGGGGTGAATCAGTGTTCTATAATATTAATTTATGATACTTGAAACTTAACTCAATAACTTAATTGTTGAGCTGAATATCAAAGCAAGTAAAGTAAACAACCATAACACATAACACCAGATATGATTACGGGGAAACCTTGGCCAAAGAAAAAACCCCGGTGGGAATTAATACCCACTAATAATTGTACTTGTGTATTATGAACCTGTTAATGTCCCTTTGCCCTGCTAGGAGCAGTCATTACAATGCTTAAGTACAATGACCTTATTAAGGGTCAGACCCTGTTAGGAATCTTGAAGTTACAAACCCTGTTATGGGTGGTTGGTTCACTGCCAAAGCTCACTACTCAATAGAGAAGGCTATAATCTCCTGGATATCAGATATACACTATATCTGCAATGGTGAACTACTACTATGACACTGCTTGTCTGATCAGTTCCTTTTGTGCGCTGATGCTTTAACCTCTTGTAAAGCTCTATATCATTCTGACTGCTCTTTTCATACTTCTTCTCTTCTTCTATCAACTCTATATCTCATGCCATGCTCAAATACAAAGGTGCATGTCTTATTTATAGGCGTAAACAAAACTATTCACTAGGTTAGCCTATAACCTATTACATACAACACTTCCAAAATGAATTAGCTCAAGCATGTTTACATACATTGATATTATCATGTTTACAACACATTTATAATAGGTGCATAGCCTTTACAAAATAAAATAATGATCGCTAATCAAAATCTTTCCTATCTGCTGCATGCTCTATTCTTCTTTGTCTCTCATTGACTGTGTCACTTCAACTCACTCTAACTTATTCATACTAACTCATCTGATCATGTGTTCTTAGACTTAGCATGATTACATACTCAAAAGCTTATCTTCAAGGGTGCATACCAAAACTCAATCATACGCATGTGCGTTGATGCTCTGTTTATCAGGTGCTTTACTGACTTCTCTATTCTCCATACTTAGTTGATTTCTTATCTTCTAAGTTATTGCGCTTACTCCAAAACTTCATATGACTTTTTTTCCATAATGAAAACACTAAATATTAGTCATATACACTAGTATGGTCAACTTGCCAACAAAAAGATGCAAGTATGTTGTAAAGGGTTAAAAGAGTGTAAGGAGATGGTTCAAAAGGTGGTTGGGAAGTTATAAACCACCACACATACTATAAAAACATTTTATTAGTTGTTCCAAACATGAATGAGAAGAGAAAGATCATTTTGAATAAATTTGTATCTTCAAAACTTGTTGTTTTGATTGGGGCTAACTATTTTTATGTGGTTTCCAAGTCTTGTACAGACATGTACGGCCTGGAAATATTGTAAAAGGTGCATTTTATTTAAATTAGGATGAATAATATTTCTTTTGGTTTTTTTTTGGAGTGATTATGTGGAGAAATGAATAAGTTATGGCAATTTTGGTAAAAGTTGCTATTTGCAGAGCTGAGACTACTTGAGCACAGTCAGAATGAAACGTTTGGTAAAGACACATTTTGGATAATAAGGACCTCTAATAATATTAATTGGAAATATACAAAAATTAAATTTCATTCCATTTTGTTTTGAGTCATGTTTATGCAGATTTGTGAAAGTTATGTGTATTTGATTTGAAACAAGTTTTTAAAGATCTCCATTGGAGTTGCAGGCAGTGATTTGTGCTTGTAAAATTATTTATGAGTGGAAAAAATAAATGCCTTAAATATTTGGAAACCAGATTCATCAATAGTTAATTTGGAATTGGTTTTCTTTCATTTGGATTCATTTTGAGAAATATATGAGATGCCCAACGTAGGGTTTGGTGTTTTACTTCTGGTTTATGACATAAAATATGGCTCTCGGTATAGAGACCATAACTTATAATTTAGTTATTGTATTGGAATATTCTTTATATATGTTTCATAAGGACTAATTTGGAACAATTCCACTAAGGTATTTGTTAAGAGCATTTAAAAACTGAGAGTTATAAATAATAGAATTAGATATAGAAATCAGGATATGCAAATGGAGAAAGATTGATGTTTTTGTGTTAAAGCATGTTGTGGTTTTCCTCATAAGATGCCTTTATACAAAGACTTTATTGAATGGATGTTGAAAGGATCAGAAAGGATCCTATTTATTGTTTGGTTTGTAATATTTTCTGCATCAAATTGGTATCAAAGCTTGAAGATCTTGAGTGTGTGGGTAGAGCATCAAGGGAGGCAATCCACGCCAAGACCTTGGAGATTTGGTATTTGTTTTTTTTATGAGTCTTTGGTTATAGGTGATTATCCATCTTGTTTCATGTGAAGGTTGGGTTGTGTGTATAGACACTAAAAGTCTATCAAGGGCCAAGAGAAGGTCCAGGGCCAAGGAGTGGTCCAAATGGATGCCAAAAGACTAGGGCAAAGAGGAAGGATGGGACTCCTAGGTGAGGCATATGGGAGAGTTTTTTATGGTGATTTTGAAGTAGCATTGGTAAAGGTGGATCTCTAACTGATAAGGCACAGTGGAGTTGTAGCCATTATTGCTCCACTGATATGAGTATTTGAGAAGATGATTTTGAGGATAGTCCTGTGTCCTTAAAGGAAAAGATGTGTTGGAAATTTGGCTAAGTATGATATTAGAGTGTTTTCATTATGGAAACATATACTCAGCATGAAGATAGCATGATTGGAGGAAGCAATTTTGTATGAGTGCATCTGAAAATTATCTAAGTACAATAGTGTTTACCATTCTAATCAGAGACAGTTTTGATTAGAGATGTTCACAAAAGAAGGTTCAATCCATGGGCACTTGAACATGGATCATTCTATGTATATCAAATCCATATATGAGAGTGCAAGTCTATATGACATGTATGGAAGAAGATATTAATGTTTTATAGAGACAGTGTTGAGCCAACCTGGACAGAGTAGAAGATAGAATGTCATTATATTGAGTTAAGGGATTATTTTTTTTACCAAAATAATGACTTAACTATTTAGGGATGACATCTTAGATGTTAACCCTAAGGTAGCATATAATGAATTTATATTTTGGGAAGAGTATAAAGTATTTTGAGCCGACAGGAAGTTATTTTGTAATAGCTTGTATATATGTAAGTACAATGTAATGTGAAGTATGTAATAAAGATATAGGGATTATAATAAGTTGATATATGATGTGAAATTGTATGTTGTAAGAATAAAGGAACTAAGTACTGTATATCAAATTGAAGAGCCTACAAAGCTAAATCGTAATAGAAAAGCTATTCAATAGCAGTAAAAAGGTTTTTGTATCTTACCTTTGTATCTGAAGCTATTATTGTATATTGCATGTTTGGGTAGTGAGCTCATCTTGCAAACATTATGTTTTTTAATAGAAACTCCTAATAGGGTTGAGGCTTCTAACAAGTCCTAGAGTCCTTTAACTAGGATAGAGACACTATATGTATGTAACGGACTCCTAATAGGGCCAACATCCTTAACCATATACTTTTGATTAGTGGATCAATTGTGGGGATCATCCCCACTGGGGTTTTCCCTTAGCCAGGGTTTCCTCAAGAATAATCATGGTTTTATGAGTTCATTTGTTTTATTGTTATACTTTTTATTTAGTTTACTTATTTTATTTTCTTATGCAAGCTACAAGTTCATTTCTTATATCCATAATTGGTAAAAAGTAAAAGTTTGTGAAATACTGATTCACCCCCCTCTTAGTATTTCATATTTATAACAATTGGTATCAAAGCTTAGTTACTCAAAACAAAGTTAGTTGGAGATAGCCTAAAAACTTGAGTAAGATCTCTATGGATATGGATCAGTTGCAGAAGAATCTTGATCATGAAGCTCTTGAACAAATTGATATTCTTACTGAAGAAAGAGATACTTTGAAGGAGAGATATGATGATGCAAAAAACTACATTGAGAAACTAAAGGAAAAGATAGAAGATCTAGAATCAAAGAAAGAACCTACAATTCGAGTCAAGGACTATGATGAAGTTTCAAAACTAAAGAAAGAAAATGAGATCCTAAACATGAGCTAAAAATTGTAGATCTGAAGTTAATCTTGAAAGATGACATGAAAAGAAGCTTGATGAAGCTAAAAAATCTAAAGATATACCTAATCCACCTAAGCAAGATGAACCACCTAAAGAGATGTGAAGAGAATTCAAAGGTAGATGTTTTTCATGCAATTCTTTTGGGCACATGAAAAGAGATTGCACGGGTAAGCAATTCAAACCTATCTCTGGTTATTGTTATAATTGTCATGGTTTTGGACATAGAGATATTGATTGTAAGAAACCTAGATCTAATGATAATAATAATATTAGAATGTTTAGAGATACTAACCCTATAGATAAGAGACCTATTGGAGACATGAACAAAAGGAGTGGACTTGTGTGTTATAGATGCAACAAAATTGGACATATTGCTAGAAATTGTAGATCATAAATCAGTCAGTCAGGACTGAGATATGGAAACAATGGAGTAGTTTGTAAAATATGTAATAGCTTTGGTCACACAGCAAGATTTACAAAATGAACAGCATGAGAAACCCTATTCCTAGAAACTATACCAGGAGAAATATGAACACCAACAACAGTCAGAAAGAATGTTGCAGTAACTTGGAATAAGTTGAGATTTTTAAAGACACAGATCAAGAGAGAAAACTCAATATACTAAGAAATTAGATAGGTGAAGTACCTGAGATTAAGTGTGAGTCATTTCCTAATTCATCTCAAAGAAATTGAGCATTTATTTCATGAACAATGTATTAGAGTAAGGCATCAGAATAGTGTATAATTTAGAGTAAATTGATTTAAGTCTTGCGAAGTTAATATGAGCTAGTATATGATATAATGAAGCTATGGTTAAGAGTGCATGAATTTATGAATATGTATGCGAGTACATGAAAATAAGTAAGTTGTGTAGGTAACCAAGAACAACTTTTTGGCATGAAGCACTTAGAAATTTAATGCAATGTCAGTATCTTGAAAGATTTGAAGGATAAAAGTAGATGTTTGACATTAGTTGATCATTCAAGTGTTTACAAGAGATATAGAGAGTTATCTAGTGGAGATTGAGAGTAGTTTGCAAGATTTGGAGACAGATTCCTTGCCAGATCTACGCAAATCCCTAAATCATGATTCTAAGGTATTTTACTAAGTATTCACTATCAAGCGGTCATATTTTAATAGAACCATGGATGCATCACTAGTTCACAACATAAGAGACTCAGCTAGACCTAAGATGAAGAAGGAACCTATAGAACCCTTAGAGGAAGACCCTAGTTTGGATTTGTCAACCATTCCAGATGAAGTTTCGCATTTGGAAGATGTGAAAGGATATCTAAAATGTAAGTTTGAGACTGTAGGAGATGGTAGTCTAACCATGGAGTACAATAAGATTTACAAACAAGACATGTCCTACAAAGAAGGGTTTGAGAATTTAAGTCAAATAGATATTATTAAGTGCACACTTCACTATGAGTTTTATAATGATGAATGGACCAAGATAATCTTGAGAAGAATTCAGAGTTTAGATTCTCATCCCTGATCATCTACCTATTTTTCAATATGTTAAGAATAATCCCATACACCATAGGAGTTGATTGGAATGATAACAAAAATTCAATGGACATGATAAAAAAAAGTATATTTGATACATCCTATTGATAAAGTGAATGACAGTACTACTCTAGTAATAAAGACCGTTTAGAATGAAATGAGAAAAAGATCAAGGATTCCACCATCTATTGTGGAGAAGTACAAAGATGTGATATGTTTCTTAGTGGACATAGACTTTACCTACATCAAAGTAGTTGAGCCAAGATAATTTGTAGATCCTCTTGAGTATGAGGTATCGGAAGTAGAAATTGAAGGATATGTGAATAGGTTACTTAAAAGCAATTTGGAATCAAAGAGTCCTAGCTTTGGAACATATGAAGAGAACTTTGATTCAGCACAAAAGTCACAGGTGCATAAAATGGAAAAGAAGAGAGTTGACAGTACAATTAAGACAATATTAAAGGATACAACTATGACCGAGCATGAATTTTTCATTGTGAAGTAGAAAGCAAGAACAATCAAGGATATTGGATAGAAAGAAGTGTTGTTAGTTCCACCCTTGACAACCCATGCAGCCCCTACTGAAGAAATTTAGGATATTGATGTAGAGATTGAAGAATTGGATGTACCTAAAGTAAGGAAATCCACAAGATCCACCTCCACCACACTGACTAAGAGAGTTAAAGAGATGGCAAGTGGACTAGGCAAGAGACAAAAAACTATCTTTACACTAGTGTAAAGGATAAGGACACTAGTAGAGAAACCATAGGCAAATGAAGAGGTAGGCACCAACAAAAATAAATAATGGAAGCCTAAGATAGACAAAGTGAACCCTTTGATCATAAATGAAGGGGATTTCACCAAGCTGAATAAATATTATGAGATGTATAACAATATTGAGAAGTTAAATCTTGAAAATGCAATTGTCAGACATATGATCCTTGTTGACAAGAAGTTTGAAGATATCAAAGGAAAGATTCATGATAACTTATATGAGAAGTTAATAAACAAGAAGAAGAGAGCCATAGAAGAAGACAAAGGCATAAGAGAAAGGTATGTAAGAAAGCTTTGTGAGATTAAGGATGAAGATCACTACAGAGAAATCATGAAGAAATTAACTACTCATTTGAGAAGGAAGAGAAGCACAATATTGATAATGGGAGGAAATTATGAAGAAGTAAACAAAGAAATTGAGGAAGTGATTGTGAAGGTAATGACCTCTGGACTAGGATAATTAGTCAGTGAATCTAATCAAGTAGTAGAAGTAGAACATCAGACTGAATCATCACCAGCTCCACCACCCTCTATCAACATTTTTCTAGTGTGTTGGTGTTTCTTAAGTAACATGTTGCAATTCTTGGTGTGGGTTTGTAAAATTTGTTGTGTGTTCAAGGATGATGTTTTGGATCCTACCTAAGTCTTGGCTGACTTGATTTGGATCAAATTGTTTTTTGAGCTTATCAGTTATGTGTATTGGTCCTATCTGACCTTGTTGTCTATTCATTGTAATATGTATAAATGGGAAATCATTTTGTGATTGTGAAGTGTGTGTGAAGAGAAAAGAAGGATGTTTGTATTATGAAACTAAAGCAAAAATTGTACTTCATTGGAACTACATTGGCATTTATGATGATATAAGTTAGTTTAGTCATATTGGATAGTTTTTCCACCCTTGTGAATTGTAATTAGTGATTGATCAGTGAACATGACTAAGATCCATAGTGTTGTATTGTGAGAAGTGATATCTAGGTAGTGGGCCTGTGAATGCATGTGAATTCTCCTTTTATTTTCAATTTCTCTTAATTGGGCAATACTTTACAAAGTACATCTATCTAGTGGGTTTGACTCTCATCGGGGTTTTCCCTTAACCGGGTTTCCTCAAGAACAATTTTGGTGTTTTGTGTTTTGTGTTATGGATCCTCCATTACTATTTATCCTTTAGATCATTAACTGGTTTAAGTGGTTTAAATTTTTAATTGTTAGTGTACAATTGATTCAACCCCTCCACCCCTTGTAGTTTGTGCTTGACTCCTTTTGGGCCTAACAGGGTCCCACTTGGACTATTAATGTAGTTGACCCCAAAGGGTGAAGTAATAGTCTTCCATGAGTTATGATGGTTGTCAAGCACTCATCATACCACACATGATGTAGCCTAATTAAAAAAAGTACCTCCTCCATGATAATATGCATGTGGAATGCAAGGTCAACCACCACATCTCTAACGATGGTCTAGTTAACTAGTATTGGGATATATATAGGACAAGGCTCTCCTTTGTAAGAGGCATCGAGAGGGGTGAATGTTATATCAGTGCTACAGATCCTCTAATTAGGTGGTGATATGGGAGTGAGCATCACCATGTTGATAAAGGGACTATTTCTCAATGAGAAAGATGATGTAGATCACCCTATTTCACGTTTAGCTCACCAAAATGTAGAGTAGGGAATTTTCCACCCTCAATTTTGATGAAATCCCAAGGAGAAAATTATCCCTTGTGCCACCTTACTTTTAGTAGTGCTCTGATCATCTATGGTTATAAAGACAACTAGATTGATGATAATTTGATTTAGGATTTAAATGAAAGAATATGTGAAATATAAGAACCAAATTAACTAATCAAGACTAACAAATAAAAATATTTTAACTATTGGAAACAAAATAGATAATTTTTAGGATTAACTACTAGGCTTTGCAAGCTCACTACCTCAATCACCCACACAAGTCTAGGATGATAATATAGATGCAAGAAATTTGCACAGTGTGCTTTCATCCTATAGAGACAATGCATAGGGAAAAAGATAGAAAACCAAGACAATGACTAAGATAACATAAATTAAACTATACTAGTAACTCGAAGTAAGAAATGCAATTATATGATAGAAACTACAAAAGTAAAAGGAGGTAAAAGGACATAAGACACTCACAACAAAGGAGGTAGAATAATCCCACAAGCTATTCCTCTTTCTCCTTCTCCAAAACCTACATACACAAAAGAAAAAAAGAGTAAAAATGTTGGGGTAGTTTGGAGACTTTCCTTAATCAAGTCCGTAATTTTTTGTTTCCACCTCCACAACAAGTAGATAGAAAATAATCAGTGATAGATAATTAGAGAGATAATTGATGAGTAATAGTAAATAAAATAACAAGAAATTTATCAAGATAGTGAGATATGCTAAACAAAATCAAGTTAAGTGAGATGAGAGACTCCACTTCAAAGCCACAAAGTTGAAGCTCAATGGAATGGAGGAAGCATGATGAAGGTGATTGTATTGCAATGTTGTGAAGATCAACATGTTATATGGAAGCTATCCAAATGCAAGGATGAGCTCAATAATGTATGAGGAAGTTGTAGATTAACATACCAACTATCAAGAAGAGCCAAAGTGTATTGAAGAAGGCCAATGAAGCTCAAAGATCAACTTTTGAGCCACCCAAATGATTATCAGTGTTGGTGGGTGATAGTGAGAGGTGTTACAATATAGGGGTGGTAGTTACAATGTCTTCATGGCTTACTTTAAAAATTAAAAAAAATTGGGACAAGTGCACATTGCACAAATGTCTCTCCTATGCGTACATTCTCATGTTGAATAGGCCACATAGTATAGAATCTTAATGGAAAAGGACAAGGGAAGTGGAGGCATGTGGAGGCTTATGTGGAGGCTTATGTGGAATTTTATTTTTTACTAAGGTAGGAGCCACATATAAAGGTAAATTATACAAGATGAAATTTTACAACACTACGATTGTCATGGATCTCATGAACAGCTTTGGATAGATTCATATTATGAGGTTATTTTTGGAAGGCAATAATACTAGGAACTTTGGTGTTATATGTATGTTGTTTACTTTCTAGTATCTACTTTATAATGCTAGATAGGAACAAGTATGACATCTTCATTTCAAATTTGATCATGATCATACTTAAAACTAAAAAATCTAATTTACTTAATGTATTTTGTTTTCTCTAGACACGTTTATGTTCTCCTAGAACTAGCATTGAGTAAATCCAAGAATTGAGCCACAATTTTTGAATGGACTGTGAAGTCTAGATCTAAACAAATGAGATCTTTCTATTATAAGAAATACCTTATTTTTTATCAGTAAAGTATATTTCTATGTGTAGACACCTAAAAATCCATTAGAAAATAAAAGTATTTTTATTTTCCAAAAACCCCTGATGACATCATCATTTATTAATTAATTAATTATTTAATTAATTAATTAATTTTTATGCCATTAAATCCTCCTATTTTAATTAGACACATTTAATTAAAAAATATCTCCCCAAAGCATTTAAATCAATTTTAAGTGATTTTCCTCTCTTTATTAAATCAATATTTAATAAATGATGTCACATTCCCTAAATAAATGAAATGTTTATTTAAAGCCTCAAAACCCTAGACTCTTCTAGCCTTTCCTAAACCCTTCCAATCTTTCCTAAACTTTCCTAAACCCTTCCTAAACCTATTTAGGAGTTGTTTCCTATATTTCTTAGCCTAATCCAAGTCTCAATGACTTTTGGTCAAACCCTTCCCTTAATGAGCCTTACACACTCATTAAAGTATCTTACACACTCTTTAAGGCTTCTTAAAGCTTAATAAAGAGAACCATATCTCTTCTTCTACTCTTGTTCCCCTTTCACACTTTGCTAGTGTTTCTCACATGTGTGAGAAACCCTAACCCAAGGTCAAACCTTACCTTACCCCTAACCTTACCTCAAACTCTACCCCAAACTCTACCTCTAACCCCAACTCCTCTTCCTAACCCAAGCCCTTCCCAAAATTTTATAAATACCCTCACTTCCGAAGAGAAAAACACCAATTCACATATTTTACATTGAGTAGTGTTATAATGCTAGATTACTCCTAGATTCTAAGCTTTCTCCATTATATACTAGATTAACTGTTGGAAACTGCAATTGAAGTAATTGTTGTATTGTCATTGATGTCAAACCTTAACTGGTAAGACTGTTGCTATTTAAGAAAGTACTATATCTATTTGATTGTTGCTAAGGGGAAAGGCAAGGTTGGTAACAATAGCACCTAAGGAAAGGTTGAGTTATCTTGATACTTCAATGAGTACTTGATTATGTGGCACAATGATAAGATAATGTATTGTTTATCTAGGTATGAATGAAGACTAAACTGGTGGGCTTAACCGAGCACAAATAAAGAAATCTAGTTTAAGCCGAGTGATGTTAGTGTCAACCGAGCTAGTATATGCCGAGTAAATTCAGTATTGATCAAACATCAGTATTGTAATACCCCAAAAATGGGCTATAAGTTCATTAATCTCCTACATCTTCAATTCGAACGAAATCGACATCAAAGTCCTAACCTAAGGCACATCTAAACATCATCGAATCTAATTGATTATCTTAAATTTTGCATCGGAGAATATTCCTAGTAATATTCCTAATTATCTTAATTATCTTTAATTTTATAATTATTTGGCAATAAATCACATTTATCCTAAAATTTGATTAATTGAATATTTTCATATTTAATTAATTAGATTTAATATTTGCCACTTAATTGTGTAATTAAATTTAATTATATCTATTATTAATTGTATTATTTAATTTTGACAATAAATCTAATATCATATGAATAATTGATTAAATTCTTATTTAATTAATTAAAGCAAGTTGTCATTATTTAATAATATAGTTTTTAATAAAATTTTGATTAAATAATTGATTAACCCATAAATCAATTGTTTTATTTTTAAAAGCAGTTAAGTTGGAAATAAATCACTTTATTATTAAATTAATTCATAAATAAAACATGCACAATCATAAAAGCAAACAACTATCAATTATCAATTAAAGCTAAACTCTATTTTGAGTTAAAACTTAGCTTTTGCATGTTTTTGTGAGTTAATTATCTTTTATTTAAAAATAACTCAAAAATCAAGTTGAGTTATTTGAGTGATTTATGGCTTTTTCCCATGCACCTCCAAAGCCCTAGATTTCTATAAATTAAGGCTTTAGCTCTTCACAAATCATCTCATATTTTGCACAATCACGCTGGAGAATTGGAATTGAAGAATCAAAGCTCTTGTGAATCGACATCTTTGTGAGATCAATCTTATTTTTGCATTCATAGTTTTCATATCATTGTTAGAATCTTCATTGTTAGATCATTTAGCATTCATAGCATATCAATTTCATATTAGCATTCATATCATATCAATTTATCATTCTTATTGCATCATAAAATATCAAAAATATAGATTAATTGCATTCAATTTCATATCCATCTTTTGCATTCAAATCCTTCATTTAGGTGTCGTCTAGGTCACTGATCTCGATTACAATCTGAGAACATTAATCTCGCACCTATTAGAAGGCAGTAAATTGCTTGGTTAGATAGCTTTCAATTTTGCACAATTTTGATTATCACTAACCTCTAATGTTTTACTGAGTGTTGTGTCTACAAATCAGGTACAATTTTCACACACACATTTCTGGCGCCCACCGTGGGGCAACCCACCTTTGCATGCTGGTTTTGATTTTTTGGGGAGCTAAAACCCCAAAGTTTCAAAGATTTAATTTTATCTCCCAAACAACTTGGAATTTTGATTTGAAATTTTTTTTACAGGTTGGTGACATGTCATGGAAGCTACAAAAAAAAAATTATAATTTTCTGAGATGTTTTGAATTTTTAATAATTTTTTCTTGAAATTCGGGAAAAAATTAATATCTGACGCAAATCAGCATATTTTTCAAAAATTTTATATTTTCGAAAATCTCTTTAAATTCTACAGGGGGTCCATTCTTTGTGTTTTAAATTTGGACATGATATCATAGCTCAAATAGTCAATTTACAAAAACTGGTCTGTATTGATAAAATGGGTCTCTAGGGCACAAATGAAGAGGTTTTTCTAAAATTTTTGCATTTTTGGAAAGCTCTCTATTTTTTAGTAGGGGTCTCTATTCTGAATTTCTATTTTTGTGGCCAAAATCATATCAAAAAAATTAGATCTTGTTGACTAGGTCAAATGCAGCAAAAAAAATAAAGTTTTGTGATGGGTATGCACTTATTTTTTTTACATGGTTCAATGAATGATATGAGTTGTCATTTGGGTTGATTTCTGGTTATTATTACTGATAATAATTGATTTTTAGAGCTAACCCTATGGTTTTCATAAGTTGAATATATTTTGCATATCTTGTTTGCTTGTTTGCTTGTTGGAGAGTTCGTCACTTGCTTGCATGGAAAAGCTCAACAAAAATTGCTAAAAATCAAGTAAAATCTACTAAGCGCGTTGCAAGGATCCCAGGTATTCTCCTTCATCTAATAATATTTTTATTTGGGACTTAAAATAAATCTCTTATGTGTCAAGCTTGTGTGCATCTTTTCATGCTTTTGATCTATTTCTACACACTTGCATAATTGATACTAGGTTGTGAACCCTTAAGGATTCATTAAGTAGTCTTAGAATACTTTTGATTGATCTTAATTGCTATCTTGGGTTATTGGACTCGCTAATCCGCCGGCCCCTCATTTCCGCCCCGTGGTTGCAATCTCAGCGCCATAAAGGGGAGGGGTCAACAGGACAGAAGCGTTAAATGTTCCACTTGGCAACCCTTTTGTGCTTTTAGGAACTCCCTTGTTTTCTAAGTTGTGGACTCATTTTTAGCTTGTGTGAGGTGTTAAGTGTTCCACCTTGTGGGCTCATCTCATATTCGCTTTAAACGTTAAGTGTTCCTCTTTCTACTTTTTGGATGCTTTTGGTAGATTTGCTTTCGGAACATACATCTGTGCTCACATAGTAATTAGGCCCTATGAACACTATTTGTGATTCTTGAGAGATTGGATTCCTAGTGAAATCCTTCTTGACGATAGAATCCTTGTAGGTAGGGAGGATACTTAGTGCGTTTCACATTCAACTTAGTTAGTGAGTCTTCTCTTATTGATCGACACATTCTCTCTCTGGAGAGGTTGATAGATCACGTGGGGTTGATATCACGAGCTTTGGTGAATCAAAATTGGTTAGTGCGTCTTCTCTTATTTATTGATACATTCTCTCCTCGGAGAGGTTGATAGATCACGTGGAGTTGATATCACAGACCTTGGTGGAACAAAACTTTGTCTTAGCGTGTCGGATTAATCTGCTTGCTTTGTTTGGGTTTAAAGTGAAGAGGTGTCAAAACCTTGAATCTGGAGCCAAGTCCCCTTGTGGTATACTATTGTGAGTCATCTTTAGAGAGGGTTAACCGTAGCGGACAATCCCTTCACAGGGCAAACTGCATTGACGGAACCTTAAGCGGTAATAGCCATTTTCGCCATGGTAGTGACAACCGCTATATAAATGTCCTTGTGGAAGAAATCTCCACGGGTATGGTTCATTGTTGGGTTGTCAGATCTCCCTAGCAGCTCTTGAAGATTAAGTTCTCAGACTGTGTCAAAACCCTAGTGCGCTGGGATTGGAGTTCACCCCTTTGAATCATAAAAGTTGCAGAGTCAAACCATTACTAAAAACCCTAGAGAGGTCAATTTTTCACTTTCAGGTATATGTGCGTTATTGCAAAACTTTTTCAGAACATACACAATTAGTACTCTCAGGGATTAGCACAATTTGGTCACTTGATTGTTCATGCGCAAGGTTGCTTTTGCCCTTGTTCATTATTTTCAGACGTGCTTGGAATCACTTGCTTGCTATTCTGCATGCTTATTTATCTACTTGGCTATTAAAAATGATCAAATCTGGTATAACCTTCAAACTCTGGACAGTACAATTTGCAAACAATCCAAAACTGAAGACCTTACATTTTGCAAAAATTGACGTAAAATCTTTTCTAGAGTCAAAAGTCATTTCAAGAAGTCAAAAATCATACGAGTTTTGTCAAGTGTCATTTCAGTATTACCCAACTGTCGTATGAGTTTAGCAATTGTCATTTCATAGACTACCCAGTGTCATACGAGTCTGCAGAGTGTCGTTTGGAAAAATTTGAGAGAGTTGTCAGAAATTGTCAAATTGCAAGATATCCAATGTTTCCAACCTAGTTCCAGAATCTGTCAAAAATATCATTGTGTCAAGAACAAATCAGTAGCTATTGAGAATCAGTACACATGTCTCAAAGAATCAGTACACATGAGGAAGAAATTCTAATCGCCGCTATAATGAAACAGATACATGCTATGCAAGTCCAGCTTGACAAACTTGAGAAAGAGAAGGAATCTAAAAAGTTCTCCATGGAATCTTTATACTCTTTTCCATTTGATAAAGACTTGTACATGTCACCATGCCCCCGAAAAAAATTTGAGCAATATGATACCTCTTCCACAGAGAGTGACACATCTAGCTTTGAAGACTCTGATGACTATGACGACAGACAATGTAATGATACCTATGACACCTTTATTCCTAAGAGTCCTCCTCATCGTTCATTCCTACTTACTACAAAGGGGCCGTCACATTGGATAGATCGTGATGGTGATCCATATGATTCTGATTTTGAAAGAGATTTTGATGGCTTTTGTGGACAATACCTTGATGATGATCCATCTACTACTGCTGAGAACTATAAAATACATCGTGCTAGCTTGAAACGTCAATACTATAAGGATCTCTCCTCTCAGAACTCTCCAGCTGAAAATAAAGATTACACTCTCAAGCAAGATCATGTTAATGTTGGACCTTTGTCTTGTGATGGTTCCCTTCCATCCCCTATTTCCTCCAATACTCGTACATTTCCTAAAGCTTCTGAGTCTTTCAAATCTTTCACAGAACCTTCATTCGACACAAGCCTTGATACTTCTCATGTGGTTCCCTATAGTTATCCTCCAGAGCTACCTCTTAAAGAAACTAAAGCTAACCTTCACTTGGCTGCAAAGACTTTCAATAATGATAAACCTAAAGAGCCTAAGCCTTCATATGCTATAATCCCTACTTTAGCTAGTCCTCCACCATCTCTTCCAAAATCATCCATACAATCCCAACATGCTTCCTTGTCCTTAGAAGTGGCTCCATGTCAAGAGGACTCTAAAAATGATGAAGAAAAGAACATAAAGAAAGATCAAGATCAAGAACCCTCCATTTCATCCACTCCTTTTCCCGATGTCTCTTATCTGCTTCATGGTTCTTTTGATCCTATACCCCCTTTTTCATGCATTCCACCATGTCTTAAGTCTTTGCCTAAGCAAGATCAGGCTACTACTCGCACTGTTGAGCTTATTGACAATCAAAATAACCTTACTACGCTTGCACTTTCCAAAGATGATACTTCCATTAAGGTTGGTAAAAATGGTGTTCCTTCCAATGTTAAGCCTATTGAAAAACAAGAGAAAAATTATGCGCTGGTGCTATCCAAAGATCCTTGTCAAGATCAAAGTCTTCCATCTTCTTGTTCTACCATTCCATGTTCACTTCCGCTTTCTGCTCTTCCTAAGTCTTTGCAAGCTTCAAACGATCCTATCAAAGAAAATGCTCTTATTCAAGATGTCCAGGATCCTATTGAAAATTCTAATGCTCACTCTAAAGA
Source organism: Chamaecyparis obtusa (assembly GCA_027943335.1). Classification (NCBI taxonomy): domain Eukaryota; kingdom Viridiplantae; phylum Streptophyta; class Pinopsida; order Cupressales; family Cupressaceae; genus Chamaecyparis; species Chamaecyparis obtusa. Next base: position 194,040 of record BSBK01001804.1, on the reverse strand, counting down.
TGCTGATATCCTTGGTTGTCATATAGATGCTGATGAACTTATTGATTATCCTTTTGCGTCTTCCACTTCCATCCTTGGACCTCTTCCACCACTACAAAGGGCTTCACGCCTTCCTTCCATCTTGGGTCCTTATGTCCCTTCACTTTCCCCTCCTAACTCTCCTAATTTTCCATCCATCTTGGGTCCTTACATACCTCCATCTCCCATCTTTCCTCAAGATCAACATAGATGCATATCCTTGAATCCTTTTCATCCACCCACCCATCTAAACCAGTCGTATCCTCACTCTTCCACAAATCCCAAGTCTTTTGGAAGTAACTTGAATGTTCAATACAAGAAAAAGAAGCAATACAAGAATCCATCAAAAAAAGAATATCACCATGTCTCCTCTCATAGACATGGAAGCATAAAGTCAAAAGAAATATCTAAGAAAAAAACTACAAGACAAGTATGGGTTCCAAAATCCATCATTCAAGATATTCTCTCTAGATCATCAAAAGGAAATAAAAATCCTAAGGCTATATGGATTCCAAAGTCTCTCTTGAAAGAGTCTGGTGTTGAACAAAAAGTGAAATTGACATTCAAGCTTCCAAAGGCTTCCACTTCATCTCCCTCCAAAAATATTCTCCCATTCCATGTGCCTAAACCACAACCTCTGCTATCCATTCGCCATATTCCTTCACATATTCCTTCATTCACGATTCCTCCATTATCTCACCACCCTTCAAGGTATGTGTTGATGTTGAATTTTCCTTCCTTTCCATCTACCCTTTCACAATCCTTCCATGCATTATCCTTATACCTCCTATCCTTTTTCCTCATTTGCCTATTCCTCCTATCTTCCAACCTCACTCGCTTTACATAAAACCTTATCCTCCATTTTTCTCTTCCATCTCCCTTTCCCTATCAGCATCTTTGAGCATATCATTTTGAATCCTTGGCATATCATGGTTTATCCTTTCAAGGAGCATTATCTAAAAAGCTTGCCTTCTTCCAAAGAAATAAATAAAAAAAAAATTAAAAAAAAAAATTGAAAATGTGCCCTGGTGAAAACCTGGAAACAGGCGCCTTGGTAGCAAAAGTAAAGAGAAAAAAAATTCATCCTATGGTGAAAACCACTCCCTTGTGGCACCTTGGATAAGTACCATGATGAAAACCTGGCAATCAGGCATTATGCGTAGTTCTTCTACATATTTCATCCATTCCGTCTTCTCTCTTTGATCTTGACAATGTTGATCTATACACGAATATTTGGCTATTTTGTGAGCTATCTTACGATGACCTTGTTTTCATTGCTCCCATGTTTAGCCTTCATATCCATCTTCCTCCATTCATTTTCGCCTATCGCTATCCTTTTCCCTTTTGGTCTTGATCTAATAAAAAAAGAGAAAGAGTAAAACACGGTGCTATGAAGCCTCTTGACATGTCTACTCCTTTGGATTGCATCCTATCTTGCTCTGGCACTATGCTTTTGTGACTCATCCTATGCTAGCCTTTCATTACTTGTCTAAATGCACTTTACATGACAATTTTTCCCTAGCTTGAGTATTCTTGAGGAGTTTCCCCTTGAGGATTTCTTCCCTTCATTTTTCTTCATTCTCTTATCTTCCATCTCTTCCACCAGCTTGCTAATCCCTCTTGTTCTCCACCTTGCTAGACATTGGGACTGCACGATATGATCTTGCTTGGGAGTTTGCAATGGAAAAAGATGCTATCAAGTATATCAAGTATCAGAACAATTATCAAAACAAGCATCAGAACCAGTATCAGAACAATTATCAAAATCAGTATCAGAACCAGTATCAGAACAATTATCAGAATTAGTATCAGAATCAGTATCAGAACCAGTATCAGAACCAGTATCAGAACAAGTATCAGAACACCTACTGGGGCTACACCATTCACTTTAGTTTATAGGTCTGAAGTGGTACTGCCTATTGAGGTTGAAATCCCATCACTTAGAATCAGAATGCATGGACTTGTCACTGATGAAGACTACAGAGTGTCTAGGTTACAAAAATTTGAATTACTAGATGAGCGCAAGCAAGCAGCGTATGATCATCTCGGAGTATATTAGAAAAGAATGTCTAGAGGCTACAACAAGAAAGTCAGACACAGAGAATTTTAGGTTGGCGATCTAGTGTTGAGAGAAAATCCTAAAAATCAATCACATCGAGAACGCAAGGGGAAGTTTGAACCCAATTGGCTGGGTCCCTTTGTAATCACTGCTACTTTTGGCTCTGGTGCCTATCAACTCTCAACAACTGAAGGAGAACAGCTTCGAGAACCAATCAACGTTCTCCATCTGAAGAAATTCTACGCCTAAGGCATTTAGTGCTTGGTAAATGTCCTGAAAAAAAATCTTAAAAATCAGAAAAAGTCCTGAAAAAATGAACATCTTGGTGAAAACCTAGCAATAGGCGCCTTGATGATTCACAAAAAAAAAAAATCAAAAAATTTCAAAAGTACAAAAAAAATCAAAAAATATCAAAAGTACAAAAAAATTCAAAAAATGAAAAATACAAAAAAATGAAAAAAAAAAAAAAAGAAAAAAAAGAAAAAAAGTGCCTTGGTGAAAACCTGGAAACAGGCACCTCGGTAGCAAAAATAGAATCTCTACCAAGATGGTGAAAACTCGGCAAATGGGCACCACTTGTTCCAAAATGCTCCATCTATCAGCACAATCTTGGTCTTTCCCAGCTTTCAGTCTTGCTTTAGTTTTTACATATCTCCCGGTTTGTTTCTACATATCCTGGTTTCAATAAGTCGGCCTGTACACCAACCAGCTCAAGCGTTTGCATCCTATCAATGTTCACACTTGGGGGCAATCAATGTCATATCCTATGGTCTCCCATGTATCTTAGACGTGTCATATCCACTCAGAGTCCTTTGAAACTTCAAGTTGAGTCAGTCAGTCTGTCTCGTCTCCAGAAAGGATTTTGCATCAACAACAATCAAACATCAAACTCAAACTGAAAACAATATGTGCTTTTCATGCTTTTATCTCCTTGTATGCTTACTGATTCGCATTCAGATTTTTGCATATTGTGTCCCTTCGAGCTCTTCAATGATGTCCTTTACAGGATTTAGAGAGTGATGACTGGGGGCATAATCTTTTCTTTGTCTTCTGCTTGTATGTGAAAATCTAACAACTTTGGAAATTTTGGATTGAAATGGTGTCCGACTGTAAGAGCCTCTATCTCGAATTGGATGGCCATGCGTACCTCGACCATTGATACCCAGACAATTCAAGGAAGTTTGATCTAACTATTGTCTTTTTGAGTAAGTTCTTTCTCCTACTGTGGAACGCAATCTTGCCTAAGGATGTGAACGATAAAGGGTCACTACGGGTAATTCACATTGGATTTAGAATGATCTCTTGACTGTTTGATGTGTTTGTAACGCAAGGCGTATTCAGGTCATCACGACGTTTATGTTTTGATGCTTGTACAAATTGCTATATCAAAATGGACATGATATTCAGGTCATCCTGGCATTTGTGCCTTGATGCTTATATTTAATCCAACATTTTGAAAATAAAGTCAATATTCATATATCCATGGTTGTTGTCCAGTGGGTGTTGTATTGATTCTTGCGCATACAAATCGATATTCATATGTCTATGGTTTCATGGCTAGTGGGCATTGTATTGATTTATCCGGTTACCTAAAAGTTCAATGATGATAACAAATCGACACATGATCAGTGACTAGGTCCTAGGTCTTAGGTTGCATTTCATTTTGCATGTCTCATTGCATTTTGCATGTTTACATGATCTCACAATGATTAAACGAACTTCAATGCTTAAATGATTCTTCAAATCGCATCTTCAAGTCTAACAAGAGCTGAATTTCACACAAAGGTTCCTCCAACGAAATAGCAAGTAGAATCCTTTTTCAGGATCAAAATTCAAATCTGAGATCATTCATATTATTAACTACTTGCATAATCAACCTTCAATCATCACAGCAATCTAGTATTCAACTTAACTGATTATCTTACATCAAACTATCAAAATTTCAACTTGGTCAACCATGGTCAACTCATGGTCAACCTAGTCAAACTTGGTCTTTTGGGACCTTCCAACGATGCAGAATGTGTTCTCGGACGTGTATAACCACTTCTCACATCAATTAACATGCTTCTAAACTATCAACGCTAACTTTTCTTGTCAGATTTCAATTTTAATCCCGAAGGGGGCATGCTATTGCACATCATTCAAAGTCTGTAAATCAAATTCTATCGATCAAGTCTATCAATATCTTTCATCAGTGATCAAGACAAACAATCACGTCTAGTTACTGATTCATCAAAAGTCCTCATCGCTCGGGGCAAATCTATCATCACTTGGGGCATATCAGATTCATCGATCCATATCAATCTGGTATTCTCTTAATCTTGTAATCTGTATCAATTTTTGCAACCATCAGATCATAGTGTTCTTTCCTTGGTTCTTCGACAACTGAAGGGTTTGGATGTGATACTTGCTAGTTCTGCTAAGACAATCGAGTCTAGAACGGGTCACTCACTTCTTATCAAAAATAAGGTTCAGAATCAGGCATTTTGACACTTTTTCACAATCATAGGTTCATTTGCTGCTACAGTGAACATTATCTTTGCTCATTCAAGACCTATTATCTCCATATCAATTCAATATCAATCAACTCCTATCTCAATATCTTTCAATCGGTTTCTATCTTGAGATCGGTTTATCTTTCGAATCAGTTTCATATCTCTATCAAACACAGACTATCTTTGAACCACTGCGCTTCGCACAGTAATTCAAAGAGGGGCAAAATGTAATACCCCAAAAATGGGCTATAAGTTCATTAATCTCCTACATCTTCAATTCGAACGAAATCGACATCAAAGTCCTAACCTAAGGCACATCTAAACATCATCGAATCTAATTGATTATCTTAAATTTTGCATCGGAGAATATTCCTAGTAATATTCCTAATTATCTTAATTATCTTTAATTTTATAATTATTTGGCAATAAATCACATTTATCCTAAAGTTTGATTAATTGAATATTTTCATATTTAATTAATTAGATTTAATATTTGCCACTTAATTGTGTAATTAAATTTAATTATATCTATTATTAATTGTATTATTTAATTTTGACAATAAATCTAATATCATATGAATAATTGATTAAATTCTTATTTAATTAATTAAAGCAAGTTGTCATTATTTAATAATATAGTTTTTAATAAAATTTTGATTAAATAATTGATTAACCCATAAATCAATTGTTTTATTTTTAAAAGCAGTTAAGTTGGAAATAAATCACTTTATTATTAAATTAATTCATAAATAAAACATGCACAATCATAAAAGCAAACAACTATCAATTATCAATTAAAGCTAAACTCTATTTTGAGTTAAAACTTAGCTTTTGCATGTTTTTGTGAGTTAATTATCTTTTATTTAAAAATAACTCAAAAATCAAGTTGAGTTATTTGAGTGATTTATGGCTTTTTCCCATGCACCTCCAAAGCCCTAGATTTCTATAAATTAAGGCTTTAGCTCTTCACAAATCATCTCATATTTTGCACAATCACGCTGGAGAATTGGAATTGAAGAATCAAAGCTCTTGTGAATCGACATCTTTGTGAGATCAATCTTATTTTTGCATTCATAGTTTTCATATCATTGTTAGAATCTTCATTGTTAGATCATTTAGCATTCATAGCATATCAATTTCATATTAGCATTCATATCATATCAATTTATCATTCTTATTGCATCATAAAATATCAAAAATATAGATTAATTGCATTCAATTTCATATCCATCTTTTGCATTCAAATCCTTCATTTAGGTGTCGTCTAGGTCACTGATCTCGATTACAATCTGAAAACATTAATCTCGCACCTATTAGAAGGCAGTAAATCGCTTGGTTAGATAGCTTTCAATTTTGCACAATTTTGATTATCACTAACCTCTAATGTTTTACTGAGTGTTGTGTCTACAGATCAGGTACAATTTTCACACACACAAGTATTAGCTGAGGAAACAATTTTTGAGGTGACCGAGCTTTGTAATGAAGACCGAGGAGTTGAACACTGTATTGACCGAGCGTCAGTAATTTACATTTGAGGAAGAATTCAGATTTCTAGCCGACATCGTTGAATTCTTGGATTATGTAAAATGTGTTGACTTTATTTATTGATTGTATGAAAGCATTTAATGCAATGTAAAATGTTTTATTGTAAATCTATTAAGAGATTTGAGATATTTCTAGAAGGATAGCTGAAGAACATAAACTCAGAAGGATTCAATGAATCTGACCTAACCTTAAGATCTAAAAAGGAGATTAAGCAGAAAAAGATGTATTGAGTTAATTGAGAAAGTATTAAGGGAACCTAAGCATGAGGTTGAAGTAGAGAGAGGGATGCTAGAAGTATTGTTGATGTTATTAACTCTACAAGTAGAAAAGGCTAAAGGAGAAGTGTTGTGATTGCTTGAAGAGAGTTCTGAGTAGATCAGTGATGGTGATGGTAAAGGTTCACAATCAATAAGCCAATATATGTGTACGGAATTGGATTTGATATTTTCAAAGTGAGTTGTATGCTTTTCAGATCAATACTACTGCTACTTTCTAACCATTGTATCAATCAAAATCCTTTTAACAGAGGTTGACCTAACAGTCATAGGTATAAATCCTTTAAACAAGGTTGCATTCTAATGGAGTGTATGTAAGTCCTATAACAAGGTGCACTTTTAACAGAGTGGTTTAAATCCTTTAACCGGGTCATACCTGACAGTGTGTTTATAACCTTTGACAGGGTTGGCTTTTCACCAAGCTCACTTTAGAAGAGTGAACATAATAGTAACATGTTACAAAGTGGTTTTTCCCAAATTGGGTTTCCACTATAAATCCTAGTGTTGATACTTGTGTGAATGTTTTGGTTTGAACATTTCTTTGTTTTACAAGTTGGATACTATTGGATAAGTGGACTGCACTGTTATATGTTTCTATTATGCAATCAGTAATGACTGAGTAGCTGTTGGTTATTAAATCTAATTTGTTGAAGAGTTTTAAAGTTTTTTTTATACATCTAGAGCTGAGAATAACTGATTCACCCCCCCCCTCTTTGTTATTCTAAATCATATTAACAATTTGGTATTAGAGTTGTTGGTGCTTACAGAGAACAAGTTTGAAGGTACTTGAAGCAAATGATCAGGATGTATAAGGAGGTACCAGAGCTTAATAAGGAGAACTACCCTACATGGAAAAGCTTGATGAAGCTGCATCTAGCTGGTATTGGTGATTTTGCAAAGTATTATGTTGAGCATGATTATGTCACACATGTTGCACCTCTGACTGTCAGGAAATGAAAGCTAAACAAGAGAACAACCAAGAAATGTTGGAGATTGTGTCTGCCCTAAGTTATCTAGAATTTGAAGACATCAAAGACTGTAGTAATGCAAAGAAAATGTGGGACACCCTTGCAAACATTTATGGCAGTGACATAAATGTATTGAGAGAAAAAGCTGAGAACCTAAGAGGTAAATTTGATGAAATGAGAATGCAAGAAGGTGAGAACATTGCACAATATTGTGGTAGAATAAAAGAAGTTTTAAATGATATTAGAGGAGCAAATGGAACTATTGATGATGAAACTGTAATTGGAAAAGTATTGAGAACTCTGTGTCCTATCTATGCCATCAAAATTTCAACAATTCAGGAATCTAGATGTAACCCTAATAATGCTCTTACTTTGGAAAGTTTGGTTGGTAAGCTTACTACTTTTGAACTTTCTAACTATGATAACTTCACTGTTGGTAATGTTGAATTTACTTTTAAGTCACAAATGGTTATGAGTAAGTCAAAGAAGGAAAAATAAATATGCATAAGTGAAAGTAAAAGTGACAGTGACACATCTGATGAAGAACTTGAGGATCTAGAAGCTCTTATGGCTAGAAGACTGAAAAGGGAAAAAGGAAAGTACAAAGGTAAACTCCCTATTATATGTTTTTCATGTAATAAAGTTGGTCATATAGCTACTAGATGTCCTGACAGGGATGATAAGGATGAAGAAATAGACAGCAAGCATAAAGACAAAAGAGAAGATAGAGGTTACTGAAGATACAAGGACTACAAAGGAAAAGGTAAGAAATCCTGCTATATTGTCGAAGAAGAGACTGACACTGAAAGTGATGATTTTGAAATTGAAGTTGTCTATGTTGCAATGAAAGATGAATCTGATGAGTTTGAGAAAACTACATTGATATCTTTTGTGAACAAAAATGATAAATGGATTATTAACAGTGGTTGTTCACATCACATGACTGGTGACAAGAGTAAGTTTGATACCTTATATCATTATAAAGGTAGGAGTATGAAATTTTGTAATGATGCACCATGTCCTATTAGAGGAAAAGGATTGATTAAGCTGATTGATAAGATCACTTGTGAAAAAGATTATTGGGTTGAGGGTCTTAACTATAATCTACTGAGTGTTGCATAGCTTAACAGCACTGGCTACCAAGTGGAATTTCATCACGGGAAGGCCAAAATATTTGATGCCACTAGTGAACTGATTGGAAGTGGAGAATAGACAAGCAGTAATTTGTTCTATCTAGACCTATCTGAAGAAACATGTATGATTTCACAACTTGATGACATTTGGTTATGGCATCAGCGGCTGTCATGTTAAATTTGATAATCTGGTAGAAATTAGTAAGAAAAAGAAAGTGAGAGGTCTACCTAGATTGAAGAAACCTGAGAATGTAATGTGCAAAGAATGTCAGTTGGGTAAGATGAAAAAGTCTAGTTTCAAGAGAAAAACTTTTACTTCTGAGAATACTTTAGATTTGGTTCATACTAACCTTTGTGGACCGATGGGTGTACAAAGCTATTGTGGTGCTAAATATTTTATCATGTTTGTTGATGATTATACCAGAATGATGCATGTAATGATCTTAAAGGAAAAATCTGATGCTTTTCCATTTTTTTAGTATGTGGCTAAGGTTGAAAAGGAGACAGGTAGGAACCTAAAGTGTCTGAGATCTGACCGAGGTGGAGAATTCATATCCAATGAATTTAATCTATTTTGCAATGATAGAGGGATCAAAAGACAGATGTCTACACCTAGAACTCCTCCATAGAATGGTATAGCAGAGAGAAGGAACATGTCTATCTTGGATTGTGCAAGGACATTGATGATTGAAAATAATGTTGCACAAAAGTATTGGAAAGAAGCTATAAGTACAGTTGTGTATACTCTTAACTGAGTACAGATAAAAAAAGGTACAAATCTGACACCTTATGAGTTATGGCATGGGTATGCACCTAATGTAAAGTACTTTAGACTTTTTGGATGTAAATGCTACATACTAAAGGACAGTAGGAATGGAAAATTTGATGCTAAAAGTGATGAGGGTATATTCCTAGGCTATTCCACAAAAAATAAAGCTTATAAGTGTTTGAACTCTAACACTAACAAAATTGTGGAAAGTGTGAATGTCAAAGTTGATGAGTATGCTGAGAAAAATGAAGCTGACAGTAAAAGACAACTAGAAGATTACAGATCTTTTGTGTATATAGAGGAAGGAGAGGCAACTGACAGACTTGCACCTAATGTTGAGCCTTGGGTAAGCAATGTTGAGAATCAAGAAAATAATGCCGAGAGAGAAGAAGAATGTGTTGAGCGACAGGAAGAAGCTATCGAGTATCAAGGAGAGGTTGTTGAGCATTCACAAGCTGAATATGACAATCTTGTTGGTGAACCTGATGAGAAAAATGAAAGGAGAGCGGAACCTATTCTAGCACAATATGTAAGGAGACATCACAAGCCTGAACAGATTATTTTAGACAAAGATACTAGAGTTATGACTAGAAGCAAGACAAGAGATCCAACATGTTTACTATGTGAATTCAAGCCTAAGACAACAAAGGAGATATTAGAAAATGAAAACTGGGTACAAGAAATGAATCAAGAGATAGACCAGATAGAGAAGAATGATACCTGGTCTCTGGTGCCGAGACCAGAAAATAAAAATGTCTTTGGGAAAAAGTGGGTATTCTGAAATAAGTTGAATGGGCATGGTCATATCACAAGAAACAAAACTAGGCTGGTATGCAAAGGCTGCGCACAAGAAGAAGGAATAGATTATGGGGAGACATTTTCCCCTGTAGCTAGATTGGAAGGAGTAATAACCCTACTTGCATATGTTTCCTATAAAGATTTCAAGCTATACCAAATGGATGTTAAGTCTACATTTTTAAATGGTATATTAGAAGAAGTGTATATTGAATAGCCAGAAGGATTTGTTGATCCAAACAAAAGACACATGGTTTGCAAACTGAATAAAGCATTGTATGGACTAAAGCAAGCTCCCAGAGCATGGTATGAGAGACTACACAACTACATAATACAGATTGGATTCTCAAGGAAAATGACACAAGCAATCTGACATTGAAAGATGAAGAAGGTAAAGGAATCTTGTTAGCTAAGATTTTTGTAGATGATATTATATTTGGTGGACAAGATGCCTTGTGTAAGAAATTTTCAAATGAAATGCAAACTAAATTTGAAATGAGTATGTTTGGGGAGATCAAATTTTTTGTTGGTTTACAAGTGTAATGCCCAAAATCCACTAGGCATTACAACAAGTATATCAGATGGAGAAAATAATTTTCACCACCCAGTCTAAATATGTTCATGAGATATTGAAAACCTTTGGTATGGAAGATTCAAGGCCATTAAGTACTCCCATGACTACTGGACAAAAAGGTGTATAAAAATGATGATGCCGCATAAGTAAATTAGACTTTGTATAGATCTATGATTGGAAAGCTACAATATGTTGTACACAACAGACTAGATAGTCTTGTTGGGATTGTGGTAATATTCTCTGCCAATCCTAAGGAAAATCACATGATGGCTGTCAATAGAATAATGAGATATTTGAAAGGGACTACTGACTATGGATTATACTACAAGAAGCATGAAAAGTTTGAACTGAGAGTGTATACAGATGCTGATTGGGAAGGAAATGTGGATGATAGAAAGAGTACTAGTGGTGGAGCTTTCTTTCTTGGATAGAGATTAGTTTCGTAGACAAGAAAGAAACAAAATTGCATTTCCCAATCTACTGTTGAAGCCGAGTATGTGGCTGCAGTAGTGAACTATTCAAATTTGGTATGGATAAAACAATTGTTGGTAGGCACGAAAGAAGAAATCACTGAACTAGCTGTCATTTTCTATGACAACACAAGTGCTATCAACATCTCTAAGAATCCAGTGATGCACACAAAGACCAAACACATTGCAATCAAGTATCATTACTTGAGAGAACTGGTACAATATAAAGAGGTCTGAATGGAATATGTGAATACAAAGGAACAACTAGCAGACATATTCATGAAAGCTTTACCTAAAGAAGCTCATTAATATCTAAGAAGTCAATTAGGGGTCCTTCCCCTAACTAAGGCTGCCTAGTCAAGCTAGGAGCACTACATCAAATGTGTTGCAAAGAGTATCTAACAAGTTTATGCAGAGATAGGTCACACTTTAGGAGCAGCCTAGAGTTATCAAAAATATAGCAAAGCCAAGAATCAATCATAAGCAAAGATGACAGAGGGAGAAATATTGTTACTAAACTAAAAAGATGATATCTACATCTACAAGATGTATGTTTTAGTTTTTGCTTTGGAATTTTTGTCAAAGAGGGAGATGATCATAGATGAATACATAGAATGAAATTTTCATGGAAGATCAAGTAAGAGGGAGAGATTCAGTGGATGGTCATACAAGTATGGCTAATTGATTATGTATCATAATGAAGCTAAGGATATTATAAATATTTTTGATGTACAGATAAGTGATGCAAGAGCATCCTAGGATTCTTGGCAATCCTATATCACCAAAAATATGTTTGTCTTTGAAGGTAGATTATTAATTTTGATCTTGGTTTGGTGGATTTCTTGCTCAGTTTGGGAGACTGGTTTCTCAGTTTATGTGGTTATCGGGGTGCTTGGTCTCTGAAGAATGCTCGGTGATTGAAGGTGTCAGTTCACTGGCACTCGGTGATAACTGTGTTCCTCAATCATGTCTGGCATGGTCAGTTGACTAGTGCTCGATTGTTTCTTCTGTTGCTCGGTGTTCTTGCTTACCGACTGGATTATTTTGTTGGATCGGCTTGGCCGACTAGTGCATTTAATTTGGGTTGCACTCCTCAAGTTATGGATTGACCATTGGATGTGTCGGGACCTAGATCTGGTGTGTTGCACTCTCCTATGTAGATCTGATGACCGTTTGGGGCCTTCTTTGGGAGTTTATTTATTTTGTAAGGCTATGTAAGAGCCGACTGATGTTTTAGCATTTAATATTTATTTATAGAGATTTATTATTTCATCAGTCGACTTGTGGCTGGGAATTAGTATTTATAGGATGCTTAGGTAGTTGTTTGGGGATTAGTTGGTTGGAAGGAAGGTTAGTAGCCTCTAAGCTTAGGAGAAAGAAGATTTCTTGGAAGTTTGAGTACAAGTTTAGATCTTTCATGGGTGCCTACCAATGTGTTGTGTGTTACAGACCTGGGCTAGTTGAATGCTGATGTTGGGGAAAACATTTAGATCTTGTGAGATCTTGTAGACTATTACTTGCTTTGTAATTGGTCGTAACCAGGAAGGCCTTACAGCCCAGCATATTGTATGTAAATGGTTTTTTCATGAATATAGACTTCTATTTTATTGCAGATCTATTGTTTTTATTGTGTATTTCCATTGCATATTGGTTTGGCTGCAAAGTTGGTCAGTCCTTAATTGAATCCACTGAGCTTGACTGCATTAAGTGGTATCAGAGTGAAGTTTTTTCTTGTTTGAGTAAAGTTTGTTCTTGTTGGAGCCGATGGATCTTGTGTATCTAGATATTGATTGGAAGATGCCTCCGAGGAGAAATTGTGAGATCCCTGAAGAAGAAGAAGTTACTGGAGAATTTTGTCTTGATGATTTTAGGGCTTTGCAGAAACAAGTGCAAGACCTACAAGAGGAGTTGAGAAAAAAGAAGCCTACCTTGAAAGAGGATAGTGATGATGAATCTAAGGAAGATCATTTTGAAGAAGTTGTGGAAGAAGCTAGAGATTTTGAGGAGAATTGAATTCTGAAAGCTATGTCTAAGATTGGGAAGAGACCTAAGCTTGAAGTTTCTACATTTGCTGGAAGCCTTAGGCTGAAAGAATTGATTGATTGGATCAATGAGATTGATGAATAATTTGAGTATGAAGAAATAAAATATCCTAATAGGGTTAGATTTGTAAAGACTAAGTTGAAAGGTCATGCAAATATCTGGTGGAGAGAAGTTCAGTAGGAAAGAGGTAGAAGAGGAAAAGAAAAGATCACTAAGTGGAACCGAATGGTTGAAAAATTGAAGAAGCAATTCATTTTGTGGATTATGAATTGGATATGTTTAAGAAGATGCAAGCTTTGAAACAGACTAACAAATCAGTATAGGAGTATATTGAGGAGTTTTATAGAATCCTAATTAGGACTAGTAATTCTGAAGCTGATAAAGAGAAGGTTGCTAGGTATGTATATGGTTTGAGACCTACTATTCAAGAAGAGTTACGTACTGTGTAGATGACAACAATCGGTGATGCTTGTCACATGACATTAAAGATTGAAGAGAAAATGAATAAGAAGTATGAAGGAAAATAGAACAATAGGAACCGAGGTGGTAAAACTGGTGAGACAATTGTTGAGAGTAATGTGACAGAGAATCCTAAGACTGGTGTGGGATCTGGCAGTGGTCAAGTTACTAAGAATTCTGGACAGAGAGGAAGGTGGAAGAATGAGTTCACCAGCACTTGTTATAACTATGGTGAAGCTGATCATAGAAGTTGGCAGTGTCCTAAGAAAAGAGTTGCATTAGCTGCTAAAGAAGACATTGAGAATGTTCTAGAGAAAGGTGAATGTCTTGTCATTAGGAGATTGGTTGCATGTGTTCCTGAACCAGTGCAAAGAATAAATTTGTTCAGAACCAGATGTAAGTGCAAGGATAAGGTATGTAATGTCATAGTTGATGGTGGCAGTTCTGAAAACTTTGTTTTAGATGAAATGGTTAGTAAGTTGAATTTGGAAAGAACGAAGCATCCTAATCCTTATCAGATTAGTTGGATACAAGATGTTTCTAAGGTTAGAGTTGAAGAACAATTCTTGGTTAAGTTTTAGATTGGATCTTACCATGATGAGATATTGTGTGATATATTGCCTATGGATGCTTGTCATCTGTTGCTCGATAGACCCTGGCAGTTTGACAGGAATGTTTTGTTTGATGGTCATGTTAATACCTATGTGGTTAGGCATGAAGGAGCTCAACATAAGCTAATACCTTTATAGGAGATAGGGGTTCAAAGATGTGGAGTTATCAGGTGTTGTCCTTATGACAGACCTCAAGAGCAAAGGGTGGATGAACCTATTTCTGTTAAATCTAGTTTAAAGGAGAAGGAGAATGATATCTGTAAATATTTTGTTGAGATTAAGAGATAGATGGTTTTGTTGGCAGAGATGGTTTAGAAGATGGTGACATTTGTGACACAAAGAGATGCAGATGATATTGAGTTGGTTGAAGAGTCTGGAGAGGATGAACCATACTGAGGCACTGAGGTGATCGGTAGTGGTCAGAGTCAGTTGTTATCAGTTGCCAACTAAAGGGGTAAACAAAGTGGAAGGTAGAAGGACTTTATGCCTAAGACAGTGAATGAAGAAAAGACTACTTGGGATGAAGGACAGGAAGAAATGTGGGTGAAGAATAGATTCAGCATACCTATTCTGATTCTCTTAAGGCGTTCTTGATTTCCTTATGAGAAAATCTTTCTTACCTAGGGTGTCTGATGCAAGAGCATCCTAGGATTCTTGGCAATCCTATATCACCAAAAATATGTTTGTCTTTGAAGGTAGATTATTATTTTTGATCTTGGTTTGGTGGAGTTATTGCTCGGTTTGGGAGACTGGTTGCTTGATTTATGTGGTTACTAGGGTGTTTGGTCTCTGAAGAACTCTTAGTGACTAAAGGCATCAGTTCACTAGTGCTTAGTGATAACTGTGTTCCTCAGTCATGTCTAGCATGGTCAGTCAAATGGTGCTTAGTTATTTCTTATGTTGCTTAGTGTTCTTGCTTACCGACTGGATTATTTTGTTGGATCGGCTTGGCCAACTGGTGCATTTAATTTGGGTCGCACTCCTCAAGTTATGGATTGACTATTGGACATGTGGGGACCTAGATATAGCATGTTTCACTCTCCTATGTGGATCTAATGATCATTTGGGGCCATCTTTGGGATTTTATTTATTTTGTAAGGCTATGTGAGAACTGATTGATGTTTTAGCATTTAATATTTGTTTATAGAGATTTGTTGTTTCATCAGCTGACTTGTGGCTAGGAATTAGTATTTATAGGATGCTTAGGTAGTTGTATGGGGATCAATTGGTTGGAAGGAAGGTTAGTAGCCAATGAGCTTAGGAGCAAGAAGATTTCTTGAAAGTTTGAGTACAAGTTTAGATCTTTCCTGGGTGCCTACCAGTGTGTTGTGTGTTACAAACCTAGGCTAGCTGAATGCTGATGTTGGGGAAAAGATTTAGATCCTATGAGATATTGTAGACTGTTAATTTCTTTGTAATTGGTCATAATCAGGAAGGCCTTACAGCCTAGCACATTGCATGTAAATGGTGTTTTCATGAATATAGACTTATGTTTCATTGCAGATCTGTTGTTGTTATTGTGCATTTCCGCTACATATTGGTTTGGCTGCAAGGTTGGTCAATCCTTAATTGGATCCACCAAGCTTGACTGCATTAATAAGTTTTGGATTGGTTCGTAATTCATGTGATATTCATATGGTTTTACCATCAATGCCAAAGAGGGAGATTGTTGGAAACTGCAATTGAAGCAAATGTTTATTGTCATTGATGTCAAACCTTAACTGGTAAGATTGTTGTTATTTAACAAAGTACTATATCTATTTGATTATTTCTAAGGGGAAAGGCAAGGTTGGTAACAATAGCACCTAAGGAAAGGTTGAGTTATCTTGATACTTCAATGAGTACTTGATTATGTGGCACAATGATAAGATAATGTATTATTTATCTAAGTATGATCAAAGACTAAACTGGTAGGCTTAACCAAGCACAAATGAAGAAATCTAGTTTAAGCCGAGTGATGTTAGTGTCGACCGAGCTAGTATATGCCGAGTAAATTCAGTGTTGACCAAACATCAGTATTAGCCAAGGAAATAGTTTTTGAGGTGACCGAGCTTTCTAATGAAGACCAAGGAGTTGAACACTGTATTGACCGAGCGTTAGTAATTTACATTTGAGGAAGAATTTAGATTTCTAGCTGACATCATTGAATTCTTGGATTATGTAAAATGTGTTGACTTTATTTATTGATTGTATGAAAGCATTTAATGCACTTAAAATGTTTTATTGTAAATCTATTAAGAGATTTGAGATATTTTTAGAAGGATAGCCAAAGAACATAAAGTATAAAGGATTCAATGAATCTGACCTAACCCTAAGATCTACAAAGGAGATTAAGTGGTAAAAGATGTATTGAGCTAATTGAGAAAGTATTAAGGTAACCTAAGCATGAGGTTGAAGTAGAGAGAGGGATGCTGGAAGTATTGTTGATGTTATTGACTATACAAGCAGAAAAGGCTAAAGGATAAGTGTTGTGATTGCTTGAAGAGAGTTTCAAGCATATCAGTGATGGTGATGGTAAAGGTTCATAGTCAATAAGCCAATATATGTGTATGGAATTGGATTTGATATTTGCAAAGTGAGTTGTATGCTTTTCAGATCAATACTACTGCTACTTTCTAACCATTGTATCAGTCAAAATCCTTTTAATAGAGGTTGACCTAATAGTCATAGGTATAAATCCTTTGAACAAGGTTGCATTCTAATGGAGTGTATGTAAGTCCTATAACAAGGTGCACTTTTAACAAAGTGGTTTAAATCCTTTAACCGGGTCACACCTGACAGTGTGTTTGTAACCTTTGATAGGGTTGGCTTTTCACTGAGCTCACTTCAAAAGAGTGAACATAATAGTAACATGTTATAAAGTGGTTTTTCCTGAATTGGGTTTCCACTATAAATCTCAGTGTTGATACTTGTGTGAATGTTTATATTTGAACATTTTTGTGTTTTACAAGTTAGATACTATTGGATAAGTGGATTGCACTGTTATATGTTTCTGTTATGCAATCAGTAATGACTGAGTATTTGTTGGTTATTAGATCTAATTTTTTGAAGGGTTTTAAAGTTTTTTTTATACATCTAGACCTGAGAACAACTGATTCACCCACCCCTCCCTCTTTGTTGTTCTAAATCATATTAACATTAACTCATTTTGCATGCTTTCTAAACACATCTTAGATTAAGTTTAATGGATCAAACCTAGTTCTTTCAAATATTTTCTTAATAATTTTTGCATCATACTACATCTCATTTTGTCTAAAAACAATCATAGATTACTCATAATTATCTTAACTTGCATTCTTGAGCCTTTAGGATCCTTAAGGCCTTAGGGGAAAAATGAGTGTTCTATACCTGGTTTTGTGCCACTATGGGGTTCTTATGGTCACTAAACAATCCTAATATCTCCTACTCACCATTAGGGAATTTCTCCAAGTGATTTGAGAGCACATACACATCTCTAAGTCAAGAATAAATCAAATGGTGACAGGGTGCTCCCGTTTCAGTTCTATCTGAGTGTCTTTGCGAATGTTTTATGTTTAATGCTTAGGAATCTTTTGTTAGATTCATTTTAACTAATTTTTGAATGTCTACTCCTATTTTTAACAGGTTAACTTTGCACTTATCACATTTTGTCACACCCGGTGGGACCCTACATGCCTTCTAAACTGCATTTTTTTAGGTTTTCCAAGCAAAAAACTCATTTTCTCAAAAAAATCATCCTGTTATAGGTGAATACTTGTATGATTGAACTCAATGGAGTATTTTTCTCATACGATAAAACTTCATGGCTCATACTAGGACCACCCAATACTCGTATGGGGTCCTTCTAGCCATTTTTGGCTTGTTTTTTGCCTACTAGCCCTGTTTGCTTGTGCCAGAGAGTAGGGGCACTCATATTGGCCCTACCCATCACTCATACAAGTAAATTCATGAAAATACCCTACCATTTTTACTCTTATGGGAAATAGGGGGCATGTGTAAGGCCTTAATCATGGTTTTAGTTGTTTTTTTAGGTTTTTGAGGCCTTTCTAGGGCTTGTTGGCTCCAAATTTCAAGTTTTTAACCCCATCTTTTGTAGGTTCTCTAAAAATAAATTAAAACATCAATAAAACCTAAGGCCTTAAGGCTCATCAACTTGTTTGATCAATTAGAAACTTCAAAGATTTCATTTGGTTGCTTAAAATGAACACTAAACACACTCTTGAGTGCATTAAATTAAAGAATATACAAATCTTTCCTATTTATTGCTAATCAATCCTAAAAACTTAAAAACTTCCTATTTGGTCCTAAAACACTCAAAATCAATTCTAAGGTCTTTTAGTTGGCTAAAATGAACTTCAATCATGCAAATCTAGGGCTTTGGAATGCATTCATGCAAAGTAGAAACACCTTGTCTTTTCGGTGCATAAAAAGAACCTCAAATCTGCATCTCATTTCTAAATGGTTCCAAATAAATCATAAAAGTGCATACAAATGGTCATATTTCAAACCCAATACATCAATCAAACTTAAAATGAACTTCATTTTCAAAATCTCAAATTTCTTTGATATTTCATGCAATCTAGGAGCTAATTTGCATTTCAGTTTGAATGGTTTCCTAAGAAGTCCCAAAGTTTCCTAACTTTTCCTAAATCATTCCTAAAGCATTGATATATGTCAAAACATTTTCCTTATTGTAAAAAATTGAGATTTTCTAAATTTTTCATTCATTAAATCAATTTAGGAATCTCATTTTGGGCTTTAAAATGCAATCTAAAACACCAAAATCTTGAGTGAACATAAAAAAAAATGAATCAAAATCTCACAAGTCATTTAATTTAAGTCTCAAAAGAAAACAAAAATCAATCTCAAATGAATTAAGGTAAAAAACAAAGCTCATTTCAAAGTTCCTAAAGTGAAACAAACACCAAATCTTGAATGGAAAGGCTAAAATACTTGCACAAAATCTCTTTTCAAAGAGTTGTCTTTGTCTTCAAAAGAACAAATCAAAATTTAAACAAATGTGTTTGCAAGAATTCATTTCAAAACCACATAAATAAATGTGGGAAACAATAAAATTCTTGATGTGTCTTTCAAAGTTTCCCATTTTTGCAAAATCCTCTTAAATTAAGTGATGTAAAAGTGAAATTGAACTTGGACTAGCTCATTCATTTTACTTCTAGAGAGGCCTATCCAAAGAGAAAATCACTTCCTCTTTGGAGAATGACCTCAAACTGGTACCTTCCCCAGTCGATATAGAAACAAAGCATTGAGAAAACTCTTGCTTCATGCCCTCAAGCTCAGGTGATGTGTGTTGATGGTAGTCTGAGTTAGCTGAATATCCCTACTATTTTGGCATGGTCAACTAGGCTCTTAGGTGAGTCATGTGCATACAAACCGATTGGGAGGACTCCACGAAACAACTATAAACCTATTAATCATAACCTACCCGATCTAAATCCAAAGATATTATAATCTTTGTGCAATGATCAATCCCTGTGGTTTCCCAGATCACCTTAAGACACTCACCTTCCCTTGGGTAGTCCTATTTGGTGTGTTTTCAAAGTTCAGACTCAGTGCAAACATTTGTTAAAATATACACTCTCTTAAAAAAAAACTATCATTGTCAGTGGTCAAAACATTGCTTGTATCCCACAAAGTTTCTTTGTCCCTTGTCGGGATTGTTTTCAAAAGTGATTGTTGTCCAGTTAAATCCTTTTTCATTGAGACATCAAAAAACTTGGGCCAAAATATTCAAAACAAAATCCTTGCAGAAAAAATCCTTCAAAATCAGACACCCAAAACCTTGTTTTAAAACAATTGCCAAAAATCTTTTTCCAGATATGTCTGATTTAACCCAACACAAGAAGGCTAGACTTCCCAATTCCCAAGTTTATCAAGAGAAGAAACTTGTAGAAAGAAATCTAAAAGATCACCAAAATTCCTTTAAAGAAATCCAAGTAGAAGAGAAGAATCAAGAGAGATTGGAAAACATTGAGTATAACGCAAGAGTCAAGCATTTTGCATTTTGGTTCAAATTTAACCATCGCTATGTTAAGTTAGAGAGAGAAGACTAGCTGGGCCCATCGAATATCCATTCTTCCTTCAAAATCCCACAATCCTATCTTGGCATCCTTTGCATCCTAGACCATTCTTAGATTGCATCCTAGACCATTCTTAGATTCATCTTTGCATCACCATCCATCCTTAGCTGCATCCTAAGTCATTTTTTTAGTTGCATCATTGCATTTTTTATCATCTTCTTAGTTACATCTAGATCATCCTCTTAGGACATAGCATCATTTCACCATCCTTCACCATCCTTCCATTAGCAATCCACAAATCAAAATCCAAAATCCTTTATCCAAATTCATAATCCATCTATCCAAGTCAAGACACACCATCCTTGCACCAAATCTAGTGATCCAAATCCAAAAAAACTTAGTGTTCAATCCTTTGAGTTGCTTCAAAACCTTATCCAAAATCATAAATCTCCCCCTTTGATAGAGCATTGTCGAAAGGAAATCCCACTTGTCCTTGTAAGCCTCATCATCTCAAGAAAGAGATTGGCTTGCATTGATAAGAATCCAGTTGACCAAAGATCATTAGTCTATCCTAGGTTGGCAATCCTACCATTGATCCTACATCAGGAAGTAGTAGCTCATTTATTGACACTTAATAATCTTCACCATCATCCCTCCAATCCTCCACCAATCTTGATCCAAATTAGAGAACTCCACTAATCCTCCGTCATCACCAAGCATTTCACCAATCTTTCACCATCTTCTACCAATCTTCCACCATCTTTGATCCAAATTAGAGCATCTCACTAAAGCCTTCATCATCCTACCATCATTCAGTTGTTCCAAATCCTTTCATCCCATCATAGAAATCCACCATCCTTAGAAATTTATTAGACTTGCATCCATCATTTTTTAGAGTCTTTTTAGGAACATCTTGCATCCATCCAGCATCTGCATCTTTAGATCTGCATTCCATGCCTGTCAAGACAAGATCCAGGAAATGAAGGAATATGGATCCTTAGCAGACCACCAGCTCATCCAATCCCAACATTTCTACCAGTGCGATGGTAGCTTATAATCCCCGGATCCAACAAACTAGTAATATATGGGATGATCCCAATATCCCATCAGCTTCTTTTGCAATGGAAACATTTATGAATCATCTATGACAGGCACAAATAGGCAATGCACTCATTTCTCAGAACTAGCAAAAGATGTTGGCTAACTTCACACAGGAGGGTACTCATATTCCACCATATCTCCAACCTTATATTCCCATCAACACCATCTAAATCCTAGCAGAAGCATACACCCCCATCATCCAACAAATCCCCGATCTACTTTTTCACATATCACAAGTAGTTTTTCCCATCCCTCCTCTTTTGCAAAGTAGTTTCATGAGCCCTACAACACAAGTGACATAATCCACTCCATTTCCTATCATGGGCACACCATCATCCTCCATAGCAGCTCAAGCCATCATTCCTACCCAAAGCTTTTCACAAAACCAAATGCCACCTCCCACACAAGCAATTCCTCCACCTCACATGGGCCAAGTAACATCATCATTTCCAGGGGAAACACATTCATTTCCCTCTTTCTCCCAATAAGCCTCTATCTCAATACTACCATTCCCGGGGGAAACACAATCATCCTTCCTATTCACTACATAAGCTTCTACACCCATGTCATCATTTTCAGGGGCAACGCAATCATTTTCCTTCATCTCCCAGCAAGCTTCCACATCAACACCACCCTTCTCATGGGGAACGCAAGCATCTTCATCCACACCCCAACAAACATTTACCCAAACACAAATCCAACAAATTGCATTCACGACAGGTATGCCTTCCATGGGATTTCCAAACCCACCATTCACATCCCAAACTCCCATCACATCTACCTTTCCATCATCCTCCGCATCACAACCCCCACCACAAACTAGTTCTTGATGGGGCCTTACTCAAGAAGAAATGTTAGCTTTCATAATACCAACCCCCTTCTCCACATCCATGCCAGAAAAACAACAAGCCACCTTCCCCCAAGTAGCGCAACAATAAAAAATTCAGCCTCCACCTGCTTCATCCTTTCCTTCATATGCCAACTCTCTATCTGCACCACCCACCGCATCTCAAGTAGTTCCACCACCTCAGCAATAGATTTCATCTCATCTTACAAGCTACCTAGCACAACCACCCCCTGCTTCAAGCTTCCCAACATTCATTCCACCCTTAAGCAATGCAAGAATGCACCAAGCCTACATCAACCAAGCACAAAGCCAAGTGTATCAAGGCCAAGCCTACCAACAAGATGAACCATTCCACTAGCTTCCTCTACAACAATAGTACTTCCCAGCATAGCAGAAACATCCCATAATCCCATAACAACAAGCATCATCCTACCCATCATAGCAATAGCATCCCATCATCCCCCAGTAACAACAAGTATTTCCATGCCCCTGCGCCTTAGCAATAGTATCCTACCCAGCAATCCTCACCTCAACATCCATTCTAGGTCGCCTATCTTTTTGGGCAATCTCCATATCAAAATCCACAATATCCACCTCAAAATCACCCTTATTCACCAACACCACTAGATCCTTTCCAAATGGGAGTACCCGCTCCAATGCTAATTAATGTTGAGTGGGAAGAAATGAAGAATTCTCTTAAGGAGCTCATAGCTGCCATAGAGAACAAGACCTTCAAGTTTGAAGAGGTGTGTCCCTACCCATTTGATCAATCAATCACAGTCATTCCTTTCCCTAAGCATTTTGAGACACCCAAATTTGATAAATATCAAGGGAAAGGAGACCCTATAAACCACATCAAAGAGTTCTATATGGCATGCCAAGAAGTGGCTTACAATGATAATTATATTTTATGCCTATTCCCCAAAAGCTTGGGAGGAACTACTATTGAGTGGTTTTATAAGATACCATGTGGGACCATCACAACTTTTACCAATCTCTCTAAAATGTTTGTTGCCCAATATGCCCATAATGTTGAAAATGAGTTATCTTTACTAGACCTATGTAACTCAAAATAGAAAGGAGGAGAAAACCTAGCAGACTATTTGCAATGATGGAAAAACCTCACAACTAGGTTATCATACCATCCACCTGAAAAGCATCTAACCAAGATCTTCATTGATAATCTACATCCCAAACTATCCCACTTCATGAGGATGAACTACATCCAAACTTATCAAGATATCAAAAGCAAGGGGATAGATATCAAGAGAGGCCTCTTAGACAAAGGCACAATCTGGCATTACAAGGCTGATTCCCATAGTAAACCCAGCAATGAAAAACCCCGTTACTGGAATCATAACAAAATGTTGTTACTGATAGAGCCACTGACACCAAGTATGTCCAAATCATCGTGGCTAGTCCTACATCAACTCTTGCATACCAACATCAACAATTTCCCATCTATCAACAATCTCTACAATAATACCATCAGAAACCACCTCAGATCCCTCAGCAACCCATGCAGAACTATCAACAACAAGCACATCAAGCCCATCAAGGCAATCTGACCAATCAGGCTAATGTCATCCCCACTACTCCCAATTAGAATAGACCTAGAGCCCAAACTTACCAAAAGAGAACCTTCACACAACTTAGTGAACCTCTAGATGTTATCTTTCACCGAATGGCCAAGGCTAACCTAATCATATACCCACCAATCCAACAATTTTATGATGTAACTCCCAAGCCTAACTGGTACAATGATCACAAGTACTATGATTATCATCGTGTTAAAGGACACACTACCCTAAGGTGCATGAAGCTAAAACACTACATCCAAGATCTCATTGACTAAAAGGAGATCCAAGTGGACACACTAGCCCAAGCTTCACCTAATGCCAATTTGTAGGTATATCATAATGTGTTCCCACAACATAATGCTGGGAAGAACCAAGCCAATGCTAATCCTCTTAATCAGAACCAAGGTAAAGGAAAACAAGGAGATCATGCTGACCACAAAGACTACACTACTTCTCTTATCAATTACGACAAATTTGTTGAATGTATAGCCCAAGTTGAGCCCACAATCAATGTCATCCATGTCAAAGGAGAAGATAGTCAGTGTCTAGTCACCACATGCTGAGGTCAAATAATTGTCATTGGTGCCACTCCAAGACTAGCACACAATGCACAATACAACCTCATAGAACATCTTGGAAATACACCAGCCCAAATCTCCATCCTCAACCTTCTCCGCACTTCACCCCTCAATCAATAAATTCTTAACCGAGCCCTCCAAGAAGGACATGTCCCCACAAACATAAACACCATCCAGTTCAATAACCTTGTGGGACATCTATCTGCATCATGTGCTTTATCCTTCAAGCCATCTAACATACCAGTCATTGCACTTGACCATATTCTCCCTCTTTGCATTGTCACTATGGTCAAAGATTTTTCCATCAAAAGGGTTATGATAGATAATGGCTCAACCCTAAAATTATGTTATTTAAAATTCATTCAACAGATAGGGTTCATGGAGGCTAACATATCACATGAAGTCATCACCATAAAGGCAAATGACAACTTGGAGCATAGCTCTAAAGGTACCATTATTTTGCCTATCAAGCTAGGCCCTACAACTCAAGACACCATTTTCCATGTTTTTGATCTTGACCTACCATTCAACATCCTCCTTGGCTAACCATGGATCCATAACATCAAGGTTGTACCATCTACTTACCATCAGTGCATCAAATTTCTGCACCAAGGCACTGAGTTCACCATCCATGCAGACCCCCAACCCTTTGCATACAACCATGTGATGGAAGCATCATTCCCTCATTCCACCCATTGTTCTAGAACTAACATTAGCATTTATGTCACTAGCTCTTCCTGATCCAATAGTGATCTAGAGACAATCCTAGCATCCACCCTTTCCTCCATCAAAATCAACAACTAGAGTTATGGTGAATACACCATGAATGATGCATTTGCATTAGGGGCCCTACCTCTTGATCCACATACACAAGGGCGCCCAAGTCACCCAAGTAAGCCCACTAAAGAAAATCACGAAGTCAAGTAAATGGGACCTATGAATTTTGTTTCCCATGGAAACATAGATAGTCAATAGATGGACCTTGACATCAATAGGTTGTTGTACAGAGATCCCCCACCACTTGACACTCAACTCTTGGGCTACTTCAAATAAAAATATCCACAATCACACAAGTACACCACTAAACAATACAAATATCAAGGTGGTGGTCTAGGACCACAAGAAGGTGGAAGCAAAGACCCCATCACAGCATCAAATAATCCACAACATCAAGGTCTTATCTTTAATACCCCTCGCCTATGTATACAAGATCCCAATACCACAACTGGAGGCACCAACATGACCAACATTCCCTTCTTGAATAGTCAGGATGACCTCATAGAGATCAAAGACATCCCCGAAGATGAAGTAAAGAAATCCTACAATGACATCTTTGATGATGATACCCTCTTGGGCACTTCTTTCCTCCATCAAATTTCCATCAACATCATAGAACTTCCCCTCCTCCATCCTAAATTCATAGACTAGGACCAACCAAGCATCATAAAAATTGATGAGTTCCAAAGCACACAAGTGCTCCTAAGGTTCATGGGTGTATCAGGCCAACAAGAAGATCAAGATCCAGAAGCTACTCATGTCTTCAAGCTTGACCCCAAAGGATATTTCAGGGAGGAGGCAAGCTCTAGCCACAAAATTGAAATAGAAAAAGAAAAAAATGAGTCCTTATGTGAAAACCCCTCTGGGGAACATTCTGATTCCAAAAAAGAGAAAATAAAGGGCGTATCTTCTTGTGAAAACCTCTTTGAGGTGCTAGAAGATGGAGACTTGCCTCTTCCTCCCATTCAGGATTACAGACTAGAGTAGTCACCTATCATCATTGAGGAAACCAAGCCAATCAACTTGGGCACAAAAGAATGTTTGAGAATCACCTACATTGTAGCATCTTTAACAGAAGGTGAAATAATGGGCTTCACTGCGCTTCTCAAAGAATCAATTATAAATTTTGCATGGTCATATACACACATGCTTGGGCTTGATCCTAATCTTGTCATCCATCATCTCACTATGGATCTGATCATAAAACTAGTCAAGCAAAAGCTAAGAAAAATTGCATCCAAAGGTAGCCTTATTAGTAAAAGAAGAACTAGAGAAGCTCCTCCAAGAAAAGATCATTAGAGCCATTGACTACTCTAAGTGGATTTCCAACATGGTGCATGTTACTAAACCATCAAGAGAGATCAGAATATGTACTGACTTCAGAGATCTCAACAAAGCATGTCCCAAGGATGATTTCCCTCTACCCAACATAGACATGATAGTAGACCTTACAATGGGCCATGAGATGTTGTCACTCATGGATGGCTTCTCAGGATACAATTAGATCTGAATAGTAGAAGAAGATCAACACAAAACAACATTCACCACACTGTGGGGAACCTTCTACTACAACATGATGCCATTTGGGCTCAAGAACATCAGAGTTACATATTAGAGAGCAATGACAACCATATTTCATGATATGATACATAAGATCCTGGAAGACTATGTGGATGATATTCTTACAAAATATCAGATATGAGGTGAACACTTGAACATCCTTGAGAGTGTGTTTGATCATCTCCATCATTATGGCTTGAATTTGAATCCAAATAAGTGTGTCTTTGGTGTAACATCTAGAAAGCTACTAGGTTTTATAGTATCATAGCGCGATATAGAGATTGACCCCAAAAAGGTTGAAGCCATTACAGAAATGCCTCTACCAAGAACACTCAAAAAACTTAGAAGTTTTCAAGGAAAGTTGAAATTAGTGTGTCAACTCATCTCACAGCTGGTAGACAAGTGCCAACATTTCATGTATCTACTCTACAAGGACACAAGCTTCAAATGGGATCCTATCTATTAGAAAAGCTTTGAAAGGCTAAAAGAGTATCTAGCCAACTCTCCCATCCTTGCCCCACCAGTTTCAAGATGCCTTCTCATACTCTACATCTCAATGACCACTACAACACTGGGGGCACTCTTAGTACAGCACAATGATGACAATAGAGAGAGATGCATCTACTATATCAGCCAGACTCTTGTTGGCTATGAGCTCAATTATTCACCAATGGAGAAAGCATACCTTGCAATGATCTTTGCCACTCAAAATCTTAGACATTACATGGTCAGTCACAAAATCAAGTTCATCTCAAATGTGGACCCACTTAAGTATCTACTATCTAGGACAACTCTCATAGGCCATATGGAAAAATGGGTCATGTTACTTAGCGAGTTTGACATTCAATACATAGATTGGAAAGTAATCAAAGGGAAATTAATTATCGATCAGCTAATAGAAGCACCTCTGGTGGATGCATATCCACTAATCATGGAATTCCCTGATGATCACCTATGTATGATCGAAGAACAACCCATATAGAAGCTATACTTTGATGTCTCCTATACATCACATGGATTAGGGGTAGGAATCCTATTTTTCACACCTCAAGGTGACTATATTCCAAAATCATTCAAATCAGGATTCCCATGTACTAATAACATTGCAGAATATAAGGCACTCATCTCAGGCCTCAAAATAGCCATCCAATGGAATATAACAAAACTACAAGTGTTTGGAGATTCACAATTGATTATCAAGCAAGTTCGAGATGAATATCAGACAAAGGGCAACAAGTTACTACCCTACAAAGAATTGGTGGATAGACTAAAAGAGCATTTCCTGAATCTACAATTCACATAGATACCAAGGCTTCAGAAAAAAGTGGTCAACACAATGGTGACCATTGGATCCTTATTGGAAATCCCTCGTGATGCATCACAGTATGAATTCTTAGTCAAGAAGCTACACACACCTTCTTATGAGAACGCTGATGCAGAAATGGTGTGTGTATTGGTTGGTCCTCAGTCCCCATGGTACCATGACATCCATGCATATCTAAAAAATAGTATCATATCTCCTGATCTCACCAATAACCAACACCAAAACTTAATTCATAGAGCTTCCCACTACACTCTTGTAGCCAACACCCTTTATCACCAAGGATATCATAACATCCTCTCTAGGTTTTTAGATTCAAATGAGGTCTTCCTAGCTTTACAAGAGGTCCACACTGGAATTTGTGGTGCCCACATGAGTGGCATGGTTCTAGAAAAAGAATTTTCTTTGAGTTGGGTATTATTGTCCAACAATGGAATATGATGCTTGTGAGTTCTTCATGGAATGTCTGCTAACAACATGCAAATCTAATTCATGCGCCAGCACAAAAATTCCAGCCCATTACACCACCTTGGCCATTTTCATGTTGGGGATTTGACCTCATTAGGTTAATCACTCCCCTTTCCTCAGATGGATATAAGTACATAATCATTGTCATAGAGTACTTCACAAAATGGGTTGAAGTGATTCTGCTCACCCTAACTACTGGAATCCAAATCTACAAGTTCATCCTTTACCACATCATTTTCTACTTTGGCATACCATCTACCATCTTCACTAACCACGACACACCTTTTGAAAACTATCATGTGGATGATCTATGTGCTAGACTCCACATCCATCACCGTTTTTCCAGTCCCTACTTCCCCCAAGGAAATTGCCAAGCTGAGGAAACCAAAAAAACCATTCTGAAAATCCTCTGCAAGTAGGTTTTTAATGATTCTGGTTATGACTAGCACCTCCAAATAAATCTCACCCTATGGGCCTACCATACTTCTTATCACACTCCCACAAGAAACACCCCATATTCCCTTATATATGGTGTCAAATCCATTCTACCCATCGAGGTCGAGCTCCCATCATTGTATGTCTCCATGAAGGACTATACCACTGATGAAGACTATCATGTGGCATGTCTCACATAGCTAGATTTGCTAGATGAAAAGAGATACCAAGCATATGATCACTTGTTTACATACCAGAATTAACTCAAAAGGAGTTATAACAAGAAGTTCCATCCCAAAAAATTCCAAGTGGGCGACATGGTCCTAAAGGAAAATCAAAAAGTCCAAGCACATCAAGAAAAGAAAGGCAAGTTTGTGCCTCTATGTTGTCACATCATGCTTTGGCTCTGGCGCCTATCTACACCAGAAGGTGAGCCTTTCAATGATCCTATCAACATCATACATTTGAAGAGTTTCTATACTTGAACTAGATCCTCCATATTCAGAAAATCCATAAAAACTAGAAAAAGAAAAAAAATACAAAAAAAGAAAAAAAGCAAAGAAAAAACTTTCATCCAATGGTGAAAACTTGGCAATTCAAGCGCCTTGGACAAGTATGTTGGTGAAAACCTAGAAACAGGCACCATACATAGTGGACTGAGTCATTATCTATCAAACTCCCATCCTCCACATCCAACCAATCCTTTTTATACCATCCCCATCCCCACCACCATCCCCCAGGATTCCTCTATTTAATCCTCAAGCAAATCCGCAATCCCTCCTGTACATATCTTGTACCATATCTTGTATATCATAATCCTTCTTATATAGCAAGATCTTCCCATCCCTAATCCTAAGCTTCTGTACATATCCATTTTAAATCTTCCCATCCATTGTACATTTCATCTTGTCTTGTTGTACATATCCTTGTCAATCCTGTAGCAACATTTGATCAAATATCTTGTCCCATTCATCCTTGTACTTCAACAACCTCAATTGTCAACTATTCTTGATCACCACTATTGTTCTTAATTCATCATTTTCCAGTGAACAACAACACACATTCTCTCATCAATCAGCAAGTCCTTGAGGATGTATCCTTCCTCCTATCAGACCTAATCTTCCACCAATCACACTAGGTCTGTGTCAATGTATCCTTCTACATGTTCAGACCAATCTTCCCACCATCAATCAAATCAATCTCTCTCCTTGGCAAAGGATGTCTTTTGGAGTTATCATTTTGGTCTTGGATTTTTCCCTTTGGATCTTGTTAATCTTTTATGGCTTCTTGTTGTTCCTCTCCCCAAATTCTCCACGATCCTTTATATCATGGTGTGCTGCAAAAGAGGAGGATTTGGGGCAAGGTCTTTTGATTTATTACTTCTTCTTGTGAGTCAATCGAACATAACCCTTGCTTGAATCATATGTGATCCTTTTGGTTATATGGTGCACTTGGGAAATGTCATTTTTTTGTGGTTTCTATAGCATCATTTCTAACATGCTTCCTCTTGGGTTCATGCATGATGTTGGAGCCACCTTGTGTGTCTTTTTCACGTCAGTCCTATGCAATGCTAGCAACAAGGCCTTGTAATCCCAATATCCTTGGTAGGTCTCTAATGTTGCTATATCAAACTAGGTTTTGCTCTCCACATTTACCCTTGGAGCTCCCCAAATCCCCCATCCTACATCCTATAGATTAATCTTTCATCTTGCATCTTTCATGTAGCTGCATCCTACATTCCGCATTTCCATCTCATCTTGCATTCACCCATCACTGCTATTGGAAGTATGGCTATTTATCCTCCTTTCTTCCTTCCTTCCTTCCCCTTCCTTTCTATTTCCTTTTGAGAAAATTCCACAAAGTTTCCTCTTTGCATTATTTTCTCAAGGGGGCACAACCCCTTATCCTCTATTCTAGCCAAGGGCATCTTATTTTCTTATCTTCGACACCACGCCACTTGTGGCATTGCATCAAAGAGGGGAAAAATGTAGACACCTAAAAATCCATTAGCAAATAAAAGTATTTTTATTTTCTAAAAACCCCTGATGACATCATCATTTATTAATTAATTAATTATTTTATTTATTTATTTATTTTTATGCCATTAAATCCTCCTATTTTAATTAGACACATTTAATTAAGAAATCTCTCCTCAAAGCATTTAAATCAATTTTAAGTGATTTTCCTCTGTTTAGTAAATCAATATTTAATAAATGATGTCACATTCCCTAAATAAATGAAATATTTATTTAAAGCCTCAAAACCCTAGAATCTTCTAGCCTTTCCTAAACCCTTCCAATCTTTCCTAAACTTTCCTAAACCTTTCCTAAACCTATTTAGGAGATGTTTCCTACATTTCTTAGCCTAATCCAAGTCTCATTGACTTTTGGTCAAACCCTTCCCTTAATGAGCCTTACACACTCATTAAAGCCTCTGACACACTCTTTAAGGCTTCTTACAGCCTCATAAAGAGACCCATGTCTCTTCTTCCACTCTTGTTCCCCTTTCACACTTTCCTAGTGTTTCTCACACGTGTAAGAAACCCTAACCCAAGGTAAAACCTTACCTTACCCCTAACCTTACCTCAAACTCTACCCCAAACTCTACCTCTGACCCCAAATCCTCTTCTTAACCCAAGCCCTTCCCAAAATCCTATAAATACCCTCACTTCCTAAGATAAAAACACCAATTCACATCTTTTACATTGAGTAGTGTTATAATTCTAGACTAATCCTAGATTCTAAGCTTTCTTCATTATATGCTAGATTAACTTATTTTTCATGCTTTCTAAACACATCTTAGATTAAGTTTAATGGATTGAACCTAGGTCTTTCAAAGCTTTTATTAATCATTTTTTCATCATACTACATCTCATTTGGTCTAAAAATAATCATAGATTACTCATAAGTAGCTTAACTTGCATTCTTAAGCCTTTAGGATCCTTAAGGACTTAGGGGCAAAATGGGTGTTCTATACTCGGTTTTGTGCCACTATGGGGTTCTTATGGTCACTAGATAATCCTAATATCTCCTACTCACTGTTAGGGAATTTCTCCAAGTGATTTGAGAGAACACCCACATCCCTAAGTCAAGAACAAATCAAACAGTGACAGGGTTCTCTCATTTCAATTCTATCTGAGTGTCTTTGCAAATGTGTTCTATTTAATGCTTAGGAATATGATGTTAGATTAATTTTAAATAATTTTTGAATGTCTACACCTATTTCAAATAGGTTAACTTTGCACTGATCACACCATGTATTATATAGGATCACCCTCCCTAGTCTTGAAGAACCTAAAGTGTAAAGTAATTCAATATTTATATTGTTTCATGTTTGTTAGCTACTACCATAAAACTCTTGTGTATAAGAAGTTGGAAAATATTTAAGGGGATTTAGGTAAAAAATTGGAGGAACCAAAAAATACTTTAGTGACCTTCCATGAATTGTATGTAGAGGTAACTATGCAACCTTCACTTCCTAATTGTCTTGTTGATATTAGATTTCTTTTGAAGTCAAGAACATAGCTCACCTTTTTCAATATCCATTGATTTCCATTTGTTAATTTCATATGTATGTTTCCCTTTCTAACAATGTTGTGTGGTTTGTCATCACCTAGATAAACTCATCCAAAATTACCTTTAACATAGTATTAGAAGATATATCTTATGGCGTGTGGCATGAAATGAAGCTCCTAAATATAACACCTAAGAATCAATAACATTATATTAAAATAAGGATTAAAGAATCTTGTGACATGTCACCAGCTACATTTTCTTCCTTTTTTATTTTCTTATTATTCATCTCCTTATTTTTCTTTCATGACCTACAATCTTTCTTCAAGTTTCCTTTCTTACCATAATTCTAGCACTCCAACATTAGCCTGAATTTGGATATGTCCTTAGACTTCTTGCAATTTATTTGGGTCTTTTCTCTTTCCCCCTAGCTTTCC
Source organism: Chamaecyparis obtusa (assembly GCA_027943335.1). Classification (NCBI taxonomy): domain Eukaryota; kingdom Viridiplantae; phylum Streptophyta; class Pinopsida; order Cupressales; family Cupressaceae; genus Chamaecyparis; species Chamaecyparis obtusa. The sequence continues at coordinate 161,190 of BSBK01001804.1, read as the reverse complement.
CTATTCTTAATAGACAAATCATTACCTAATGTCTCACTTGTGCTTTTCCTAAGTTACATTTCCTTGCTAAGAATAACACCAACAATATTACCAAACTTATAAACTTATAAACCAAAGATACAATTACTAACATCCATGATCAATTTATTCCATCTTTCTCATAATGAGTGAAAAATCAAGAGAGACATAACCTCATAATTAAAAGCTACTTTTATAGAAATTGACTAACTAGTGACCATGTTTAACTCATTGAAATTATTAGCAACAAACCCACCTTATGGCATATTGATATTAAACAAATATTTTTGTAACAAATACCTTATTGGAAGTTGAAGGTTTTCATACAATTTGTCTAATATCGACATTAGGTCAAACATTATTTTTTCTTTTGTCATATTGAGAGACATTTATGTTGTCAAGCATACTCATATTGTTGTTAATGCATTTCTATCGATAATGTCCTATTGTAGATCCATCATATAGATAATCTTCTATTTGAATCTTTATTAGTTGATAGTTTTGGCCATTGAACTTCTCAACCTTAAACTTTCCTTATACCATTGATACCACTCAAATCTAAAAATTATTGCCAATTGACTAAAAAATACACAACTCTAATACCAGTTGTTAGGATTTAGGTAGACCAAAGGTATAAAAAAATATTAAATATAATTAAAATTAAAAGAGGAAAAAATAATAATTCACAATAACATAGATTCAACATGGTTCACTCAATGTGAGCTACATCCATGAAAGCAATCATCCACATTTTTTAATCATCCAAAAAAGAGAAAATTACAATCTAATGATATTTATATTTCACAACCACCCATTTATCAAGTCCTTTTTAGTGGTTTAAAAAGGTTGATTTACATGTCAAAACAATAGTCAACTCCTTTATTAAATAATGGGTATTTTTTTTCCTTTGGGGGCACTAATCTTGGTCCCTCGACTAGGGATGCTACCCCTAGCATGCCCTTGTTGGGGATATTACCCCTAGATCCCTAATATGGGCTCCACCTATGAGCCTTATAGGAGGGTCTTTGTACCCCTGCATTCCCCCATTAATTAATTTCAAGGAAAACATGACTAACAAATTCATTTAGATTTAAGCCTAACAACATTATCAATCTCCACATACCAACAATATTTTTCTTGGAGACTGATCATGTCCACACAAAATATTCTTAATTTCTCACTAACTAATATATTTGACAATCATAAATATTTAATATATATTTTCATAAACCATATGTATAATATTTAATTAGAAATAATTAAATTATTTTTTAATCAAAAGTGGGTGAACCACTGATATTCTTGTTAATATGATTTAGAACAACAAAGAGGGGGGGTGAATCAGTTGTTCTCAGGTCTAGATGTATAAAAACAAACTTTAAACTCTTCAACAAATCAGATCTAATAACCAACAACTACTCGGTCATTACTGATTGCATAACAAAAATATATAACAGTGCAGTCCACTTATCCAATAACAGCTAACTTGTAAAACACAGAAATGTTCAAACCAAAACATTCACACAAGTATCAACACCAGGATTTATAGTGGAAATCCAATTAGGGAAAAACCACTTTGTAACATGTTACTATTATGTTCACTCTTCTAAAGTGAGCTTAGTGAAAAGCCAACCCTGTCAAAGGTTACAAACACACTGTCAGGTGTGACCCGGTTAAAGGATTTAAACCACTCTGTTAAAAGTGCACCTTGTTATAGGACTTACATACACTCCATTAGAATGCAACCTTGTTCAAAGGATTTATACCTATGACTATTATGTCAACCTCTGTTAAAAGGATTTTGACTATTACAATGGTTAGAAAGTAGCAGTAGTAGTGATCTGAAAATTATACAACTCACTTTGCAAATATTAGATCCAATTCCGTACACATATGTTGGCTTACTAACTATGAACCTTTACCATCTCCATCACTGATCTTCTCGGAACTCTCTTCAAGCAATCACAACACTTCTCCTTCAGCCATCTCTACTTAGATAGTCAATAACATCAACAATACTTCTAGCATCTACTCCTCTCTTCAACATCTAGCTTAGGTTTCCTTAATACTTCCTCTATTAGGTCAATACATCTTTTGCCGCTTAATCTCCTTCATAGATCTTAGGGTTAGGTGAGATTCATTAAATCCATCCTACATTATGTTCTTTGGCTATCATTCTAGAAATATCTTGAACCTCTTAAAAGATTTACAATTAAACATTTTACAGTGCATTAAATGCTTTCATACAATCAATAAATAAAGTCAACATGTTTTACATAATCCAAGAATTCAACGATGTCAGCTAGAAATCTGAATTCTTCCTTAAATGCAAAATACTGACGCTCGGTCAATACCGTGTTCAACTTCTCGGTCTCCACTAGAAAGCTTGGTCACCACACAAATGGTATCCTTGGCTAATACTATCTTCTTCAGTAATTAACTGGTGTTCAGTCAACACTGAATTTACTTGGCATATACTAGCTCGGTCGACACTAACAACACTTGGCTTAAACTAGATTTCTTCACTTTTGCTCAGTTAAGCCTACCAGTTTAGTCTTCATTCTTACTTAGATAAACAATGCATTGTCTTAACATTGTGCCACATAATCAAGTACTCATTGAAGTATCAAGATAACTCAACCTTTCCTTAGGTGCTATTGTTACCAACCTTTCCTACCCCTTAGCAACAATCAAATAGATATAGTACTTTCTTAAATAGAAATAGTCTTACCAGTTAAGGTTTGACATCAATGAGAATACAACAATTGCTTCAATTGTAGTTTCCAACAATCTCCCTCTTTGGTATTGATGGCAACACCATATGAATATCACATGAATTACCAACCAATCCAAAAACTTATTTGTCCATCAGAAATGTTTATAATATCCTTAGCTTCATTCTGATACAGAATCAATTAGCCATGCTTGACCATCCACTAAATTTCTCCCTCTATCTTGATCTTCTCATTCTATGTATTCATCTGTGATCATCTCCCTCTTTGACAAAAATGCCAAAGCAGCAACAAAAACATACATCATGTAGATGTAGATATCATCTTTTTAGATTAGTAACAATATTTCTCCCTCTGTCATCTTTGCTTATGAATGATTATTGACTTTGTTGTGCTTTTTACAACTCTAGGCTGCTCCTAAAGTGTGACCTTTCTCTGCATCAATTTGTTAGATGTTCTTTGCAGCACATTTGATGTAGTGCTCCTAGCTTGACTAGGCAGCCTCAGTTAGGGGAAGGACCCCTAATTTACTTCTCAAGTACTCATGAACTTCTTTAGGTAAAGCCTTAGTGAATGTGTATGCTAGTTGTTCCTTTGTATTCACATATTCCATGTGGACCTCTTTATCTTGTACCAGTTCTCTCAAGTAATGATACTTGATGGCAATGTGTTTGGTCTTTGTGTGCATCACTGGATTCTTAGAGATGTTGATAGCACTCGTGTTGTCACAGAAGATGAGAACTGGTTCAATGATTTCTTCTTTCATGCCTACCAACAATTACTTTATGCATATCAAATTTGAACAGTTCACAGCTGCGGCCACATACTCAACCTTAGTAGTAGATTGGGAAATGCAATTATGTTTCTTGCTTGTCTAGGAAACTAATCTCTATCCAAGAAAGAAAGCTCCACCACTAGTACTCTTTCTGTCATCTACATTTCCTTCCCAATTAGTGTTTGTATACACTCTCAGTTCAAATTTTTCATGCCTCTTGTAGTACAATCCATAGTCAGCAGTTCCCTTCAAATATCTCATGATTCTTTTAATCACCATCATGTCAGTTTCCTTAGGATTGGCAGAGAATCTTGCCACAATCCCAATAGCTAATGCAATATCTGGTATGCTATGTACAACATACTATAGCTTTCTAATCATAGATCTATACAAAGCTTGGTTAACTTCTACAACATCATCATTTTTAGATAGCTTCTGTCCAGTAGCCATGGGAGTACTTACTGGCCTTGAATCTTCCATACGAAAGGTTTTCAATATCTCATGAACATATTTAGATTGGGTGATGACAATTCCTTTCTCCATCTGATATACTTACAAACCAACAAAAAATTTGATCTCCCCAAACATACTCATTTCAAATTCAATTTGCATTTCATTTGAAAATGTCTTACACAAGGCATCTTGTTCACCAAATATAATATCATCTACAAAGATCTTAGCTAAAAAGATTCCTTTACCTTCTTCATCTTTCATGTATAGATTGCTTGTGTCATTTGTCCTTGAGAATCCAATCTTTATTAGGTAGTTTTTCAATCTCTCATACCATGCTCTGGGAGCTTGCTTCAGTCCATACAGTGCTTTATTCAGTTTGCAAACCATGTGTCTTCTGTTAGGATCAACAAATCCTTTTGGCTATTCAATATATACTTCTTCTAATATACCATTTAAAAATGCAGATTTAACATCCATTTGGTATAGCTTGAAATATTTACAGGCAGCATATGCAAGCAGAGTTCTTACTCCTTCCAATCTTGCTACAAGGGAAAATGTCTCCCCATAATCTATTCCTTCTTCTTGTGCATAGCCTTTGCATACCAGCCTAGCTTTGTTTCTTGTGATTTAACCATGTTCATTCAGCTTATTACAAAATACCCACTTTGTCCCAATGACATTCTTATTTTTTGGTCTCGGCACCAAAGTCTAGGTATCATTCTTCTCTATCTGGTCTATCTCTTCATTCATTGCTTCTATCCAGTCTTCATTTTCTAATGCCTCCTTTGTTGTCTTAGGCTCAAATTCACATAGTAAACATGTTGGATCTCTTGCCTTGCTTCTGGTCTGAATTCCAGTATCTTTATCTCCAATAATCTATTCAGGCTTGTGATGTCTCCTTACATATTGTGCTAGAATCGGTTCTCCTCTCCTTTTATTTTTCTCATCAGGCTCACCAACAAGATTGTCAGATTCAGCTTTTGAATGCTTGACAACCTCTTCCTGATACTCGGCAGCTTCTTCCTATCACTCAGCACATTCTTCTTCTCTCTTGACATTGTTATCCTGATGCTCGGCATTGCTTACCTGAGACTCGGCATCAAGTGTAGGTATTTCATTTGCCTCTTCTTCCTCTATATACACAAAAGATTTGTAATCTTCTGGTTCTTTGTTATTGTCAACTTCATTTTTCTCTACATACTCATCAACTTTGACATTCACACTTTCCACAATTTTGTTAGTGTTAGAGTTCAAACACTTATAAGCTTTACTTTTTTTGGAATAGCCTAGGAATATACCCTCATCACTTTTAGCATCAAATTTTCCATTTCTACTATCCTTTAATATGTAGCACTTACTTCCAAAAAATTTAAAGTACTTTACATTCGATGCATACCCATGCCATAATTCATAAGGTGTCAGATTTGTACCTTTTTTGATATGTACTTGGTTAAGAGTATAAACAATTGTACTCACAGCTTCTTTCGAATAATTTTGTGCAACATTCTTTTCAATTATTAATGTCCTTTCACAGTCCAAGATAGATATGTTCCTTCTCTCTGCTATACCATTCTGTAGAGGAGTTCTAGGTGTAGACATCTATCTTTTGATCCCTCTATCATTGCAAAATAGATTAAATTCATTTGATGTAAATTCTCCACCTCGATTAGATTTCAAACACTTCAGGTTCTTACCTATCTCTTTTTCAACCTTAGCGACATACCACTTAAAAAATTGAAAAGTATCAGATTTTTCCTTTAAGAACATTACATGCATCATTCTGGTATAATCATCAACAAACAGGATAAAATATCTAGCACCGCAATAGCTTTGTACACCCATCAGTCCACAAAGGTCAGTATGAACCAAATCTAAGATATTCTCAGAAGTAAAGGTTTTGCTCTTGAAACTAGACTTTTTCATCTTACCCAACTGACATTCGTTGCACATTACATTCTCAGGTTTCTTCAATCTAGGTAGACCTCTCACTTTCTTTTTCTTACTAATTTCTACTAGATTATCAAAGTTAACATGACATAGCCACTTATGCCATAACCAAATATCATCAAGTTGTGCAATCATACATGTTTCTTCAGATAGATCTAGATAAAACAAATTACCTCTTGTCTATTCTCCACTTCCAATCAGTTCACCAGTGGCATCAAATATTTTGGCCTTCCTGTGATGAACTTCCACTCGATAGCCAGTGCTATTAAGTTGTGCAACACTCAGCAGATTATAGTTAAGACCCTCAACCCAATAAGCATTTTCACAAGTGATCTTATCAGTTAGCTTAATCAATCCTTTGCCTCTAATAGGACATGGTGCATCATTACCAAATTTCACACTCCTACCTTTATAATGATCTAAGGTATCAAACTTACTCTTATCTCCAGTCATATGATGTGAACAACCACTATCAATAATCCATTTATCATTTTTTATCACATAAGATATCAATGCAGTTTTCTCATCCTCATTAGATTCATCTTTCATTGCAACATAGACAACCTCAATTTCAAAATCATCACTATCAGTGTCAGTCTCTTCTTTGGCAATGTAGCGGGATTTCTTACCTTTTCCTTTGTAGTCCTTGTATCTTCGGTAACCTCTATCTTCTCTTTTGTCTTTATGCTTGTTGTTTCTTTCTTCATCCTTATTATCCCTGTCAGGACATCTAGCAGTTATATGACAAACTTTATTACATGAAAAATATATAATAGGGATTTTACCTTTGTACCTTCCTTTTCCCCTTTTCAGTCTTCTAGCCATAAGAGCTTCTAGATCCTCAAGTTCTTCATCAAATGAGTCACTGTCACTTCCACTTTCACTTTCACTATCACTAATGCATCTTTCTTTTTCCTTCTTAGACTTACTCAAAACCATTTGTGATTTAAAAGAAGATTCAATATTACCAATAGTGAATTTATTATAGTTAGAAAGTTCAAAAGCAGTAATCTTACCAACCAAACTTTCTAAAGTAAGATCATTAGTAGAGTCACATCTAGATTCTTGAATTGTAGAAATTTTGATTGCATAGATAGGACGCAAAGTTCTCAATACTTTTCCTATTACAGTTTCATCCTCAATAGTTCCATTTCCTCCTCTAATAGCATTTACTACTTCTTTTATTCTACCACAATATTGTGCAATATTCTCACCTTCTTGCATTCTCATTTCATCAAATTTACCTCTTAGGCTTTTGGATTTTTCTCTCAACACATTTATGTCACCACCATAAATTTTTGCAAGGGTGTCCCACATTTTCTTTGCAATACTGTAGTCTTTGATGTCTTCAAATTTTGGCTGACTTAGGGTAGATGCAATTTCCAACATTGCTTGATTGTGCTCTTGTTTAGCTTTCATTTCCTCGACAGTCAGAGGTGCAACAGGTGTGACATAGTCATGCTCAATGTAATACTTTGTAGAATCACCAATACTGGCCAAATGCAGCTTCATCAAGCTTTGTCATGTAGGAAATTTTTCCTTATTCATCTTTGGTACCTCCATCTTATACATCTTGATCATTTGCTTCAAGTACCTTTAAACTTGTTCTCTATAAGCACCAACAGCTCTGATACCAATTGTTAAAATGATTTAGAACAATAGAGAGGGGGGGGTGAATCAGTTGTTCTCAGGTCTAGATGTATAAAAACAAACTTTAAACTCTTCAACAAATCAGATCTAATAACCAACAACAACTCGGTCATTACTGATTTCATAACAGAAACATATAACAGTGCAGTCCACTTATCTAATAGCATCTAACTTGTAAAACACAGAAATGTTCAAACCAAAACATTCACACAAGTATCAACACCAAGATTTATAGTGGAAACCCAATTTGGGAAAAACCACTTTTTAACATGTTACTATTATGTTCACTCTTATGAAGTGAGCTCGGTGAAAATCCAACCCTATCAAAGGTTACAAACACACTGTTAGGTGTGACCCAGTTAAAGGATTTAAACCACTCTGTTAAAAGTGTGCCTTGTTATAGGATTTACACACACTACATTAGAATGCAACCTTGTTCAAAGGATTTATACCTATGACTATTAGGTCAACCTCTGTTAAAAAGATTTTGACTATTACAATGGTTAGAAAGTAGCAGTAGTATTGATCTAAAAAACATACAACTCACTTTGCAAATATTAGATCCAATTCCATACACATATGCTGGCTTACTGACTGTGAACCTTTACCATCTCCATCACTGATCTTCTCAGAACTCTCTTCAAGAAATCACAACACTTCTCCTTCAATCTTCTCTACTTAGACAGTTAATAACATCAATAATACTTCCAGCATCTACTCCTCTCTTCAACCTCTAGCTTAGGTTTCCTTACTACTTCCTCTATTAGGTCAATACATCTTTTGCCACTTAATCTCCTTCATAGATCTTAGGGTTAGGTAAGATTCATTGAATCTATCCTACATTATGTTCTTCAGCTATCCTTCTAGAAATATCTCAAATCTCTTAAAATATTTACAATAAAATGTTTTACAGTGCATTAAATGCTTTCATACAATCAATAAATAAAGTCAACATGTTTTACATAATCTAAGAATTCAATGATGTCGGCTGGAAATCTAAATTCTTCCTCAAATGCAAAATACTGACGCTCGGTCAATATTGTGTTCAACTTCTTGGTCTCCACTAGAAATCTCGGTCACCACACAAACTGTATCCTCAGCTAATACTATCTTCCTCGGCAATTAACTGGTGTTCAGTCAATCCTAAATTTACTCGGCATATACTAGCTCAATTGACACTAACAACACTCAGCTTAAACTAGATTTCTTCACTTTTGCCCGGTTAAGCCTACCAGTTTAGTCTTCATTCTTACTTAGATAAACAATACATTGTCTTATCATTGTGCCACATAATCAAGTACTCATTGAAGTATCAAGAAAACTTAGCCTTTCCTTAGGTGCTATTGTTACCAACCTTGCCTACCCTTAGCAACAATCAAATAGATATAGTACTTTCTTAAATAGCAACAATCTTACCAGTTAAGGTTTGACATCAATGACAATACAACAATTACTTCAATTGTAGTTTCCAACAATTTTATATATATATAATCTGATTGAAGGGCTCATTTGGGATAGAACCAGTAAGAAAACCCAATATCCTTGCCTATATACACATACAAGTTTGTCATAACGACAAATTTTTAAACCCAAAATGCAGCCAACAAGATGTTTGTCTTGTCATGAATGGCATTACAATGCAGAAGGTTTTTTTGATAATACATTAATTTTTGCAACCTAGAAGCAAAATCATAAGCCCTAAATTGGAGGATAAACATATTAACATTTGTATAAGGATTTAGGGCAAAGACATAACACTAAATTCTATGTCAAAAACCATATTCATAGCAACCTTAATTGAACCTATGCATATTTTTCCAGTTGTGATTATTATTCCATGTCTAAGGGATCCATGGTGCCTTGCAAGCTATGAGTGTTCTGATTGGAAAGCGATCATGGTGTAGACACATCTCCCATACCACTCAGAGCTAGAGTTGAAGAGCCCCATTTCGAGGAAAGTGCATAATTGTTACCCAGGTTTGTAGCTAAATTGTCCCAAACATAATCGTGTAGACCCAGCCAACCATCCGTCGCAATCAATTGAGCTGAAGAATCATGGCCCCAAATAGAATAATTTTTATCGATTCCTTCAATTTATTTCCAACCGAGGGATTTTTCTTCATGCAACGAGATGAGATTTAGGTCACGCACAGGGGCCAATGTTTGGTCACAGGAATGAGTTCAAGAATGTCCAGGAGAGCTGCAACTCTGCAATGAATTCTCACTACCACTAGGGCATCAATGTCTTGACCATGGGAATGGAGGGCATTTCTAACATGCCTGAAATTTTGTCTATCTATTTCCCTCTTAATACTATCATATACTAGCATGTATGTATGGTAATTTTGAATGAACTACCTAGGAAATAGTCTGCCAAGAAGAGCATGTTTGTTCCATAAATTATAAAGTTGGACTACATTTTTGAACTTGTTCGAACATAGAAAATCCTTGTTTACAACCTTATTATAAATGATATCTAGTAGCTATGTGCTTTGGATAATATCCATAGCATTAGATAAAAAAATTTGACAATACCTGCGATGGGTAGATTCTCTTTTTTGCCCTCGGAGCAAGAATTTTGTTCCCAAGAAATTCTTTAACTACTCTGTGAATCCTTATGTTATTCAGAGAAAACATGTGGTCAAAAATTGAGTCCTCAATGTGTGTCGACATGGCCATTTCATCAACCTCAACTGCAATGTTAACCCTATCATTCCAAGTGGCCATGTATTCCCAATGAAAACCTCTACAATCTCTATAGGATAAACAAGAATTCATTGCCATTTTTGCAAGGTAAGAAAATTACTGATTACTAGAGCAACTGGCAAAAAAATTCATGACCAGAAGTGTATAGTGGAATGTCAATTAAGCCATGGTTTGTGATTTTATGTCTTGATCTCTTCTAGTCCTTCATTTGTGATAAGATATCTCACACATGTGGAGCGATACCAATCTTTTTATACATGTAAAAAAATTATGAGAAGTGGCAAGTACACAGAATTAATGTCCCTTCTTGGTAGAGCCACCTCATAAGGATTTAATGATGCAATGTGGGAAGCCAAATGATGTGATGAAGGGTGCTCCCCTTAATACCACAAACACATAACAGAAATACAGAAACAACAACAATATGCAAGAACAGAAAATTGGCTTCTTATTATCTCCACAAATGTGGAATTACAAACTTTCAGAATTACAATATGCAAGCCACATGGGCATTCCCTTACAATATTCTCTAGGACAAAGCCTTGAATTATTACCCAGATCTACCACCCAGAACTGCCTAGACAACACTACAGGCCTTCTTTATATAGGCAATTTCCACCGCCTGAGAAGGTTCCAAAAATTTAGCCCTTAAGGCTGACTATACATAGAATTAATTTATTTTCACAATTTTTACAATAGGGTCAGCTCAAAAGAAATACAAAAATATGATTTTAGGTAACCCAACTTCTGGAGGCCATAACTTTCTAATCGTAGCTCTGTTTTTCTATTATAACCACTTTTCAGAAACACTATGATGAGATCTATAGCGCCTGACATGCGCTAGCGCCAATCAGCCCAGGGTCAATCATGATTCGGAGCCTCCAAGGCCTTCAAAATTGACCTGAAAGATTTTGTACCCAAAAACCTCAATAACTTCACCAATACTGATGATGTTTGTTATCAATAAATTACACATCTAGCAATAGAGAAGAAGATTGTCCACAAACATCTAGCAATTGTTTGCAAACTCACAATTGAGAAGAAGATTGTCCACTAATTCTAGTTCTTCATCACAAAGTACACATTTAAACTGGTCCTCTATTCTTAATTTTGATAATTTGTCACTTGTAAGTATCTTATTCTGAATTACTAACCAAGCAAAACATCCTTCCTTCGAAAAAACCAAGGAGTTCCAACAAAAAGAGTAGGCTCTATTTTTAATCTTTTTATTTTCAGAATGTTGTAAATCTCGATATCCTTCCTTAATTGTGTATTTACCATCCTTGGTTGGAGCCCAAATAATTTTTTCATCTTGTTTAGAAAGGAAGACCTAGCGTTCTTGAAAAATGGAGAGCAACATGGAAGATTGATGCACATTCAAAGGCAGCAGTGATGTTTCTTTCCAAATGACTTTCCCAGAGAAAATATTTGTAGCCAAAACATAATCCAAAAGATAGGGGCCCCATGAATATATTGTTATGTTCATTAATTCCTCACAATCTACCATTTAGGACAGAGGGGTGAGAACATTCCATGACTCTGTCCAGAATTTGACTTTAAAGCCATTGTTCACCTCCCATGAGATATATTTGGATATGATTGGTCTTGATTTAATCATAAAATTCCAAACTTATGATCCTTTTGGTGGGTCATCCATGGTTAAAATGTGTGAGGCATTAGGAGAATCTAACTACTTGTGTTGCATGATCTGACACCATTTAGACGTGGGTTTGGTATACATGTGCCAAATCAGTTTCCCTCCAAAGGCTTTATTTCTATGAGATAAATTATGCAATCCCACTCCTCCATGGAGTTTCTCCTGAGCCATGTTCTCCAATGAAATTAGAGGTATTTTCTTTACTTCTAAAATATTACCTTTCCATAGAAAATTTGTGGTTATTTTTTTCAATTTGTTGAACAATTGATGCAAGAGCTTTGAGGACTGACATGTAATAATTGGGGATGGCTCAAAGTACTATTTTGGCGAAGGGATTTTTCTTGATAGTGACAACCATCTACCTTTCCAAGCCAAGGTGTGTGCTTTGATTCTGTCGACCACAGTAGACCAGAAAGAATCTTTGTTACTCCCAACAAAGAGTGGTATACCTAAATATGTTGAAGGGACTTGTTCAACATTAAAGCCTAGGATCTTAATGATTTTACTTGAAATTAATGCATTGGTGTTAAACATGTAGATTTTGGACTTTGCTGAGTTAATTTGTTGTCCTGAAACTTGTGTATATAATTCCAGGGATCCTTTAATGTGTTTGGCTTCTTTAATGGATGATTTTCCAAAAAGTAAAGCATCATCTACAAAGAAGGAATGAGTGACTGAGATTTGAGTCCCCGTGATCTGTGCCCCTTGCCACAAGGCAGTATCATGATCCCTATTAATGTTTCTACTGAATGCATCTACCATAAGTATAAACAAGATGGGTGAGAGAGGATCACCTTGTCTCAGACCTTGGGTTGAAGGAAAGAAGCCAGCTACCTGACCATTGATCATCAATGAAAACCATGCACCTGAAATACAAGCTTTGATCCATTTGCACCACTTTTTATGGAAACCAAACCTGAGGAGAACTTTGAATAAAAAATCCCAATTCACACGGTCATAGGCTTTCATCATGTCAAGTTTAATAACAAATGAGGGTTGGTTTCCAAAATTAATGGAGTGAAGTGCTTCATGTGCTACCAAGGCTCCCTCCATAGTCTCCCTCCCTAGGACAAAACAACCTTGTTCTTGTGAGATGAGTGAGGTCACAAGACTTTGGAGTCTTAGATATATGGCTTTTGTTATCACTTTATACACCATATTACATAATGAAATTGGTCTAAAGACTGCAAATGTTTGGGGGGGACTTGATTTTAGGAATAATGGAAATGTTTGTAGTGTTGAAACATTTGAACCATTGCATCTAGACTCCACCACAACTGCTAGGAGATCAGTGGAGACTACTTCCCAAAATTGTTGATAGAAGATTGTAGTAAATCCATCAGGTCCTAGAGCCTTTTATGATGGGAATGAAAATACCACCTTTTTTAGTTCTTCGAGAGTATTAAATATTAATATGACTATTTATTTTGTTCATAGGAAAAAAGGTAGCTAAAGGGGTTGCACTCAGTATATTAGATATCAAAACATAAGAGTTTATATGCATATTAGGGAGATTAGAGATTCAAAAAAACCCCAAAACACATACTGCTACTATCTTCATCATATTTTGATGCTTCAAATCACTACTATTATCATAATCATATTATTGTACTATATATCTTCTATGATAAAGGTTCATATTTACATCACTTCATTCCATGATCTATGTCTATGATCCCCGCAACAACAACCCTATAACTCATTTCTTATTGTTTGAGATCTAAACAAAAAATGGAGCATATCTATAATAAGTATATCATAATTCCCCTTCCCCCATAGCACAACATAAACAAAGAAATCACCTTTTCTAGCACTTGACAAGAAGTACCCAAGCTTTGTATTTCACAACCTTATCCACCACTAGCATTATTCTTGAATTCCTTGATCGAAACTGTAAAGTCCTTATTTGTTGAAGCTCATTTGTCACTCCTACATCTAGGGTCCTCATTCTCTTTATTATCCAGCTCCATCTCTTAGCCTTTTTTATCAAACCTCATAAGATCTTCATTAAAGATATACCACTGCAACCACCCATCTCACTCTTGTTCTTCTAGCCCGAAGATCAACTTCAGAAAAGAAGCACTCCAACCCACCATTTTCCTTCCACGTGGTATGATAGAAGGATCTAGGTAGTGTATGATAAGGTACTTGGACACCTTGCAACCGCATCTTCAGACCACATAAAATATTTTGGGAAAGGAATGCCCAAATTTTCATCAATATTCTCTAGAATGTCATCCAATTTTCCTAAAAGATTTCCTTTTATTAGCTTACACAACTTCTTTGACATATCCTTTATTTTCCATGCATTTAGGATTGAGGAAAAAAACATAGCTACCACATTTGAGTTTACTCTAAATTGGTGGTCATCCCAAAGAAACTTTATCCCCATGACCATCCTCATAGAATGCAAAATTAATTTGTGGGTCATCTTAAAATGTTTCTTAACCTATTATTGAAGCACTCCTAGAAAACCATATGTCATCTTCAATGAGAAGCCTTACTAGTGTTTCCATCATTTCCAATACTGCAATCACTAACCCGCACAAAACAGAGATACTAAACAACTTTTTAGAGCAATTAAATCCATAAATAGAAACTCCTACCTTTAATCTTGATCAAATCTCTGAATAATAATTACTTCATATCCCCCAACAATTGAAGTCTACTTCCTCTACTAATTATCATGATTTAACTCAGCTAATGCAAGGCCACCTAATATGTCCTTCGAGCTTCCTTTCTTAATGTGTAACTGATTTCAAGAAGTTTTTAAACCATCCAAGAAATGTCTCAAATATGTAGGCTTAGATTAAGTAGTGGTCACTTCCAGAGTCACCAATCACTTCCCTCCATAGCATTCTCCAAATAAATGAGATAGTGGTAGGCATTGATATCATCATATCCCATGGACAATTAGAACTATTGAAGGTCATCACCTTTTCCAACATCGCATGCTTATGTCATTTGGAGTTCATTGGCCAACTATAAATATGGGTGATTTGGAGCTCATTAAACTTTCTAATCTCCATGTGGTAGCATTAACAGTCATCAATGAATCCCCTTTAAGATGAAATTTATCTATTTTTAATTCCAGCCCTAATTTCACCCCAAACAAAGCTGCCCTAAACTTTGTGTTTGTGCAACACATCCAACACTACTCAATCTTGGGTTTCCTTTGAAAGTGTCATCAAAGTTGATCTTGGTCAAACCCAATTCTGGAGCAATACATTTCCCCCCACTTTTATCATTCATCGAAAGATTATCTTGTCATGCCCCCATTAATTGGGGGTTAATATGACTATTTATTATCACATTAAAAGGGTTTGAGATTCGAATGAGATGTTATTGAAATGGATAGGAGTGGTTTTAGGTAGTTTGTGTTAGTAATATTGACAAGAGTCTATTTTAGAGATACATGATAGTTTGTAGATGTTGTCAAAAAAAAAATATGTGATATGCCACTTTGGTATGCAAGTAGAGTGGAAATTTTTAAATATATTTGATCAATATTTTCTCTCCAAAAAGGGGGCATTGGTATGTTGAGCACCCAAATTGACCAAGACTAGTATAAATATATGATTTGTAAATAATTTGGATTTTGTATAATTTACTTTATCACTTCAACTTTCTAAATGATATGAAGCTCTTAAATTTCCTTCTTTGGTTGAAAATCTATAGAAGGATGGAGGATGTGGAGAAAATGCATAATTTTTTTTGAGGTAGTTTGACTTAGGAATTGTATTTGGATCTATTGCAGGTAGTTATTTTTTTTTGTTGTGTTTTTTTGTGTTCTTGTAGGTTGGAAGTGAAGTTGTGTGAAGTTTTTTTCCAATCTTGGTGTGGCCTTTTTAGCTTTGTATTTGTTGTATCTTTTATGATTTTTATGTTGTATTTATGATCAATTTTTTGTTGAGTCTGGAGTCCTTTGAATCAGCCTTGATTGTTGAGGAAATTCATTCTTCAATTTGAAGCCAATGATTAGTATTACTAATGTTGTGTAAGTTGTAGTTTCAAGTGGTTGTTTATTTTAAATATTTTTCATATTAGTTGTTGATGTTTATGTTGGTTTTTTTCCTATTGTAACATGTCTTCATCTATTAAAATTAGATTTCGTTTGTAGAAGAATTTTATATTTTTTGCACAAAAAATGTCAAATCAACTTCATAAACTTATGAAAGAATTGTTTTTTATCAGCAGCCTCTTTTGAATAGAGCTTTGAACTAGTGGGATTACACTTTGGGGGACTCCATCCCCGAGGTTGTGAGGCTTCCAAGGTATTAGCACCTCCTAGATTTGGAATTCTTTATGTATAACACCTGGTTTTGTCTCTCCTTACACCTCTTGATCTCTTACATCTCCTTGTTTTTTCCTTGTAGAAGACCTTTGTGTAGACATGGAAAATTGACAAAGGCTTAAATCGATCAAAAGGTGCATCAAATCATCAAAATAATATGAAAAATTGATAAATGGAACAAAGGCAATTCAAATCAAAGGAAAATTCAATTAAATGATTAAATAAAGCTTGAAAAGGGGAAAAACACTAAGAAATTGATTAAATTCAATTAATGACATAGTTGTTGAAATGAAAAATCAAAATGAATCTCTTACCTTTCATGGCTAAATTTAATTACTTTAATTAATTAATAAATATGAAATTCTCTCAACAAAGCAAAAAGGAGACAAAATGGACACAAATCACTCACTTTTGTTGAAATGGTCCAGCCTTTTGAAACCATTTAAATGTTTGTCCCCCAATTTAGGGACAAAGCAAAGCCAATTGACCTTACCCAAGCATAACCATGGTTATCTCACTCTACCCCCTACCCTTGGGAAAATCCTATAAATAGAAGGCATTTAGAAGCATTAATCATCCACTCCATATCTTTGAATTGCAGCAAAGCTCTTGCAATTTGCATCCACATCACTCACTTAGTATTTTCATTGATAATTAGCTTCAATTGTTGATCATTTTAGAGATTTTCTTATCAAATAGAGCTAGAATTTGATAATTAGATCTAGTTTGCATATCATTCTTAGTTCAATTCTCATAATTAGAGTGTCACTAGTGAGGATTTGCAGCTGAGAGCCTCACTTACTACTTCAATTTAGAGAACCATGAGATATTGATAGATTAATTGTGCATTTGTTAGATTATTTTTCTCTAATTCTTGTTATTCTTAGTTAATCTTGTAATTTCATGAAGGTGTAAATCACTCACACACAAATGGCACCCACCGTGGGGCTCTAGGCCTCAAATTTATCATAATTTCCATGTTATTTGCAAAATTTAGGCTAGAATTGCATGATTTTGCTCACTGTTTGCAAGTTACAGGAAAGAAATCACGCCTGCCGGTAAAGAAATCACGCCTGAAGCAAAGAGATGTCGCTTATGGAAATTAAACTGTCGCCTGGAGTCTGAACGATCACGCTTTCCAGCCTGCAGAGTCACGCTTCTGGAGAAAGAAATCACGCCTGCGAAAATTAAATTCTCGCCTCACGGATAAGCAGCTGATGCCTTTGGCTATTTAGATGTCGCCTGGAAAGAATTAAAAGCCGTGGCTGAGGAATGATTTTCCGCCTGGTGTAAAGGGAGTTTACTGCATTTCGCATTTAATTTGTCACTTTGAGTATTTTAAATGTCGCTCTCAATTAATTAAATGTCGCTTCTCTAAGCTAGTTTGTCGCTTGAAATAAAGAGTTCATGCATTCATTTAATTTGATATCGCACTTAATTACTTTAATCTCGCTTGAGCCCCTTTTGGTGACGCTCGCGGTTAAAGTAATTACGTCTTTATTAAATTAGATCTCGCCTTTAGCATGGAAAATGTCACCTAATTTAGCATTGATATTGTATCAGAGTATTTACTGTTGTCACATATATTAAAGATTTCAAGCGTTTGCAAAATTTAATATCGCACTTATCTATTTTAATCTCGCTTGAGCCCCTTTTGGTGACGCTCGCGGTTAAAGTAGTCACGTCTTCATTAAATTTAATCTCGCCTATAGTCTGGATAATGTCGCCTGACTGTATTTTCTCTATTTTGTCAAAATAAGGACTGTATGCTAACTTCACTGTCATTTTTTTTGTCTCAGGTACATGCTCTGTCACAGAAAAGTGCTCAAAAAAAAAAAAAAAAAAAAATTTGCATGCAAAAAAGAAACAAAAAAGGACATCCTATTAGAGTATACCTTGCACCTTTTGGATTTAATTTGCAAATATTTGAGTTCAAAATAAATCAAGAGCATAATCAATTTGATCATTTTAAGCTTTTTGATTTTGGTTTCCCCTCACTTTGTATGAATTTGTGTTGACTAACTTGTTGGTGGAGGGAACGTTTTGCTAAGGTAAGGTAAGGATTTGGAGAGAAAATGAGAAAATCTACTACTTAAAAATGCGCCTAGCCTTTGCTAGCATCGTTTGAGGTATTTCTCTCATCAAGCTTGCAAATTTCCCTTAAATTGTGGCATTTTCAAAGTTCAAAACATAGTTTAATCATTAAAAGGAAAAAAATAAACACTTCAATTCTAAGAATCCCTTTGTCATGGGGTTGAAAAAGAACCAAATTGATTGTGAGTGTTTGGGATAAGGGAAAAGCAATAGGGATATGCTCTTCACTCTTTGAGTGAATCAAATTCCCAAACTTGCTCTACCAAATCCACTTTTCATGCTTTCAAATGAACATGTTTAAAACTTAGTGGGCTTGCCTCCCGAGATTGCCTTAAAAGGGCTGGTGAGAGGGACAGCCCAAAGTGGGATACACTTGCTTTTGCCGTGAGAATCTAACCCACTATAAAATGAAACGCGTGTATCCTTAATGGGGTGCACGACAAAAGGATTTTAGCTCTTTCGAACTTCCTCTAGTAGTCTTAATAGATTGCGCAAAATCGTGCTTCGGTGCGTGTGGGAAGCCCCTTAACATACTTGGGGGATGAAAAGCTAAGATCTATTTTGAATGGAATCCACACTACATAATAGTTAAAATAGCAAAAACTACCTAATAGAGCCATTTAAAAGCCAAATTTGTGCTAGGTAGCTTGCTTGGAAGTCTTTCTTGTGATCAAACCCATGGAAACATTTGAGAATATACACATTAGAGTGATCTAGGGATATGGTGAATTATTGATGTGTGTGTTGAGATTGTCTTCAAATTTTCAAACAAGAAGTTCCAAAGTACTTGATCAAAATACAATTAAATTTTTAAATCTTAAAAATTGATCAAGACTTGTGACATGTTCCAAACCAACCCAATCAGATTGAAATTAAAGAAGGAAGGATTGATCCATAATGATGAGCCTATTTGAGAAACAAATCAATCCTATTATGGAGCATAATTATCAAAGTCAAGATCAAGATCTCCATAGGAATCAAAGCGATGAGGTTTCTGAAGATGACGTTGTTGAAGCATCCCAAAGTCCCGTGTTTCTAGAAATAATGGAATTACTTTTGAAGTGGGATAAAGACACATATTTTCTAGCTTTAGCTCAAGCAGGAGCTAAACTTCCTTATAATTATGACACATCAACCTTGAGAAAGAATGAGGAAAACCAAAGAGATACATCATATAAAATGCCATTATTAATATCAAGCTATTCTTTTCAAAGTGATGAGGTGTCTAAAGATGATGTTCTGAGAGCATCCCAAGATCCCGTGTTTATAGAAATAATGGAATGAATTTTGAACTGGGATAAAGAAGCATATTTCCTAACTTTAGCTCAATCAGGAGCTAAGCTTCCACACAATTATGACATGTCAACTTTAAGAAAGGATGAGGAAAAACAAAAAGATACTTTATCTAAAAGGAGATCATTAAGATCAATGTGTCCTTTTCTTTATAATGATAGGCCATCCATATCTTCATTGTCCTCATATCAGAATGTCCATTGGAATCAAAATGATGAGGTGTCTGAAGAAGAAGTTTTAGAAGCAATTCAAGATCCCAGGTTTATGGAAATAATGAAATTAGTCTTGGAGAAGGATAAAGAAGCATATTTCATGGAGTTAGTTCAAGCAGGAGCTAAGCTTCCTCGTAATTTTGACATATCAACCTTGAGAAAGGATGAGGAAAAACAAAAAGATACTTTATCTAAAGATCCATCATTAAGATCAATTTGGCCATTCCTTTATGATGATGGGCCATCCATATCTTCATCCTCCTCACAAAAAGAAGCATTTCAGAGAAACAAAGTTATCTCAGATCAAAGGAAATTGCATAATCAACCTATTTGTGATCAAGATAATAAAGAGTATGGAGTGAAAAATATCGCTCTCAAGCAAGATCTAATTCAAAAACCTCCATATAGCAAGAGTAATCCATTCATCCTTTGTCCATCTCCTAACAAGGTTTCTCCCTGGATGACTTGTACACCTTTCATCCTTCATCCATCTCTCGAACCTCTATCTAGCAAAGACCCTCCCATAGCTAGCATTCCTTTCATCTTTTCTTCATCTCCCAAAGCTCCACAATTATCCAAAATTCCTCCATCAAAGAATGAGCCTAATGATGATACTTTTCCCATTGACTATGTCTACCCTCAAGGGCTACCTCTAAAAGAAACCCAAGCTAACTCACATCTTGTTGCAGATTGTTTCCATGCTTCAAAGATCTTAGAACCCAAAGCTTCATGTGCCTCAATGCCTATTATACCTATTCAAGAGGATCCTACACCATTCTTCCAAACATTCCTCACACATATCCAAACATCTACCTTGTCCTTAGAAGTGGCTTCATGTCAAGAGGATAATCTAAAAAGAAAAGAAACAAATATTGATAAAGATCAAGATCAAGATTATATACAAACCCCTCCCATATTTGATGAAGGTCCCATATCCCTTGAACCTTGTGATGATCCCCTTGCATCCTTTCATGTCTTTCAAGATGATATCCTTCCATTCCAAGAACAAAGTACCCTTCCAAGTTCCATATTTTCTCCACTTCCTGAGCAAGATCAAGATATCCCTTCCATAACTTCCAATGAGCATATTGAAAATCAAGAGCAAAATACCTTGGCTACACAATTCAAAGATCCTTGTCAAGATCAAAGCATCCCATCATTTCCTTGTCATATTCCTCCATGTTCACCTCAAGAAAACATCATTCTTCCAAATCCCTTGCAAGATAATAAATCCCTTCAAGCTTCAGTTGATCCTATCAAATGTGTTCCTATCAAAGCTATTCATGAGCCTATTAGTATAAAGATAAATCCTAAAGATGAGAACGTTGACGATGGAGCTCCTTCCAAAGATATTGATATTCCTTTCACACCTTATATCCCTCCATTCAAATACAACCACATACCTCCACTATCCTCTAAATCCATTTTGGGTGCCTATGTCCCAAAACAAAAGTCTTCATCCCTTCCATCCATACTAGGTCCATATATTCCCCCATCAACCGTTCCTATCATCCCTAGCTATCCATTCACTTACCCTACCATGTATCAAGATCAACAAAGACACACATACTTGAAGAATGTCCAAACACCAATCCATATGAACCATCCATATTATTCCTATTCATCCACAATTCCTAAGTCTTTTGGAAGCAATGTTGATGTGCAACATAAAAATTATAAATCCAAGAATCCAGATGTGCATAAAAATCACAATGTCCCATCTAATCGACATGTGAATGAAAAGAAAAATGAAATATCCAAAAGGCCGCAAAGGTCCATCAAGCAAAAAGAAAAAAATAAAATGTGGGTTCCTAAATCCCTCATTGAAGAAATGCATTCAAAAGCATTCCAAAAGGAAGAAAAATCAAAGAATATGTGGATTCCCAAGTCATTGTTAAAAGACTTGCACACAAAGGAAGAATCAAAATTGACATTCAAGCTTCCAAAGGCTTCCATTCCATCTCCTTCCAAACATCCTTCATCTTCTTACATCCCAAAATCCACTACCTCAAAAAGATCCTTACCTCCTTCATCTATTGTTCCTCCATCATTCCACCACTCTTCAAAGTGTTTGTCAAAGTTGATCTTGCCAACATTTCCATCTTCAACATACCTTTTTCTTATCCTCACATTCATTTTCCAATGCATACTTTCCGTACTTCCATTCCTCTTATCAATATCTTTGAGCATCCTAGTCATACCCATGGTTTATTATAGCATATCTTTCAGAGGAGCATTGTCCAAAGATTTCGATGTTGGGAAAATATTGAAAAATACAAAAAAAGAAAAAAACAAAGAAAAAAAGAGAAAAAGTGCCTTGGTGAAAACCTAGCAATAGGCACCTTGGTAGCAAAAATAAAAAGAAATAAATCTAAGGTGAAAACCACTTCTTGTGGCACCTTAGACAAGTACCATGATGAAAACCTGGCAAACAGGCGTCATGCGTAATTCTTCCTTCTTGCACTCTACACTTGGGGGCAAAGTTTCATCCATGCCATCTTCCATCTTCCTATCATTTACCTCACTTTCATTTATATTTCCTTTATCACCTTCGTCTTGACAAGGTTGAACACATCCATGAGCATTGAGTATCTTAACATCCGTTATCCTTTCCATCAGCTTATGTACTTGTTGCATCCATGTTACCCTATCATGATCTTGCTTATCCCAAATTCACCTTCATTATTCCTTGACAGCTTTTTCATAATCCCAAAACATCCCTTCATAGCCTCCATCACTCCTTTATCATGATTGTGTTATCTTATCCACATCTTACCCAAATTGACCCTTGGTCTTGATCAAGATGAACTTTTAAAAAAAAATGTTATCAAGAACTTCTTGACATGTCCACTCTTTTGGATCACTCCTTTTCATGGTAGCAGATCATCATCCTATACACTATCTAGCCCTGCACAATTGACTTCCATGGCTTATCCAAAAACATGCTTCACATTGCTATATCATTTTTTCCTTAGCTTGGGTACTCTTGAGGAGATAGTCCTATGGGTCACATTCGCATACTTCTTCCATCATAGCCTTTCCATCTCTAATCCATCAGCTTACAAATCCATCCTTCGTGTCCTATATCTTGCTAAGACATTGGGGGCAAACCAATGTGATCTTGTTTGAGGGTGGGTAAAAAGGACAACATGAAGTGCTTTTGAGCTACATCTTGCATAAACTGAGCTTCGGCAATATTTTGGAAGTTTGCTCAAGTCCAACATTTTTTCTATCCAACTGGGGCATTTGATCTTAATCAGCGGATTTCAACAAACAAGCATGAATTCACATGAAGCAAGGCATTAACTTCAAAAGGATTCAATAGTACAATATTTAGTCACATCAGAGAGAGAGATCAGAGTTTCAGAAGCGAGAAGAAGATTTTCGTGAACCTTTGATGGATATCATTGTTCACTAACCAAGAATTCAATTACCACAACTTGATCCATGAGCCTTCATTGACTTTATTATTCGGGATTAAAAATTGACAAAACACTTTAAAAAGATCAGAATACTTGGAAATATTTTTTTTGAAAATCATGAAACAATGCAAAACACTTTAAGCTTTCTTTTGATGATCTTTACTTACATTGATTTTTATCACATCTTTTTAGCTAATCGATGATGTTTCGACTAGATTGGCAATGATGGAGACATGATATTTTTCTTTCCTTTGAGTGACTGTCTTGAGGGATATCCAACAACTTATGTGAATTCGTCTAACGACATGGTCATCAAAGAACCATTGAGGACTTTCATATAGGGTGGAAGGTTGACCTTTGCTTGTTTATGCAACATTGAATTCGTTGAAACTGGTATTCATACTCTCATAGTTGGTTTATTCGACTAGTGTGGGTTGTACTAGTTCAAAAAGGAGGTTACCAAATGCGATAAAAAGTGGTATTCATATCATCATGTCAGTGGGCAGTGGTGATTGTACTTGCTTTCCGGTCCCAAAGTGCTCAATGATGAAAATTTATCCTCAAGGCATTTATTTGCTAAAAGCTAGTGACACTTAGATGCATTGCATTGCATTATCATGGAAGGTTAATTGCATTATCATGTTAGATTAATTGCATGTGCATTTTTTTGCAGTATTTTTCCAAGGGAAAAGGGGGGTCATTCAATTGAAATCTTGATCAATCATAAAATGGGTCATTCAATCAAGAATCAAGGAAAGTCCATAAATAATAAGTGTCCATAACATCAAAGATCCATGAACTCTATCTAATCAAAGATACAATGTCATCAAAGTGATACATCCAAGTCCTGATCAATAATTGAAATATCATGATACAATATCAACAAACTAAAAGAGCTCCATAATCAATCATCTCAATAACCTATACTCTAGCTGGGTCAAACCCATGACTTAAATCCAAATATCCAAGAAGCTAAGGTCCGTATATATATATCATTTACAGAAATGTGCCTGTTTCACAAATCAAGGGAATCATATCAGTATTCTATATCAGTGAGTCATCTTACGTCAATCAATCATATCAAAGTATCAAGAAATCACACCCTGTACCATTTGTTCGTGTCTCTGTGTCCTGAGAACGAAGCAGCAGTATCAAATCATATCAGTTTTCACACTGATTGATTTATACCTATCAGAACTATCCTATGAGATTGACAAATCACATTCATTGGTACCATTATCCTGTTATCATAATCACTTATTTTGCTTAACTACAACAGACCTATCTATCTTGGATATGCAAATTTGTGAGTCATGGCATATCATCAATATTTTTCAGAAATCAAAACATATTCCAACTTATCAAAATCTTTCAAATCAAGGACTCAATATGTTTTATTTCTGAGGGGGCATCAGAGTATCAAATTGGCATCACATCAAAAACATTTATCAGTGGGGCATATCATATCATATCATATCATATCGTATCATATCAAGATATCGTTATCATATCAAGAGGCAAATCAATTGCATATCAATTTCATATCAAATCTGCTATCATATCAAATCTATCAATGTATCAGCAATCAATTAACCTAGGACCTTTATCAATCAACCCAGGACCTTTATCAATAAAACCCAGGACCTTTATCAGTGAACCCAGGACCTATCATCAAACCAGGACCCATATCATATCAGAGGCATTAGAATCATATCAGCACCATCATCAGAGGCACATCATCATCATCAGGAAGTACATCAATCAGAACGATCAGAGGCATATCAGAACCAGGACCAGAATCAGATCATCAGACTAAGGGAATCTTTGAATCGGTGTTCTTCGCACATCAACTCAAAGAGAGGCATTTGTAGACATGGAAAATTGGCAAAGGCTTAAATCGATCAAAAGGTGCATCAAATCATCAAAATAATATGAAAAACTGATAAATGGAACAAAGGCAATTCAAATCAAAGGAAAATTCAATTAAATGATTAAATAAAGCTTGAAAAGGGGAAAAACACTAAGAAATTGATTAAATTCAATTAATGACATAGTTGTTGAAATGAAAAATCAAAATGAATCTCTTACCTTTCATGGCTAAATTTAATTACTTTAATTAATTAATAAATATGAAATTCTCTCAACAAAGCAAAAAGGAGACAAAATGGACACAAATCACTCACTTTTGTTGAAATGGTCCAGCCTTTTGAAACCATTTAAATGTTTGTCCCCCAATTTAGGGACAAAGCAAAGCCAATTGACCTTACCCAAGCATAACCATGGTTATCTCACTCTACCCCCTACCCTTGGGAAAATCCTATAAATAGAAGGCATTTAGAAGCATTAATCATCCACTCCATATCTTTGAATTACAGCAAAGCTCTTGCAATTTGCATCCACATCACTCACTTAGTATTTTCATTGATAATTAGCTTCAATTGTTGATCATTTTAGAGATTTTCTTATCAAATAGAGCTAGAATTTGATAATTAGATCTAGTTTGCATATCATTCTTAGTTCAATTCTCATAATTAGAGTGTCACTAGTGAGGATTTGCAGCTGAGAGCCTCACTTACTACTTCAATTTAGAGAACCATGAGATATTGATAGATTAATTGTGCATTTGTTAGATTATTTTGCTCTAATTCTTGTTGTTCTTAGTTAATCTTGTAATTTCATGAAGGTGTAAATCACTCACACACACTTTGTATCCCTTCAAATCCCCATATCTCTCCAACCACCATGAGCCTCTTTATCTCTCTGGTCTCAACTCCACATGTATCTCTCTATGTGCCTTCCTCTGAACTTCAACCGCCACCTCCCATGTTGATGTAGGTCTTGTGCCATTATGTGTGCATTGTCCAAGTCAACTCCATTGTCCACGGACTATCCACCATGCGAGTGGGCAATCCTAGTGTCGGTGTTATTCACACCACCATCGATCATGCACCAATGAGATTTAAACTTATGACATGTATCAACACAAGCTTGCAGCTTAACTGTTGTAGTGCAAAGTGAACCCTAGCTTACAAAAGAATTGTTAAATCTATATGGGTATGTCAAATTACTTTTAAAAGTGATTTCATGAGATCTTTACAATATATGATTTAGACTCTCAAATTTTGTTCTTTTCTATGTTTAGATAAACTAGAATTACAACTATTCTAGATATGATAGATTATCTCCTAGTGTTCTAATGCTTATTCAAAATATGTCATTCTACCCATTAAATTCAATTATTGTGCCATGCATGTCAATGAGAAATGGTGTAATTTAAGTAAAAGTTATGTTTTGATTTGATGGATGTAATGTCAAGTGGTTTTGTCTAGAAAAAAAAATCCACTTCCTATTTAGGCTAGGATGAGTGTAATGCCCACCCTAGCATCTTCTTATGTTAGACTGATAGGACTATTGCTTTGATACTTTGGGATTTTATGATGGACTATGATTATTATTTAGTTAGCATTTTATGAGACATTTGAGCATATATATTTGGTTACTGCAGTTATTTGGACATATTAAATGAGTTTTAATTTAATGATGAATGGCTAGAAATGAAGTATTAGTAAGATGTTTTACATTGATTGGTGTTATGATGTTTATATTATGATCTAACCCTACTGACCCTATTATGGTTTTATGTTCACTGGTTGATATGAGTGTAGGATGTGGAGGGGCAGTCGTAGTTACTCCTATGAGAGGTCCACACGATGTTGCACTCTCCCTTCTTGTTTGCCACTATTTTTTTATATTTGTATATGCATATCAGTTGGTGATACAGGATGCAGGTACCAGGCATCGTTCCACCTGGCTACACAAGTCTAAGCGTGCCTTCAAAATCCTTGAATTGTTGATGTGTGGAGATTTAACCAAGATACTCTCGAGGTTACCCATAGACTTAGAATTATGTTTAGGAAGTTATCCTAGCTAGGGAAGTAGAATGTATTTTGTGTTATGGATTTGGTCTGTGTGTATGTTATGAGTTAGAATTAATCTATTATATATGTATAATAGTTATAAATATGTTATAATTGTTTGTATTTTATATAGGTATGTATATATGTGGGTGCACACGCATATATCCATGCTTATATAAATAATAATAATTGTATGTTTTCATTATTTGTGTAAATGGTGTGTTATTTATTATAAGTATATAAAGTGGAGAAACAAAGTATATTTAATGAATGTATTAATAAAAATTAAAAATAATGATTATAAAAGGAAAATGCCCTTTTTAGTAAAATTAGCTATTTAGGAGGGAGTCAAACTTAAGACCTCCTAGAAGTAAGGCTACTTGTTTTCCGTTTGTGCTATGTGTCTTTATTGAAGGGTATTTGTCTAATATTCTTGTTATGCTTTCATTTAAAAGGTATTTTAATTAAATTTATTAAAACCTTGATTAAGTCTTTACGGGAGATTATTTGGTTGTTCCTCCAACCAACTATGGAAGTTGGGGAAGTTGCTTCCCATAAAGCAACTCCTCCAACCACATAGTTGGAAGATAAATAATTGATGATTCTTGTGTGCGAGAGGATGACAATTTTTGGAAGGTTTGTTTTCTTTTGAGTTCTATGTGAATGATATTTCTCCGAAAAGTTTTGGTGAAAGATTTGTGAGTTTGTAAGTCTCTGGTTGGTGAAGTCATCTATGTGAGGATTGCTTGGAGTTGATTGCCAGAGGAAGATTTCCAGAGGGATATCTAGTCACGGATTGAAGTTTTTTTTCAGAGATTCTCTAGACAAGGGAAGAGGATTTCTCCATAGGACCCAAGGTAGGGTCTAAAACTGGGAAGAATTCTCCATTCTTCCTCTTTGTGCATGAATGTGTGCTTTGTGTGTTGTATTGTCTTTATAAATTACAGAATGATTATGTGTTGCATATCTATATATGTTGTGCATGTATTAGTGATTTGGAGTTTAGGATTATGTTTAAATATTTTTCCATGATTGTATGTATATGATTATTTCTGCATTGTAAGAGGTTGTAGGGTCCTTAGCATTTCCCTTGTATCTCCTTTCTTATCCAGAATGTCCATGAGTTCTTTGAGACTTTAGAACTTCTGTTTCAAACCTACAGTTTCATATCTATTTTAGCACCAGTTTTCTTTGCCTAGATCTAGAACATATTTATTAGATTGATAGGATGGATTGATGAGCTATTTCTAAAGGGAAACTAGGAGATCTCAAATGGGTCATTCTCAGATTAGGTAGCCATAGTTCCCATAATGCCCAGTTTTACCCGCAAGCCAAAGTTGATAGTCTTGTTCTACAGTTTCTATCGGTAGTGTGTCAATCGAGCTAGGTCAGTAGTATGCCAATCGAGCCAGGTCGGTAGTGTGTCAACCGAGCCAGGTCGGTAGTGTGTCAACCGAGCCAAGTCGGTAGTATGTCAACCAAGCTAGGTCGGTAGTGTGTCAACCGAGCTAGGTCGGTAGTGTGTCAACCAAGCAAGATCAGTATAGTGTTAAGCGACCAACCCAGTATCGACCGACCAATGCAGTGTTGACCGACCAATCCAATATAAACTGACAGAGCTAGTATAAATCGAGGAAAAAAGGATACAGGCTTTATACAATTATAACATTTATACTTTAAGTTATACTTGTATAAAGGGTTTAGGTACCTTCTGAGATGATTGGGATAGGTTTCAGATTCATAGGAGTTAAGATGCAAATTATAATTTTGAGATTTCTTAAAAATTCAGACTTGGTCATTTTTCAGACACTTGAGACTTTCTCCTAGATTTTTGAAATAAGCTATGGAATGTTGTGTCAATGCTTGTGGGAAGTTTTATGCTGCGTTTAATGAATTTCCTTACATGGTTTTGAGTTTAAGCCTTTGCTCCTACTTGGCTTTTGGTAGAGTCCATAATATAAGTTCAGAACTTGTTCGAGTGGCCTGAGCGCACCGGAGGGTTCCCTAGACCTATGAAATGGATCATCCTGAGATTTTCTTGAGTTTTTCATGGTTTATGTGTGTGTGGGGTAAGGGATAGGAACCTTAAGTGAGTGGCTCACCATAGGTGTTGAAACCCGAAAGTGGTTGCCAGATGATCCTATGGGTGGGTTTGTAAAAAGTGATAACCTTAAAAATTAACCTGGGAAGGGGGGATTCAAAGATAATGAAAGAGAATATAATAATGGCCACACAGACCTGATTGGAGTACTGGGACCAGGGATAACTGCTAGGGTGGATCCCTATTCATAAAGGGGGGGACCGGGGTTAC
Organism: Chamaecyparis obtusa; assembly: GCA_027943335.1. NCBI lineage: Eukaryota > Viridiplantae > Streptophyta > Pinopsida > Cupressales > Cupressaceae > Chamaecyparis > Chamaecyparis obtusa. Next base: position 131,709 of record BSBK01001804.1, on the reverse strand, counting down.
ATGGTTGCCAGGGTGGATCCCAATACACAGGTTGTGTGATGACACTCACTTAGGTGGTTTCCTAGAACCTTGACCTCTATGTTATAGTATGATGATATTTTATGAGTCTTGGATTTCTTTATCTTTTGAGCCTTAGATTGCTTAGGGCCTGGTAAGTATCTTGGTTCTATCTCCTAGCATGGGGGGTGGAACCTCACCAGTTCCACATGGTTGGGTGGCAAAAATCTTTCGAGGTCCTGTTCGTGGCTCGTGACTAGGATATGTTCAAATTCTATGAAGATCTTTATATTGTATCATTGTTACTGAAAATAAAGATGTAAAGATATGTTGTAATGCATTTGGGTTTTTCATGTATTTGTTATTGTAATGAGATTTATTATCAAATGATGTAATTGAAAAGAAAAGCAATGTAACTGGGAGGGATAGTACTAGGTTTGATTTCAAGGGTTATTGTTTTGAAAGAGCAAAGTTGGAAATGTACAATGTAATGTTGAATGATCTCTTCTATCTCTTCTTTGTTGAAATGAAAGGAAAATATTTATTATGATAAGTTTGAAATGTAATGAATAGTCATTCAATGTGTAGGAAGGTGAAATGAAATCAGTATATTAAGTAGGGAATGTAATTGTAAATGAAATGTTATTTTCTTACTCTATCTCTTAAGTTCTAAATGTGAAAGTAAAGAAAGGAAATGAAATTCAATTTGGATAACTAATGTGCATATGTTAGCAAAGGAATTCATTAAGGGAACCTTAAGGAATGTTAATGTGATGTAGTAATGATTTAATGTTAAAAAAAAAATTTGTTAGTTGCAATTTTTGGTCTTAAGACCTGATTCCTTATGGGTTCCCTAGCGGGGACATTACAATGAGAAAAGGTATAGTTTAGAATAGATCTAGACAATTAGGATTTAAAAATTTGAAAGCGAACTAATGTTACACATTTCATCAACTTATACACAAGATATGTCAAATTATTTACCAGTATAACATATATGAAAAGAAGACCTAAAATAAATAAAAATGAAGAAATAAAAAAGCATTCACTTTTCTCCTCTACAATATTATAACTTGTTATATTAGAAATCATATTTATAGTAGACAAAACATATTATACCTTAATTTATTATCTTTTATATAATATTAAAATTAATATCAACTTTTCTAAAATTATATTAAAATAGTTATTCATTAATCAATAGACTTATAAAAGATAGCTCAATATTAAATGCATACAACATATCAGAAATCTTACCCTCAAAATAAGAAAGACCAATTAAATAGTGCTAATTATTCATCAATGATCTAACAACTATTTATTTTTAGTTCTAAAATAAAATTGACTAAAGGTCACTAAATATGATCTAATAACAATTTAATTTTCTTTGAACCTCCTAATCCCACCAACCACAATTAAAAAATTATTTTAAATTTAAAAAACTCCTCTCTTAAAACTTTAAGGCTTAAATTCAAGTTACAAACCCCCTTATGTTAAAAAAAATCCCAACTCACTCTAAGTTCTCCCATAGGTTCTACCATGGGTTATCAAATATACTAGAAAGTAAACGTGTGTAATTGATGTAGCTCAAATTGTTTTGCCTCGAAAACTTGAGAATAGCACAATCTAGTGATTTTCCCTTATTTAGTTAACTTTAGACAGAGACAAGCAAAATCTATCTTAAAATCATTGTGGCCATCTAACTTGATAAGGACAGAGACTAAATTCATTTTGGATCAACACATCTATATAATTAGTTTGATAAAGACATAAACTTAATTCATTTTGTAATCATAGAAGGCTTTTGTTTCTTTAGGAAACTTCATTGACACCCAAAAAGGACAACTTTCACCAACTTGCAAGCAAATTGTCTCCACACAAAGCTTATTTTGTCATTTGCCTTCAAAAGTTTAGGCAAAATATGAGATCATCTACTTGCCCAAGCAAGCCACCAATCAATTTGCTCTTTTACTTGACTATATGGATATAAGATGATGTTTTTTTTTAAAGAAAATGTGAAGATTATATAAATTTGGGTATTTTTTATAGGTAATAATAATATTAAGAGAGGTATATATTTAAGATTAGTATTATTGTTGATAAAATTGTTGCAAATAGAGGTCTAAATTATTCAAGTCGTTTATAATTCAAAGTTTATTTTTATATTATATTTTTTAATAGATTTGGAATTTAAAAGATAGTATAATCGAAAAATATATCATTATCATCCCCATTACCATTATCATCACCATCACTATGTAAGATAATATTTAGTAACATGGTCTTATACATATTTTGACAAAAATGAGTTTATGACACTTATATTGACATTTTTGCTTTTACATAAGAATTACAATAACATATGAGAACATTCATCTAAATTAAAAACCATTTTTTAACCAAACGAGTATGAATAATATAATCGACAAACATACAATTACCATCGCCATGTGAGAAAATATCTAACAATAAGGTTTTATATATTTTGTGACAAAAATCATTATACAACATAAATATCAACATCTATGTTTTTTATATCAAATTATGATAGTATAATAGATAGTACACGTCAATGGGCCATTGGTCTACGAGTGAAGTTGAATGACTTTAAATGAGCCCACTAGGGGTCAAGTCTTGCTAAGTGCAAGGCTCCAACATCATAAGGGATGAAGTCAGGATCGTGCCCTAGATGAATTTCGCAGAATGGATACCTCTTAATCATTGGCTCTTAACCAAAGGATTTCATCCTATAGACTCGTACTACCATATCAGATAGCTAGAACTACTTTATGAAGGCCTTCACTAGACTGGTGTACTCGTAAACTTCGTGCCCTTGTTGAACTATAACACTCGCAATCTAAACCTCCATAAAAATAAAAATAAAATGAAAGACAATACATCTAAATTACAAACAATCTTTTAACCAAAGTTTAACAAAACTACAACTAATAACAAAGCTAATCTATCAAAATCACCTATAAAAACCATCACCTTTGCTATCACTCCATCCTTGGAAGCTTCGTGGAAAGAGAAAGTTGCCACCAGCTGGATTCATTTAATGGTGATATATGTTCCTCGTTTTTTAATCACAATGGGAAGCTTCCATAAAGATTCGTGTTAATCTCTTAGGAAGTATGAATATTACAACCACATCTCACCAATTCAAGAGGAGGAACCTTCAAAGGCTCACATGATGTTAACATCAAATTTAATATAAATTTGAATTCTACAAATTATGTCTTTTCAAGATCAATGTCACTTTAAAGTAAATTCAAACTCTATAATGATATCCCTATCTAAAGAAAACAAGTGCCCACAAGGTGACAAAATTTTAAAGGAAAACAACGCTTGATAACAATCATTATTATTATGCATATATTATTATTATGCACATATATTCATTTTTAGTTCATTACGCTTTCTTATTTGAATTTTTACATGACCCAACTGGTTAGTAGTTGTCACCTCAATGGTGAGCAAAGGATGATGAAAGCATGATCATTATTTTTAGTTTTCACAATCAAGAAAGCAATGGTATGTCATGATTGATTTATTTTGAGAGCATTCACATTGCTTATTATTGGGTTATAAATAAAGAATTCCTTACTATTGGGTTATGAATAAAAAATTCCTAATTATTAGGTTATAAATTTTTTTTAAAAACTTATTATTGAATATTAATAAACCATCCTTTTTAATTGGTTGTGGTTGTCTTTATTTTGAGGTTTGATTTTGTATGTTCTTGTTAGTAGTATATATATTTTTAATAAAAAAGTGTTAAATGTTGATAAAAATGTCTCTTTTTATTCGTTTTCATACTATAAAATATTGTAAAGCTTGAGACAATGAGAGGAATATGGGCAATAATTTTTAAAAGTAATGGGTATAATAAAGGTTGATTTTAATAATGTGCACTTTAATATACTATCAAAAAAAGTATTTTTTAATGTAATGTTTAATTATGTTATGAAATGATTAATGTATAAGTAGTTTTTTTTTTTTTTAAATGGTAAAATATATAAGTTTGATTAACTTTGACTTTTCATATCTTAAGAATTTAAGTTTAATTTATAGATTATTCAATCTCAATTTAATTTGAAATTGTAAATTGATTTTCATGCTTTAAAATTTAAAATTTTAGATTGAATATGTTCCCTCTTCCTTTGACTTGATGTATTCTAAAGATTATATGAAAGGACAAACACTAATTCACTTTTACGTATCTATAATTTAAGAAGCATTTGAATTTTTTATTTTATTTTTAGCAAAAAGCTAAAGGCCTCTAATATATTATTAATCATTTTTACATAAGATTAGTACTATTAGGAGAGCTTTCTACAATACCGAAATTGTTATTCCTAAGAATCATTGGCATAGTTGTCAGAGAGCTCGAGTTCACATTGCATCAACATCTTTAATAATACATGACTAGGTATATAGGATGATTCATTCACATATTTTCAATATTTGTTTACAATTTTTTAACTTGATTTGTCTAGCGATCTAATTTAGAATGTGCCCCTTACTTAACAAGCTTCCTAGATGTGATTATAACCATTATTTTTTTTATTAAAACTCGAGATACCCAAATACAAGGTGACCATTTTTTACAATGTAATACTTACCAAATCTATTTTTTGTAACAAAAGTCAATTTACACATTAATCAATTTTATGCAACAAATTTGAAGTATAACAATTTTACATGATGATTTTACATTGGATAGAGATTGAGATTTTTTTTTTTGAATTATTATAAATTTGAATTCACTAATAAATATTTATTTGGATCGAGAACAAAATTTAGTAGTACAATGACACAAAATCGAACCCAGAATTAAGTAAATCTTATGCTTCTTTTATCAATTGAAAAATATTCTTGTTTATTAGAGATAAGTAACCCTAACACCTTTTTGTTTTTTATTAGGAAAAAATGGTTTTGATGGGGCCCTGAAACCCATTACAATCATATTTTAAGGGGGATCTAGAGCCCCACTAAGACAAGACACTACAAAAAATAAAGCATTTACATAACAGCATCCCAACTCTAGCACAAAGTCGGCTAACAAACAACAGCTATAAAGAACATACCATCCAAAGCGCCAACTGCCCCAAATAACCCCACAACAAGCTTAAGCCTTACAAAAGAGTTCAAATCTCTTAAGCAAAGAGCACCATGAGCTTTTAGTAGCTCCCCAAACCATAATTTTTGGGTTTTGACATGGCTCCCAAAACCATAAATGGAACTTGTTAGGAATGGGAACACTGAGAAGGGGGGGGGGGTGAATCAATGTTCACTGTATTTTAACTTTTCACTTGAATCTTTATACTGAACTTAAATGTTTAAGTATTGAAATAAACATTCACATAAACATGAAACATGAAATCAACACATGAGACCAATATGGTTATGGGGAAACCCAAATAGGTAAAAACCCAATGAGAATTGACACCCACTAATATTCTACACTAGTGTTTTGTGATCATTGTTAGAAGATCCTTAACCCTGTTAGGAGTTTCTTTAAAATGCTTTTAGTACAGTAGACCTTGTCGAGGGTTGGACTCTGTTAGGATTCTTTTACAATAGTCCCTGATAGGGGAGTGGACGCACTATCCTAGAGCTCACTGCTCAAGTGGTGAAGGCTACAACCTTCTAATCTCAGATACACACTATATTTGCAGGATGAACTGTCACTGTGACACTGCTTGTCAGATCAGTTCCTTTGATGCACTGATGCTTTGACCTCTAGAAAATCTCTAATACATCTTCTAGTGTCTTCGCACCCTTCTTCTCTACTTATTACAACTCTCTATCAACTTCCATACCGAATACAATGGGTGCATCTTATATTTATACGTGCATACAAAATAAACAACTAGGTCAGCCCTTAGACCTATTACATACAACGCTTCCAAATGAATTGGCTTAAGCGTGCCTACAAATAAACAAGTGTACATGTCAGTGACCTAAATACAATAGGTGCATAGCCTTTACAACATTACATTATATCTACAAACCAAAATACTAACTGTCGGCTTCATGCTCTGTTCTTCTTTGGCACACACTGGTTGTGCAACTTCAACTGACTGTAACTTTCTCATACTTGCACAGCTGATCATGCGCTCATAGACTAAGCATGAATGTAGTCTAACCAACTTAATTTCTATAGTGCATACCATAATTCATCTATACGCACGTGCACTGATGCTCTGAGCTGTAGGAACTCTGTATACTATCCAGTCTTCAACACTTAACTGATTTATGATCTTCTCTTCAAGTGCACTGACTCCAAACTGCTATATGACTTTGTTTCCATAATGAAAACACTATATCAAGTCATATACATCAGTATAGCCAACTTTCCAACAATCTCCCCCTTTGTCATTGATGGCAATAAAGGAATATGGCCAAGTTGCTAACTGTCCTTAATACAAAAAACTTTTTGTCATCTATACATATACTTATATCTCCCTATACATATTATGATCCATATTCTATACACAACTCCCCCTTTGACATTAATGACAAAGGTGTTACAAAAAATTGTATCTATACATACTCACTGAGGGAAAACATCCGGATATGCTATCTTTAGGTTCTGGATCTCCTTCTTCCAAAAAGTGATCAAAGAGTTTACTATCTGGAGATGGGCACATAATGCATACTAAAGCTTCTCCATCTTCTTCAAATCTATGGAAGGACCTTGATCATATGTCACCATAGTGGCATCAATCTCCTTGATGTTCTGATTTAGGATGTCTAATGAGGGCACAAGAGCATTCCTCAATTGAGTCTATCTAGCCCTTAACTTTGTCATCTCCTTTTCTGCCTTCTCAATTTTTTCTATCTAACTTTGGTAGATATTATTGCATATGTTCACATCTATGGATGTGTCTTTTACTAAACTCTTCACTTGCTCAATCATATCTTTTGCCTCTTTTATTTTCTTGAAATGAGCATCAGTGAGCTTATCTTGATCCATGCATTCTGCAATAATTTGTCTTCCTTGATCTGCAAATTCTTTCAAGGATGCTTCACCACTCTTGAGGGAACTGAGGTCAAGTGAAAAGTTACTGATTAATTCATTCAATCTCTTCTTCAGATACTTTTCTTCTACAGCTAGGGATGCAGACTCTTCAAGGCTTGAGAAGTTGCTTTTAAAATGTGAGATGGTTGTACTCACATCATCAACTGAGTGTATCTTTGACACTTTCTTATCTTATGGCAACAAATTGTTCAACATGTTTACTAATTCTACCAAGAGGGGATTCCTCATTACTTTATTTTCTTTGGATTTCTTCATAACTAAGACGTTGAACTTAATCAAGTCTTCTTCTCTCCATGAGTCCAAACTGGATGTGTCAGGTGTCAAACTTGACAACAATGTTGTTGAAGGAGTGATGGGAGTGTTGTTGCATAACATTTCAGCTTCTTGTGTGCTCATAAAAGCTTCCTCAAACTTATCCAAGTCAGTGTCAGTGGCTGCCATGGCTATCTCAACATTATCAATGATAATTGTGATGTCCTTGAGTGACTTTGTCATGGGTGCAGACTTATCAAACTTTGTTTGTGCTTCCACTGCAGGCATTGAATCCTGAGGACTTGTAGATTGTATCTTGATGGTCTCTGCTACTTTGTTTTTCTCACTAGGTGCTTGAGAGATGGGCGCAGACATAGATTTCATGTGCTACTCTAAGAATACCTTCTCAAAGGCCTTCTCTATTTCCTTAGAAATCAGCTCATAGTCTTTGTTCATGAGGTGTAGTGTTCTCATCTTTGTCCTTAAGTGCGGCTTCACCAAATTCAATAGCATTGACTTTTCTTCAACAAAACACACTGGAAGAGTGGAATCAAGTGTTTGTTCCCTTATTCTGAGGTCTTCTTCAATGGCTTGTCTCTTCAAGGTATCTATAATCTCCCATACCTTATTTGGGATAGCTGTCTTCAATTCAAGAACTATCTTCTTGAACTTTATCATGTGTTTAATTAGCATCTCATGAATCTCTGACTTATCAATTTCATGATATTTGTCATAGAACTTGGCTATCTGATCTAGCCTTCCTTCATCTACAACTCTAGTCCTTAATACTTGAAGACTAGGTATGAATCCTACTTCCGGAGGCGACTGCATATTTTTCAATTTGCTTCTTGTGGCTGCACTTATAGCTGAAGGGTGGTTTTTGGCAATTTGTTTTCTCCTCTTGGGAAGGAGATGCATATGTGGATTCAATGGATTTAGTATCAACTGTACTAGTGGGTGCAGGACTAACATCATCAGTTTTACCCTATTTATCCTTTGGTTCATCAGTCTTCTCAATCTTTACCTTTCTCATCTTAGGATCATCAGACTTGGCCTCCTTTATGGATGCGCTCTCAATTTCCAAAGCAATCTTTTCTTCCCTTTCTTTGTCTAGGTCTGCTTGTGTTACTCCATGAATTCTAAGCATCTCAGATGTAATCTTAGAGGCTTTCCTCTTAGTTGTTGCATTGTTTAGCTTTGAATCTATTTTTCTTGTCTTCTCCGCATAAGTTCCCACCTAGGTTCATTAGGATCTTTATGGGCTGATAGTAGAACCTATGCATATGCTTTAAGGACCTGTTCCTCTACCTCATAATCAAGTGGATGAATCCACTTAGTTCTTGGCTCAACAGCTTCCATACAAGTTGTGTCTATCTCTACCATGAAGCAAATAGTATCCTTATACTTTTCAACAATGTTTTCTGGAATTCTATACCTCATTTGCATCTTGAACCTGAAGGTCTTCAATTCCAATGTTATATAATCTCTCAATGTGCTTTCATTGGATGCTTTTTTGGATATCTATGGCATGGTTGGAATGGACGTGTCTAAATACAAATATGATATCTTCCCAACTATATGAAGATACATGTAAATGATTAATGACCCAAACCTAAATATCTTGGTTTTGTCATGCTTGATTGCCTTGATGTTATCAATCAACTGTGCGTGCAAGATCTCACACAAGTTGAACTCTGCATCTTCCTTCACAAGTCTAATGGTAGAAAGAATTGTGCCCACAGACACACTATTCACTCTACTAGTGTGATGAAACCTATATCCAAGTATCATAGACATTAATTTGATGTCAACTTTCTCAATAGGCTCAATTTTCATCCCACGCCTATCACTCCTTGACTTACAAGTTTGCTCAACCATTTTCCTGACATCCTTGCCCACAAGAAGGATGGTGCCTATCCTAGAAAGGCCTATCATCTCATGTATAAGGTCACTAGTGATTATGACCCGTACATCACCTATCCAAAATAGGTCATCATGAATTCTGCTCAATAGTATCTTAATCCATTTAGTCTCATAAAATTCATATGTCATAGCATACTCAACTATGGGGTCATCATTCCACTTAACATATTCATCCATGAATGTTTTATATTATTTCAACATGGTATCCATGTGTGCCCTTAACCTATCCAACCCTACTAGTTCTTTCTTGCAGTATATGTAAGCCCTAATGTCTTCCACATGCATAATGCCCATTGGCATGCGGGAGAATGCTCCCTCTAAATCATCTAGGGTTGACTTAAAAGGATTCTTCTTAAATACATATCTCTTCTTCTTAGTAACATCAAAAACTATGGGAGTGGCCATGACTTACTTGATTAATCACTTTCCAACTATACTCTAAGATGATCCGAAGACTTCTGAATCAGCAAATCGATCTAGGGTTTCTACAACCGACCAAATGCACTGATAATTAATGCAAATCACTGATAGATCAATCTCAAGTCTTCACAACAACTTCTAAGGCTCTTTCTACTCTCCTATCACTCTGAATTTGAATGCAATGAGCAATCAAATAACTTTCTATGTACTTAAAGTGAAAATTCCACCATTAATGCTTGCTGCATAAACTAGGTTGTCACTTAAAAATTTCTAACTTGAGTTTTGCTAACAATCAGTATGTGCGCTCTTGCACGAAGGTTCCTTTATACTCCAAAAGCTTAAGTCCAAAGGTGCATACTCTGAGAGTGATTATACCAACTAGGCAGGGGTCTAGAGCTAAATTAGCTCCCCCTATAACCCTGAGGGCCATTCATCCAGATGTAGAGGGTGCGTCCACTGTGGATGCATCCAATACATTCTCATCATTCTTCTCCTTCTTTTTATCTAACCAAATCATGCTCACATCATCTAAGGCTTTGACAAAATTAACTTCTCCTTCTGGATCCAAAACTGGTTCTTCTTCCTTTTTAGGGCTTTCCTGAACTTGCATCCTTGATCTACAGAACTTTGAGATATTTCTAGCCTTGTTACAAGAGTGAAAAATTATTGGAGGTCTTATATTCCTTGGCGCATTAACATGAGTCATCATTTTACACTGTCTAGTTGAGTGACCATTATAGTTACATCTCTGGCATGTAACATTCTGAGAACTTCTTGCATTTGTCTGATCCTAATTTCTCTGATCATGTTGAATCTTGTTCTTCTTACTAGTCTTGCAATTCATATCTATATGACCAAATTGATTGCATGAATAACAGTAACCATTAAAAGGTCTTACCTCTGTACAGCTCCTCGTGATGTGTCCATGCTTGTTACAAGCAAAACAAGTGCGGTCTATAGGCTTGTACTCATTCTTAAGTGGTTCACCATTATCTTTAGTTTGATCTTTAGTCTCCTTAGCATTAGTAGAGTCCTTTTGTGAATCCTTTCTTTCTCACATGTTGTCAATCTAATTTTGTGCTTCATTGTATCCAATACAACTAGTGTCTCCTTTGGCTCTCCTTGCATACAACTGAGACTCTATCAAATCAGAACTGGTGTGCAATTTTTCAATATCATTCTTTACTTCTCTCAATTCAGACTCCAAGCTTTCTTTTCTATTCCTTAGCTCCAAGATTCCCATGTTTTCTTGCCTTAGTTCTTCATTGAGTTGAAGGTTCTCTTTGATTTATTCATCATAGACTTCCTGATTGTTGGTCATTTTATCATCAAACTCTTCAAGTTGTTCCTTTAAGGATTTATTTTCTTCATTCAGCTTCTTGACCATTGTCCCTAGATCACTGGTAGAGCATTCTTTCAAATCTTTCCTTAGCCTTTTTATGACTAATTGAGTATCACTGAGTGTATCCCTTAGTTCTTTAGTTTCTCTTTCAAACTTGTCCAGGTCTTCAAGAGAAGCTTCTAGATTTCTTTTTAGATGTTTCATTTCTACTTTGTCCATAATCTCCTCAAGTGGTTAAACTTCTTTGCTAAGGACCAAAGCTTTGATACCAATTGTTAGGAATGGGAACACTAAGAGGGGGGGTGAATCAGTGTTCACTATATTTTAACTTTTCACTTGAATCTTTGTACTGAACTTAAATGCTTAAGTACTGAAATAAACATGAAACATAAAATTAACACATGACACCAATATGGTTATGGGGAAACCCAAATAGGTAAAAACCCCGGTGGGAATTGACACCCACTAATATTCTGCACTAGTGTTTTGTGATCTTTGTTAGAAGATCCTTAACCCTGTTAGGAGTTTCTTTACAATGCTTTTAGTACAGTAGACCTTGTTAAGGGTCAGACCCTATTAGGATTCTTTTACAATAGTCCCTATTAGTGGAGTGGATGCACTATCCTAGAGCTCACTTCTCAAGTGGTGAAGGCTACAACCTTCTGATCTTAGATACACACTATATCTGCAGGATGAACTGTCACTGTGACACTGCTTGTCAAATCAGTTCCTTTGATGCGCTGATGCTTTGACCTCTAGAAAAGCTCTAATACATCTTCTAGTGTCTTTGCACCCTTCTTCTCTACTTATTACAACTCTCTATCAACTTCCATACCGAATACAATGGGTGCATCTTATATTTATACATGCATACAAAATAAACAACTAGGTCAGCCCTTAGACCTATTACATACAATGCTTCCAAATGAATTGGCTTAAGCGTGCTTACAAACAAACAAGTATACATGTCAAAAACCTAAATAAAATAGGTGCATAGCCTTTACAACATTACATTATATCCGCAAACCAAAATACTGTTGGCTTCATGCTCTATTCTTCTCTGGCACACACTAGCTATGCAACTTCAACTGATTGTAACTTTCTCATACTTGCACATCTGATCATCCGCTCATAGACTAAGAATGAATATAGTCTAACCAACTTAACTTCTAGGGAACATACCATAATTCATCTGTAGACATGTGCATTGATGCTCTGAGCTGCAGGAACTCTGTATACTATCCAGTCTTCAACACTTAACTGATTTATGATCTTCTCTTCAAGTGCACTGACTCCAAACTCCTATATGACTTTGTTGCCATAATGACAACACTATATCAAGTCATATACATCAGTATAGCTAGCTTTCCAATAGAACTTTCCAAAAAATATTGATCATCAAAAAACCAACATCCTCCCAAAAAGGATTCAAGGGGCATCCTAAACCATCACTCTCAACCTCAAAAGATAAGACAGATAATCTAGCTAAACAAACCTAAAAGACTCCAAAACCAAAAACAACTTGTTGGCCTAATTGATGTAGTGATGGTAAGTGATTTTTGGTGTTGTCATAATATATATTTTTTTGCATAATGATCATTTATTGGGTTGTCATTGATGTCAAGTATTGACCTAGTGTTCCTAGTATGTTGCTAATTATAAGTATGATGAAAGAGGTGTTGCGATGAGTTTCAATTGTAGCGATCCTTATGAGAGACTTAGGGATGTGTCTGAATGCCAAATGTATGACTTCTATAGTTGATGGAGACTGGTAAGCAAGTTATGATCGGATGAAGGTTGACAGTGCAGTTGCTAGAACAGTTAGTGGTCGGCGATAGGTGATTTGATTGGTTTGTCAAATATATGATGATTTATGTGGTGTGGTCATAGGAAAAGTTTTTTGATAGTGTTTAGAAGCTATGGTTGCAACGATAACTTATTTGAATGACTGGTGAGAAGATATTGCAGTTATAGAAGTGCTTTCAAGATAAAGAGATTGTGTTCTTGAGCTACTGATGGTAGATCTTAATTTGGTGACCAATATGGAAGTGGTGGTGAATGAAGTTGTGTTAGTCATGATCTAGTGATGTGTCCCAATGATCTGAGGTGATGATATGGCATTTTAGTTTTTGATGCTAGTGTTTCATGAAGATTCTAGAAGAAGTGTTTATTTGGTCAAAATGTATTTGATTATTCTTCATAAATTCATAAGTAAATCTAAGTATGCATCAATGTGATATAGGAAAATCATTTTATACATTGAGATGTGTTTATTGGTGCATTATGTTTGAGTGGGAAGTTTGAAAGGAAAATTTTAAACCATTTAGGACAAGTTTAAGGTAGTGGAAGGCTCTAGGATTTGATGAACAATATTTATGTGATAAGGATGCAATAATTGTGTGTTGATCATGGATAGTCAATGGGTGTATGAAGGTGCAATCAAGCTGGTGTGTAGCTAAGTCTAAATAGAAGTGGATGTGTGCATTATAGTGGATCTAATCAGGAAAAGGATTTTTTGTTTTCTAGGTCATTCTATATGTTGTTCCCTAACAGTTGCAGCAATCAAAATCCTATAACTGGGTGGATGCTAATAGGTCCTTATTGAAAATCCTTTAACAAGGTGGCACATTATCTTGTGTCTAAATTCTTATAACAAGGCTACTCCTAACAGGGTCAAGATCCTAAGACTGCTAGAGGTAAATCCCTTAACTGGGTGGCACCTAATAGTGTCTTTGTAATCTCCTAACAGGGTTAAGCTCCTCATAGGGCATACTTCAGAAGAGTGCATCATTTAGTGGGTACTAATTCCCACACGTGGTTTTTTCCAAATTGAGTTTCCACAAGAAAAATCTTTGTGTCAAGTGTTTCATTTATTTTTGGATGTGATTATGTGTTTGAAGTTTTCATTTACTATTATTAACTTAAGCTTGTGAATGTTGGCTTAAGTTTAAGAAGTTGAAAAAGTTGGATTAATTGGTTGATTACTGATTCACCCCATCTCTTAGTAATCTAATCTCTTAGGACTAACAATTGGTATCAGGGCTTTGGTCCCCTATTGTGGTGAAGCTTAACAATTTGAGGTAAAGATCCAAAGATGATGAGAAAGGAAGGTCCTAAATTTACAAGAGAGAACTACTTAGTTTGGTGTGATCAAATGAAGCTCTATCTTAAAGGTATGGGTGATCACTATTGGGATCATGTGGTTAATAAGTATATTGTCCCTTAAGGAACCCTGACTATAGATCAATTGAATTTCAGGAAAGAAAATACTTCTACTATGGAAGCTATTGCCAGTACTCTTTCAGATGCAGAGTTTATTGATATCAAAGACTTGGACACTGCTAATGAGATGTGGGAGAAGTTGAAGATCATCTATGGTGGAGATCCAAATGTGTAGAAGGAAAAGGTTGACAGTTTGAAAGGAAATTATGGTGACATGAGGATGTAATAAAATGAGAACATTGAATAATACAGTTATAGAATCACAAGAGTAGTTTCCATCTGAGGTGCTAGAGGTAATCTTCCTAAGGAAGATGTGGTAAGAAAAGTGTTGATAACTTTATTTCCTTAGTATGCTATTAGGGTTCCAACTATACAAGAGCTTGGATCTCTAGGAAATTTTACTGTTACTTTTGATACATTAATAGGGAAATTAATTGCATCTGAATTAAGCAATTATGATAATAGTATGCCAAAATTTGAAGCTTCTTTCAATTCATCATTGACTCTTGCACCATCTAGGAAAGGAAAGGAGACATCTAACATTTCTTCAACATGTTACTCTAATGGTTATGAATCTTTCTTGTCTAAAGAAAAAGATCAAGAGGAAATGGAATCTTTAATTTCTAAAAGGCTCCCTAGAGGAAAAGGTAAATATAAGGGTGTGTACAGAGAAAACCTAACCTATTCAGAATAGGTGTAGACATTCAAACATTAGTCAAATAGTCTATTCCTAGTATATAGTAAATGAAATTTGCAAAGACATTCAGATAGAACTTAAATGGGAGCACCCTGTCACCATTTTATTTGTTCTTGATTTAGAAATGTGGGTGTTCTCTCAAAACACTTGGAGCTTGTCCCTAATGTAGTTTAGGATGGATTGGGATAGATTAGGAACCATGAGAACCCCATAATGGCACAATATCGGGTATAGAGAACCTGATTTTCCCCTTGAGCCTCAAGGAACCTAATGATGCTCAAAGGGAGATTAAGCTATAAATGATTAAACTAGAGTTGATTTTAGTCCAAATGAAGCATGATATGATGAAATACAATGCAAAAAAATGGAAGAAACTAAGATTAATCCATTAGTTCTAAGCTAAGATGTAATTTAGGAAAGCTTGAAAATGAGTTAAACTAACAATTATGCTAAAAGCTTATGATCTAGAAATAAACTAGCATTATAACATTACTTAGTATGATTATGTGAATTGGTGAATTTCTCTTGAAAGTGAGGGTATTTATAGGATTTGAGGAGGGGCTTGGGTTAGGAAGTGGAGTAATGGTTAGAGTCGGGGTTTGGGGTAGAGTTTGAGGTATGATTAGGGGTAAGGCTAGATGTATAAGGGTTAAGGGTTTCTCACACATGTGTGAGCAACACTAGGGAAGTGTGCCTAGGGAACAAGGGTGGAAGAGAAGACATGGGTCTCATATGAGGTTGTAAGAGCCTTAATGAGTGTGTAAGAGGCTATTAATGAGTCTGTGAGGCTCATTAATGAAGGGTGTTGACCAAAAGTCAAAGAACACTGGAATAGGCTAAGAAAGTTTGAAAACACCTTCTAAGTAGGTTTAGGAAAGGTTTAGGAAAGTTTAGGAAATTTTGGAAGCGTTTAGGAATCTCTAGAAGATACTAGGGTTTTGAGGGATTTAAATAAATATTTTATTTATTTAAAGGATTTTGGTCAATTTATTAAATAATTAATAAATTTTGGAGGGAATGATGTTTAAATTGGATTTAAACATTTCTAGAAGGGATTTCTTAATTAAATGTTTTTAATTAAGATAGGAGGAATTTATGGCATAATAATAAATTAATTAATTAAATAGTTAATTAATTAACAAATGATGATGTCATTAGGGGTTTTTGGAAAATAAAAATACTTTTATTTACAAATGAATATTTAGGTGTCTACATTTTTCCCTTCTTTGATGTGATGTCGCAAGTGGCGTGGTGTCAAAGACAAGAAAATAAGATGTCCCAAGCTAGAATTTAGAGAATAAGGGGTTGTGCCCCCTCGAGAAAATAATGCAAAGAGTAAACATTGTGGAATTTTCGCAAAAAGAACACAAAAGGAAAGGAAAGGAAAGGAAGAAGGAAGAAGGGAGGATAAATAACCAAACTGCCAAGAGAAAAGATGGAGGAATGCAATATGAAGTGAAATGTAGGATGCAGGATGAAGCTATATGCAAGATGCAAGATGCAAGATTAATCTATATGATGTGGGATGAGGGGGATTTGGGGAGCTCCAAGTGTAAATGTGGAGATCACAACCTAGTTTGATATAGAAATACTAGAGACTTGCCAAGGATACTAGGATCACAAGGCCTTGTCACTAGCATTGCATAGGACTGATGCGAAAAAGACACGCAAGGTTGCCCCAACATAACACATGAACCCAAGAGGAGGCATGGTAGAAATGATGTTGGAGAAACCACAAACAAATGATATTTCCCATGTGCACCATGTAACCCAAAATATCACATGTGAACTGTGCAAGGGTCATGTCTGACTAACTCACAAGAAGAAGCAAAAGATCAAAAAGACCTTGGCCCATATTGTCCTCATTCATGGATCAAAAAGACCTGGTTTGATTGGTGGAAGATTAGGTCTAAATAGGAGGAAGGATACATCCTTAAGGACCCACTGATTGATGAGGAGAATGCATGTTGTCACTGGAAAATGATGAATCAAGGATAATCATTGTGATCAAGATAGTCGACAAAAGATGTTGTTGAAGTACAAGGTTGGGTGGGACAAGTTATCTGATCAAATGTTGTTGTAGGACTGATGAGGATATGTGTAATAAGACACGACAATATGTATAATGAATAGGGAGATAGTTACAATGGATATGTACAAAAGCTCAGGATTTGGGATAGGAAGATCTCACTAGACAAGATATATGTAGGATATGTACAGGATTGGACTTTATTGTTGTGTTGGATAGACTTGAGGATAGAACACCTTGGGATTGATAGGTTGGTGGTGGGGATGGGGATGGGATGAAGAGTAATGGGATTTGGGATGGGGGGGATGGGAGTTTGATAGATAATGACTCAATCCACTATGTATGGTGCATGTTTCTAGGTTTTCACCAACATACTTTTCCAAGGCACTTGAATTGCCAAGTTTTCACCATTAGACGATTATTTTTCTTCACTTTTTTTCTTTTTTTCTTTTTTTGGTTTTTTGGTTTTTTTGGTTTTTTTGGTTTTTTATTTTTATGGATTTTCTGGAATAGATAGGATCTAGTTTAGGCATAGAACCTCTTCAAATGTATAATGTTGATTGGATCATTCAAGGGCTCACCTTCTAGTGTGGATAGCCGATAAGCTCCAGAGCTGAAGCAAGTTGTGACAATGTAGGGACCCAACCAAGTAGGCTCAAACTTTCCTTTTTTCTCTCAGTGTGCTTGCACTTTTTGATTTTCCTTAAGGACCATGTTGCCCACTTGGAATTGTCTTGGATGGACCTTCTTGTTATAAATCCTTTTGAGTCAATTTTGGTATGCAACTAGGTGATCATATGCTTGCTGCCTCTTTTCATCTAACAGGTCTAGTTGTGTGAGGTGTGTCATGTGATAGTCTTCATCTATGGTGTAGTTCTTCATGGAGACACACAATGATGGGAGCTCGACCTTGATGGGTAGAATGGGTTTGGCACTATATATAAGGGAATATGGGGTGGTACCTATGGGAGTGCGATAAGAAGTACAGTAGGCCCAGAGGGCGGGATTTATTTGGAGGTTCCAGTCATGACTAGAATCACTAAGAACCTTCTTGAGGATTTTTAGGATGGTCTTATTGGTTGCCTCATCTTGGCCATTTCCTTGGGGGAAGTATGGACTAGAGAAACGATGGTGTATGTGGATTTTGGCACATAGATCATCCACATGTTTCTTTTCAAAAGGTGTGCCATGGTCTGTGAAGATGGTAGATGGTATGCCAAAGAGGCAAATAATGTGGTATAGGATGAACATAGATATCTGAATGCCAATAGTGAGGGTGAGTGAAATCACTTCAACCCACTTTCTGAAGTACTATATGGTTGTGATGATATATTTATGTCCATCTGAGGAAAGGGGAGTGATTAACCTAACGAGGTCTAAGCCCCAACATGAAAATGGCCAAGGTGGCGCAATGGGCTATAAATCTTGAGCTGGCACATGAATCAGATTGGCATACTACTGACATGGTAGATATTTCTTGACAAATTCATAAGCATCATGTTCCATTATTGGCCAATAATACCCAACTCAAAGCAACTTCTTTGCTAGGACCATGCCACTTGTGTAGGCACCACAAAGTCTAGTGTGGACCTCTTGTAAAGCCAGGATGACCTCGTTTGAATCTAAATACCTAAAGAGGATGTTATGATATCCTCGATGATAAAGGGTTTTGGCTACAAGAGTATTTTGGCAAGCTCTGTGAATCAGGTTTTGGCGTTGGGTGTTGGTGAGACAAGGAGATATGATGCCATTTTTTAGATATGCATGGATGTCGTGGTACCATGGGGACTGAGGACCAACCAAGACACATACCATTTATGCATCAGTATTCTCATAAGCTGGTAGTTGTAGCTACTCGAATAAGAATTCATACTGAGTTGAATCACAAGGTATTTCTAATAAGGATTCGATGGTTGCCATTGCATCGGCTACTTTTTTCTAAAGCCTTGGTATTTGTGTGTACTATCAGCTCAGGAAATTCTCTTTTAGTCTATCCACCAGCTCTTTGTAAGGTAGAAACTTGTCATCCTTTATCTAAAATTCATCTAGGACTTTCTTGATAATCAGTTGTGAATCTCCAAATACTTGTAGTTCTGTGATATTCCATTGGATAGTTGTTTTGAGGCCTGAGATGAGGACCTCATATTCTGCAATGTTGTTTGTACATGGGAATTCCAATTTGAATGATTTTGTAATATAGTCACCTTGAGGTGTGATGAATACGATTCCTGCCCCTAATCCATGCAATGTGTAGGATCCATCAAAGTATAGCTTCCATACTAGTTGTTCGTCGATGATACATAGGTGCTCATCAGGGAATTCCATGATAAGTGGATATGCATCCACCAAAGGTGCTTCTGCTAGCTGATCGGAAATTACTTGCCCTTTGATTGCTTTTTGATCTGTGTACTGGATGTCAAGCTCATTGAGTAGCATGACCCATTTTTCCATACAACTTGTGACAGCGGTTCTCTGACATGTGGCTCTTGCATTCTGTAGCCCGAATGGAATCATGTTGTAGAAGAAGGTACTCCATGGTGTGGTGAATGTTGTTTTGTGCTAATCTTCTTCTACTATTTAGGTCTGATTGTACCCCAAGAATCCATCCATGAGTGACAACATATCATGGCCCATTGTAAGGTCTACTATCATGTCTATGTTAGGTAGTGGGAAATCATCCTTGGGACATGCTTTATTTAAGTCCCTAAAGTCTGTGCAGATTCTTATCTCTCTTGAAGGTTTGGTGATAGGCACCATGTTGGAGATCCATTATGAATAATCAATGGCTTTGATGATCTTTTCTTGGAGGAGCTTCTCTAATTATGTCTTTACCAATAGGGCTACTTTTGGATGTATTTTGTGTAGCTTCTACTTTACTAGCTTGGCACTAGGATCCACTGTGAGATTGTGCACAACTAGATTCAGATCAAGCCCTGGCATATGTGTGTATGACCATGAAAATTTGGTAGTGGCTTCCTAGAGAAGTGCAATGAAAGCCATTTCTTCACCCTTAGTTAAAGATGTTGCAGTGTAGGTGATTCTTGGGCATTCTTATGTGCCCAAGTTGACTAGTTTAGTTTCCTCAATGATGATGGGTGATTTCTCTAGTCCATAATCCTGAAAGGGAGGAAGAGGCAAGTCTTCATCTTCTAGCACCTCAGAGAGGTTTTCACCAGAAGATACACCCTTTATTTTCTCTTTTCTAGAGTCTGAATGTGCCCCTGTGGGGTTTTCACATAAGGACTCATTCTTTTCTTTTTCTTTTTCAATTTTGCGGCTAAAGCTTTCCTCTTCCCCAAAATATCCTTTAGGGTCAAGCTTGTAGACACTAACTGATTTTTTATGTTGTTCTAATTGTTGGCCTGATGTCCCCATGAATCTCAGGAGCGTATGTGCTTTGGAACTCATTGATATGTGTGACACTTGGTTGATCCCAATCTATGAGTTTGGGGTGGATGAGGGGAAGTTCTATGACATTAATGGTGAGTTGATGGAGGATAGAAGTGCCCAAGAGGGTATCATCATCGAAGATGTCATCATAAGATTTCTTTTCTTCCTCTTCAGGGATGTCTTTGATCTCTAAAAAGTCATCCTGGCTATTCAAGAAGGGAATGTTGGTCAAGTTAGTGCCCCTAGTCGTGGTATTGGGTTCTTGTATACACAGGTGATGAGTATGAAATCCAACACCTTGATGCTTTGGATTATTTGAGGCTGTGATTGGATCTTTGCTTCCATTTTCTTGTGGTCCTAGACCACTACCTTGGTATTTCCATTTCTCAGTGGCGTATATGTGTGATGTTGGATGTTTCTCTTTGAAATAGTTGAGGAGCTCAATGTCAGGAGGTGGGGGATCTTTGTATAGCCACCAATTGATGTCAAGGTCTATTTTGAGACTATCTATATTTATATGGGAAATAAATGTCAATGGTCCCAATTGCTTGATTTCATGATTGGCTTCAATAGGCTTGCTTTGGTGGCTTGGGCACCCTTGTGTATGTGGATCAAGTGGGAGGGATCCAACTGCAAATGCATCATTCAAGCTATACTTGTCATAGCCATGGTTGTTGATCTTGATGGAGGAGAGAGTGGAGGCTAAGATGGTCTCTGGATTGCTATGGGATCAGGAAGAGCTGGTGACTGAAGTGCTAATTTCAATTCCAGGACAATGACTAGAATGGGGGAATGAGGGGATCTACATGGATGGTGGCCTCAGTACCTTGATGAGGAAATTTGATGCACTGGTGATATGTAGATGGTACAGCATTGATGGAATGAATACATGGTTGACCGAGGAGGATGTTAAATGGTACGTCAAGATCAACAACATGGAATATGGTGTCTTGAGTTGTTGGTCCTAGCTTGATAGGAAAAATAATGGTACCTTCAAAGGTACACTCCAAGTTATCATATGCCTTGATGGTGATGTCTTCATGTGATATGTTAGCCTCCATGAACCCTATCTGCTATATGAATTTCAAAGTACACAAGTTTAGGGCTAAGCCATTATCTATCATGATCCTTTTGATGGAAAAATCTCTGACCATAATGGTGATGCAGAGAGGGAGATTATGGTCAGGTTCAACAGTTGGTATGTCAGATGGCTTGAAGGAAAGAGCACCAAGATGCTGATAAATGTCCCACAAGATTCTCAAATTGGATGTTATTAATGTCTGTGGGGACATGTCCTTCTTGGAGGGCTCGGTTAAGGATTTCTTGATGGATGGGTAAAGTGCAGATAAGGTTGAGGATAGATATTTGGGTAGGTTTATTCCCAAGATGTTCTATAAGGTTGTATTATGCATTGTGTACTGGCCTTGGAGTGGCACTGGCAACATATATATGGCCTCTTCGTGTGGTGACTGCACATTGACTATCGGGTCCTTTGACATGGATGACATTGACTGTGGGTTCAACTTAGATTATACATCCAAAAAACTTGTCATAGTTGATATGGGCAGTTGTATAGTCTTTATGGTCAGCATGGTCTCCTTTCTTTTATTTTCCTTGGTTCTGGGGTGGAGAATTGGTATTGGCCTGGTTCTTCCCTGCGTTGTGTTGAGGGAACACATTTTGATAAATCTGTAGATTGGCATTAGGCAAGGCTTGCATTGGTGTATCCACTTGGATCTCCTTTCTATCGATGAGATCTTGTATGTAGTGCTTTAGTTTAATACACCTTAGGGTTGTGTGTCCTTTGACATGATGATAATCATAGTACTTGTGATCTTTGTACCAGTTAGGTTTAGGATTTGTGTCATCGAATTGTTGAGTTGGTGGGTGAGTGATGAGATTTCCCTTAGCCATTCAATGAAATATTATGTCCATTGGTTCACCAAGAGATGTGAAGGTTCATCGCTGATGGGTCTAGACTCAAGGCCTATTTTGATTTGGAGTAGTGGTTATGGCATTGGCCTAATTTGCTTAGTTTTCTTGATGTGCTTATTCTTGATAGTGTTGCTGATTGTTTTGAGGCTGATATTTCTGCATAGGTTGTTGATTGATATGTGATTGTTGTTGCTAATATGTAGGAGTTGGTGTAGGACCAACCACAAAGATTTAGACATGCTTGGTGTCAGTGGCTCCATTAGTAACAACATTGTTGTTTCAATTCCAATAGTGGGGTTTTTCATTACTGGGCTTGTTGTGGGAATCATCCTTGTAATGTCAGATTGCACCTTCATCTAGGAGACCTCTTTCAATATCTATCCCCTTGCCTTTGATGTCTTGATATGTTTGGATTTAGCTCATCCCCATGAAGTGGGATAGTTTGGGATGCAGGTTATTGATAAAGATCTTCGTAAGATGTTTCTCAGGGGGTTGATATCATAAGCTGGTAGTGAGGTTATGCCATCATTGCAAGTAATTTGCTGGGCTTTCTCCTCCTTTCTGCTTTGAGTGGCAAAGGTCTAGAAAAGACAACTCATTCTCAACATTGTGGGTATATTGGGAAATGAAATTCTCAGAGAGCTTGGCAAAGGTTGTGACTGTCCCATAGGGTATCTTATAGAACCACTCAATAGCGGTTCCTCCCAAACTCTTGGGGAATAGGCACATAAGGAAGTTGTCATTGTACACTACTTATTGACATGCCATATAGAACTCCTTCACATGACTGATAGGATCTCCTTTCCCTTGATATTTGTCAAACTTTGGTGTCTCAAAGTGTTTGGGAAAGGGGATCATTGTGATTTATTTGTCAAAAGGATAGGGACAAACCTCATCAAATTTGAATGCCTTTCTCTTTGTTCCAGATTTGAGCTCCTTAAGAGCATTCTTCATCTCTTCCCACTCGACATTGATTGGCGTTGGAGTGGGTACTCCCATTGGGAAAGGATCTAATGGTGTTGGTGAATAAGGATGATTTTGTGGAGGATATGTGGAGTGGGATATAGTGATTTCCCATTAATATAGGTAGATTGAAATGGATGTTGGGGTGATGGTTGCTAGGGAGGATATTGTTGTTGAGGTGCGGGAGCATACTATTATGGAGGATATGAAGTGGATTGTTGTTTCTGGGGTATGATGGGATTCTATTGCTAAGAGATGATGGGATATTATTGTAGTGTTGGATAAGAGGATGCTTGTTGTTGTTGGGGGATAATGGGATGTTTTTATTTATGCAATGGGATGTATTGTTGCAGTGGAGGAGGTTGATGGAATGGTGCAATTTTCTGATAGGTTTGACCTTGGTACACTTGGATTTACACTGTGCTGATGTAGGTTAGGTGCATTCCTGCATTACTTAGGGGTGGAACTGATTTTGAGAAGCTAATGATGGGAGGTGGTTGCGCAAGGTAGCTGGCAAGGTGAGATGAACTCTGTTGTTGTGGTGGTGGAACTATTTGAGAAGTGGTAGGTGGTGTAGATAGAAAGTTGGTGTATGAAGGAAAGGATGAAGCTAGTGGAGGTTGTGATTATTATTGTTTCTCTTCTTGGGGGATAGTGGCTTGCTATTTTGTAGGCATAGACATGTGAGATTGGGTTGGTATACCCAAGGTTTGCATTTCTTCTTGGGTAAGGCCCCAACAAGAATCGGTCCATGGCGGGAGCTATGATGTGGAGGATGTTGGAAATGCAGATGTGATGGTGGGAGTTTGGGATGTGAATGGGGGATTCTAAGATCTCATGGAAGGCATGTCTATTGTGAAAGAAATTTGTTGGGATTGTGTGTTGGAAATGAATGGTGGAAGTAGAATGTATGATTGGGAGGTGGAAGGAAATGCTTGAGTTGGCCATGAGAAGGGTAATGTTGATGTATAAGTTTACTGAGTAAAAGATGGAAACTATTTTGTTTCCCTCAAAAAGGATGTTGTTGCTTGGCCCATGAAAGGTGGAGGAACTGCTTGTGTAGTGGCTTGTGTGGGAGGTGGCGGTTGGTTTTGTGTGAAACTCTGGGCCTGAGTGGCGGCTTGAGATTCTATAGAAGATGATGGTGTCCCCATGATGGAAAATGGAGTGGATTGTGTTGTTGCTTATGTTGTAGGATTTTTGAAACTACTTTGCAAGAGAGGAGGGATGGATGAGGTTACTTGAGATATGTGCAAGTTAGGATCAGGGATGTTTTGGATTATGGGGGTATATGCTTCTTCTAGCATTTGGATGGTGTTTATGGGGATGAGAGGCTAGAGATGTGGTGGAATGGAAGTACCCTCTTGCGCAAATTTGACCATTATGGCCCATCAATTATGATTGATGATTGCACTCACCATTTGTGAATGCCTTGGGTAGCTCATGAATGTTTCCATGGAAAATGAAGTGGGGGGTCCATTCGGATCATCCCATACATTATCAACTTGTGGGATTTTTGGATTGGAGCTTACCATCGTGCTGGTAGGATTGTTAGGATCGGATGAACTAGTGGCCTGATCGGGATCCATGTTCCTTCTCCTCTTGGATCACATCTCGACAAACATGGAATGTAGATCTAAGGATGAAAATGCAGATGATGGGTGTATGCAAGATGTTCCTTAAGAACTCTAAAGTTAATGAATGCAAATCTAAAGAAACTCTAAGGATGGTGGATTTATAGGATATGGTTCAAGGATTTGGATCAATGTTTGAAGGATGATAGGATGGTGAAGCATTGGTGAGATGTTGAAGGATGGTGGGTTGCTTTGATTTGGATCAAGGATGATAAAAGATTGGTAGAAGATGGTGGAGGATTACTAAGTGTTGGTCAATGAGATGTTTCTTCCTGATGTAGGATCAAAGAAGATTGTCAACCTAAGATAGACTAATGATCTTCGAAAAACTAGATTCTTATCAATGCATGCCAATCTCTTGCTTGATATGATGAGGCTAACAAGGACAAGTAAGGATTTCCTGGACAATTCTTAGTCACAAAGTGGAGATTTTTTATTTGGGATAAGGATTTGAAGCAACTCAAAGGATACAACACTAAGTGTTAGGATTTGGATCACTAGATTAGGTTTAAGAATGGTGGGTTCTGACTTGGATGATGCATGCTAGATTTGGATCAAGGATGATGGATAACGAAAAGGATTTTGGTTGGTGGTTTATTGATGGAAGGATGATGAGGGATGACTAAATAATGTTATTTCTATGAGGATGACCTACATGCAGCTGAAAAGGATAACCTATGATGCAACTAGGAACATGATAAAGAATGTAAGGATGCAACTAAGAATGACTTAGGATACAACTAGGGATGGATGATGACACAAAGATGCAACTAGAGATGATCTAGGATGAAAGGATGTTGAGATAGGATTGTGGGACTCTGAAGGAAGGGTGGATAAGCGATGGGCCAAACTAGTCTTCTCTCTCTAGATTTACATAGCGATGATTAACCTAGAACCGGTATGCAAATTATTTCACTCTTGCATTATAACCCACATTATCTAGTTTCTCTTGATATTTCTCTTCTGCTTGGATTGCTTTTAGGATGGGTCAGTGATCTTTCAGGTCTCTTTCTACAATCTTCTTCTCTTGATAAACTCGGGAATTGGGAAGCTTTTCTTTCTTGTGTTTGGTCAAATAGGACATAGCTTGGAAAGATTTGGCAATTGTTTTGAATCAAGGCTCTTGTGTATCTAATTTTGAAGGATCTTTTATGTGAGGATGTTTGAAATATTTTGATCAAGTTTTGGCTCAATTTTGATGTCTCCAATGGAAAAGGATAACTTCAATAAAGACACTCTAAAAGCAATCCCAACAAAGGACAAAGGCACTTTATGGGATACAAGCAAATGATTTACCACTAAATCTAATAGAGCTTCCAAAAAGTCTATATGTTTTGACAGATGCTTGCACTGAGTTTGTAACTTTGAAAACACTTCAAATAGAACTACCTAAGGGAAGGCTAGTATCAAAATATTTTCCCATAGCTTGATACCCCTAAAAGGGATACATATGGTGAGTGTCTTAAGGTGATCTGGGAAACCACTTGGATTGATCCTTGTAAAAAGATTATGATACCTTCGGGAGTAGATTGGGTAGCTTCTATTTTATCAGATTTTTAGTTTGATCTATTGTGTCCTCTCAATCATGTGTATGTGCGTGACTCACTTAAGAGCCTAGTTGACCATGTTGAAATAGTAGGGATATTCATCTACCTCAGGCTACTATCAACACGCATCACCCAAGCTTGAGGGGATGAAGCGAGAGTTTTCTTAGCACTTTATTTCTATATTGGTTGGGGAAGTACTAGTTTGAAGTTGTTCTCCAAAGAGGGAGCACAAGCTTCTCTAAAAGTGAAATAGGTGAACTCATCCAAGTCCAACTTCTTTCACATTATTTAGCTAACAAGGCTCTGTTGAAATTGGAAATTTTTAACAAACACACCAAGAAGATTTTTCTTTCCCAAATTGATTAGTGAGTTTTTAAATGAATTATTTCAAACACATGTGCTTTAAGATTTTGATTTTTTCATCTTTGAACAAAAAAAAAGATTTGAAAGAGATTGCAATTTCTTTTATCTTGGCATTCAAGGTTGTGTTTTTGGTAGAATTCTGATTTAAACTTTGAAATGAACTAGAGTGCTTTGTTTTTACTTTAAGGCATTCAATATTTGTTCCTTTCTATTTTAGAATTGAAAGGAAATTATTATTTTCACTTTGGTTCACCCAATTAGTTTCACTCAAGATTTTGTGTTCTAGAATTCACTTTTAGACCCAAAAAAGTTCCTAGATTTGACTTTATGCATGAAAACTTTGGAAAATATTCAATATTTTGGATGAAAATTTTTTTTTTACCAAGATAAAAGCTTTAGGATTGATTTAGGAACATTTAGGAACCATTAGGATTGTTTAGGAACTGAATAGGAAAGAGATGCAGATTTTGTTCCTAGATTGCATGAGATTTGAAAAACACTTAAGATAATGTAAATGAAGTTCACTTTAGTTAACAAAAATGTTTTAAGATTGATTTAGGAACACTTAGAATGATTTAGGATTTATTTGGAGCCAAATAGAAATTAAATGCAAATTTGATGTTCTTTCTAAGCTTCCAAAATGTGAAGTGTTCATAACTTGCATGAATGAACTCTAAAACCCTAGATTTTCATGAATGAGATTATTTTTAGCCAAATGAAAGACATTTTGGATGAGTTTGATTATTTTAGGGCCAATTAGGAATGTTTAGAGTTGATTAGGATTGATTTGAAAGCAAATAGGAAAGTTTTGCAGACTCTTTACCCTTAAAACATTCAAGAGTGATTTGATGTTCTTTTTAAGCCAACCAAATGAAGTTTTAAGTTCCTAATCACTCAAGAAAGTTAATGAGCCTTAAGGCCTTATTTTTTTTGGTGTTTTCCTTCTTTTGATGAGTACCTACATAAAATGGTGTTAAAAACCAGAAAAAAGCAATCAAGATGCCTCAAGAAACCCCTAAAAACCCTAAAATCCAACTTAAGCCCTGACTATGGCCTTACAAATCCTCCATGTTTCCCATAAAAGTAAATAGGGCAGGGTACTTTTTGAATTTTACTTGTATGAGTTAGGATGAGGTCCCGTATGAGTCAGTATGACTCCTGGTATGAGTAAACATGGCTAGTGAGTCCAAAATAGGCCTAAAATGCCTAGGAAGACCCCATACGAGTATTGGGTGGTCCTAGTATGAGTCAGGGTGTGTTCTCGTATGATAAAATACACCAGTATGTTTACTCATTGAGAATTCACACAATACAGGATGAGAATGGTCAAAAAATGAGTTTTTTGCTTGGAAAATCCTAAAAAATGCAGTTGTGAAGGCGTGTAGGGTCGCACCGGGCATGCCAAAATATGTACAGAGAAAACCTAACCTATTCTGAGTAGGGGTAGACATTCAAACATTATTCAAATAGTCTATTCCTATCATATAGTAAATGAAATTTGTAAATACATTCATATAGAACTTAAACGGGAGCACCCTATCACCATTTGATTTGTTCTTGATTTAGGGATGTGGGTGTGCTCTCAAAACACTTAGAGCTTGTCCCTAATGTAGTTTAGGAGGGATTAAGATAGATTAGGGACCATGACAACTCCATAATGGCACAATATCAGGTATAGAACACCTGATTTACCCCTAAAGCCTCAAGGAGCCTAATGATGCTCAAAGGGAGATTAAGCTATAAATGATTAAACTAGAGTTGATTTTAGTCCAAATTAAGCATGATATGATAATATAAAATGCAAAATAATGGAAGAAACTAAGATTAATCCATTAGTTCTTGTAATAGCCCAAAAATGGGCTATAGGACCATTGATCTCCTACATTGACAAATCAATCAAAATCGACACAAAAGTCCTAACCAAAGGCACATCTACGCATCAAATCATCAAAACCCTAATCAATTCTATCTAAATTCTGCATCAGGGAATATTTCCTAAATATTCCTAATTTATCCTAATTATCTCCTAATTAAATATTATTTGGTGATAAATGATATTCTTTTATTTATCCTAAATTTGATTAATTGAATATGATAAATATTTAATTAATTAGACCTAATTCTACCACTTAATCATTTAATTAGATTTAACTCTATTTATTCCTAATTAATGTTATTTAATTTTGACAATAAATCAAAAATCCTACGAATAATTGATTAAATTCTTGTTTAATTAATTAAATCGAGTTGTCAAAATTAATGATATAGTTTTGGAATAAAGTTTTATTAAATAATTGATTAACCCATAAATCAGTTGTTTTAATTCAAAAATCAGTTAAGTTGAGAATAATTCATTTGAATTATTAAATTAATTCATAATTATCTTGTTAATATGATTTAGAACAACAGAGAGGGGGGGTGAATCAGTTGTTCTCAGGTCCAGATGTATAAAAACAAACTTTAAACTCTTCAAAAAATTAGATCTAATAACGAACACCTACTCGGTCATTACTGATTGCATAACAAAAACATATAACAGTGCAATCCACTTATCCAATAGCATCTAACTTGTAAAACACAAAAATGTTCAAACCAAAACATTCACACAAGTATCAACACTAGGATTTATAGTGGAAACCCAATTTGGGAAAAACCACTTTGTAACATGTTACTATTATGTTCACTCTTCTCAAGTGAGCTCGGTGAAAAGCCAACCCTATCAAAGGTTACAAACACACTGTCAGGTGTGACCCGGTTAAAGGATTCAAACCACTCTGTTAAAAGTGTGCCTTGTTATAGGACTTACATACACTCCATTAGAATGCAACCTTGTTCAAAGGATTTATACCTATGACTGTTAGGTCAACCTCTGTTAAAAGGATTTTGACTATTACAATGGTTAGAAAGTAGCAGTAATATTGATCCGAGAAACATACAACTCACTTTGCAAATATCAGATCCAATTCCATACACATATGCTGGCTTACTAACTATGAACCTTTTCCATCTCCATTATTGATCTGCTCAGAACTCTTCAAGCGATCACAAAACTTCTCCTTCAGCCTTTTCTACTTAGACAGTCAATAACATCAACAATACTTCCAGCATCCACTTCTCTCTCTATATATATCTTCAACCTCTCTCTTAGGTTTCCTTATCACTACCTCTTTTAGGTCAATACATCTTTTTCTGCTTAATCTCTTTCGTAGATCTTAGGGTTAGGTCAGATTCATTGAATCTGTCCTACATTATGTTCTTTGGCTATCCTTTTAGAAATATCTCAAATCTTCTTAAAGATTTAAAAATAAAAAAATTTACAGTGCATTAAATGCTTTCATACAATCAATAAATAAAGTCAACACATTTTACATAATCCAAGAATTCAATGATGTCGCCTGGAAATTTGAATTCTTCATCAAATGCAAAATACTGACCCTTGGTCAATACTATGTCCAACTTCTCGGTCTTCTCTGGAAAGCTCGGTCACCACATAAACTGTTTCCTCGGCTAAAACTGTCTTCCTCAACAATTAACTAGTGTTCGGTCAACATAGATTTTACTCGGCATTCACTAGCCCGGTCGACCCAAAGAACACTCAGCTTAAACTAGATTTCTTCACTTTTTCTCACTTAAGCCTACTAGTTTAGTCTTCATTCTTACTTAGATAAACAATACATTATCTTATCATTGTGCCACATAATCAAGTACTCATTGAAGTATCAAGATAACTCAACCTTTCCTTAGGTGTTGTTGTTACCAACCTTGCCTATCCCCTTAGCAACACTCAAATAGATATAGTACTTTCTTAAATAGTAATATTCTTACTAGTTAAGGTTTGACATCAATGACAATACAAAAATTGATTTAATTGTAGTTTCCAACAATCTCCCTCTTTGGCATTGATGGCAACACCATATGAATATCACATTAATTACCAACCAACCCAAAAACTTATCTGTCCATCAGAGAAATTTATAATATCCTTAGCTTCATTCTGATACAGAATCAATTAGCCATGCTTGACCATCCACTGAATTTCTCCAACTGTCTTGATTTTCTCATTCTATGTATTCATCTGTCATCATCTCCCTCTTTGACAAAAATGCCAAAGCAGCAACAAAAACATACATCCTGTAGATGTAGATATCATCCTTTCAGCTTAGTAGAATATTTCTCCCTCTATCATCTTGCTTATGACTTATTCTGACTTTGTTGTTTTCTTCACAACTCTAGGCTACTCCTAAAGTGTGACCTTTCTCTGCATCAATATGTTAGATGTTCTTTGCAGCACACTTGATGCAGTGCTCCTAGCTTGACTAAGCAGCCTCAGTTAGGGGAAGGACCCCTAATTGACTTCTCAGGTATTCATGAGCTTCTCTAGGTAAAGCTTTAGTGAATATATCTGCTAATTGGTCCTTGGTATTCACATATTCCATGTTGACCTCTTTATCTTGTACCAATTCCCTCAAGTAATGATACTTGATGGCAATGTGTTTGGTCTTTGTGTGCATCACTGGGTTTTTAGAGATGTTGATAGCACTTGTGTTGTCACAGAAGATGACAACTGGTTCAGTGATTTCTTCTTTCGTGCCTACCAACAATTGCTTTATCCATATCAAATTTGAACAATTCACAGCTGTAGCCACATACTCAGCTTCAGTAGTAGATTGGGAAATGCAATTTTGTTTCTTGCTTGTCCAGGAAACTAATCTCTATCCAAGAAAGAAAGCTCCACCACTAGTACTCTTTCTGTCATCTATATTTCCTACCCAATCAACATCTGTATACACTCTCAGTTCAAATTTGTCATGGTTCTTGTAGTACAATCCATAGTCATTAGTTCCCTTCAAATATCTCATGATTCTTTTAACCACCATCATGTGAGTTTCCTTAGGATTGCCAGAAAATCTTTCCATAATCCCAATAGCTAATGCAATATCTGGTCTACTATGTATAGCATACTATAGTTTTTCGATCATAGATCTATACAAAGTCTGGTTAACTTCTATAGCATCATCATTCTTAGACAACTTATGTCTAGTAGCCATGGGAGTACTTACTGGCCTTGAATCTTCCATACCAAAGGTTTTTAGTATCTCATGAACATATTTAGACTAGGTGATGAAAATTCCTTTCTCCATTTGATATACTTGCAAACCAACAAAAAATTTAATCTCCCCAAACATACTCATTTCAAATTCAGTTTGCATTTCAGTTGAGAATTTCTTACACAAGGTATCTTGTCCACCAAATATAATATCATCTACAAAGATCTTGGCTAACAGGATTCCTTTACCTTCTTCATCTTTCATGTACAGATTGCTTGTGTCATTTGTTCTTGAGAATCCAATCTGTATTAGGTAGTTGTGCAATCTCTCCTACCATGCTCTGGGAGCTTGCTTTAGTCCATACAGTGCTTTATTCAGTTTGCAAACCATGTGTCTTTTGTTTGGATCAACAAATCCTTCTGGATGTTCAATATATACTTCTTCTTCCAATATACTATTTAAAAATGAAGACTTGACATCCATTTCGTATACCTTGAAATCTTTATAGGTAGCATATGCAAGCAGAGTTCTGACTCCTTCCAATCTTGCTATAGGGGAAAATATTTCCCCATAATCTATTCCTTCTTCTTGTGTGTAGCCTTTGCATACCAGCCCAGCCTTGTTTCTTGTGATTTGACCAAGTTCATTCAGCTTATTATGAAATACCCACTTTGTCCCAATGACATTCTTATCTTCTAGTCTTGGCACCAGAGTCCAGGTATCATTCTTCTCTATCTGGTCAATCTCTTCATTCATTGCTTCTATCTAGTCTTCATTTTCTAATGCTTCCTTTGTTGTCTTAGGCTCATATTCACATATTAAACATGTTGGATCTCTTGCCTTGCTTCTGGTCTAAATTCCAGTATCTTTATCTCCAATAATCTATTCAGGCTTGTGATGTCTCCTTACATATTGTGCTAGAATAGGTTCTGCTCTTCTTTCATTTGGCTCATCAGGTTCACCAACAAGATTGTCAAATTCAGCTTTTGAATGCTCGGCAACCTCTTCCTAATACTCAGTAGCTTCTTCCTATCGCTCGGCACATTCTTCTTCTCTCTTGGCATTGTTATCTTGATGCTCGGCATTGCTTACCTAAGACTCAGCATCAAGTGCAAGTCTGTCACTTGCCTCTTCTTCCTCTATATACACAAAAGATTTGTAATCTTCTGGTACTCCATTACTGTCAGCTTCATTTTTCTCTGCATACTCATCAACTTTGACATTCACACTTTCCACAATTTTGTTAGTGTTAGAATTCAAACACTTATAAGCTTTACTTTTTGTGCAATAGCCTAGGAATATACCCTCATCACTTTTAGCATCAAATTTTACATTCCTACTATCCTTCAATATGTAGCACTTACTTCCAAAAATTCTAAAGTACTTTACATTTGGTGCATACCCATGCCATAATTCATAGGGTGTCATTTTTGTACCTTTTTTTATCTGTACTTGGTTAAGAGTATAAATAGTTGTACTTACAACTTCTTTCCAATACTTCTGTGCAACATTTTTTTCAATCATCAATGTCTGTGCACAGTCCAAGATAGATCTGTTCCTTCTCTCTGCTATACTGATCTATGGAGAGTTCTAGGTGTAGACATCTATCTTTTGATCCCTCTATCATTGAAAAATAGATTAAACTCATTTGATGTAAATTCTTCACCTCAGTCAGATCTCAGACACTTCATGTTTTTACCTATCTCTTTTTCAACCTTAGCCACATATCACTTGAAAAATTGAAAAGCATCAGATTTTTTTTTTAAGAATATTACATGCATCATTCTAGTATAATCATCAACAAACAGGATAAAATATCTAGCACCACAATAGCTTTGTACACCCATCAGTCCACAAAGGTCAGTATGAACCAAATCTAATATGTTCTCAAAAGTAAAAGGTTTTTCTCTTGAAACTAGACTTAGTCATCTTACCCAACTGACATTCTTTGCACATTACATTCTTAGGTTTCTTCAATCTAGGTAGACCTCTCACTTTCTTTTTCTTGCTAATTTCTACCAGGTTATCAAATTTAACATGACATAGCCACTTATGTCATAACCAAATATCATCAAGTTGTGCAATCATACATGTTTCTTCAGATAGGTCTAGATAGAACAAATTACCTCTTGTTTGTTCTCCACTTCCAATCAGTTCACCTGTGGCATCAAATATTTTGGCCTTCCTGCGATGAAATTCCACTCGGTAGCTAGTGCTATTAAGCTATGCAACACTCAACAGATTATAATTAAGACCCTCAACCCAATAGGCATTTTCACAAGAGATCTTATCAGTCAGCTTAATCAATCCTTTTCCTCTAATAGGACATGGTGCATCATTTCCAAATTTCACACTCCTACCTTTATAATGGTTTAAGGTATCAAACTTACTCTTATCTCTAGGCATATGATGTGAACAACCACTATCAATAATCCATTTATCATTTTTGTTCACATAAGATATCAATGCAGTTTTCTCATCCTCATCAGATTCATCTTTCATTACAACATAGACAACCTCAATTTCAAGATCATCACTATCAGTGTCACTCTCTTCTTCAGCAATGTAGCAGGATTTCTTACCTTTCCCTTTGTAGTCTTTGTATCTTCGGTAACCTCTATCTTCTCATTTTTCTTTATGCTTGATGTCTCGTTCTTCATCCTTATTATCCCTGTCAGGACATCTAGCAGCTATATGACCAACTTTATTACATGAAAAACATATAATAGGGAGTTTACCTTTGTACCTTCATTTTCCCCTTTTCAGTCTTCTAGCCATAAGAGCTTCTAGATCCTCAAGTTCTTCATCAGATGTGCCACTGTCACTATCACTTTCACTTTCACTTCCACTGATGCATCTTTCTTTTTCCTTCTTTGACTTATTCAAAACCATTTGTGACTTAAAAGCATATTCAATACTACCAATAGTGAAATTATCATAGTTAGAAAGTTCAAAAGTAGTAAGCTTACCAACCAAACTTTCTAAAGTAAGGGCATTAGGAGAGT
Organism: Chamaecyparis obtusa; assembly: GCA_027943335.1. Lineage (NCBI taxonomy): Eukaryota > Viridiplantae > Streptophyta > Pinopsida > Cupressales > Cupressaceae > Chamaecyparis > Chamaecyparis obtusa. The sequence continues at coordinate 96,894 of BSBK01001804.1, read as the reverse complement.
TACATCTAGATTCTTGGATTGCAAAAATTTTGATTGCACAAAGATAGGATGCAGAGTTCTCAATACTTTTCCTATTACAGTTTCATCCTCAATAGTTCCATTTGCTCCTCTAATAGCATTTACTACTTTTATTCTACCAAAATATTGTGCAATATTCTCACCTTCTTGCATTCTTATTTCATCAAATTTACCTCTTAGGCTCTCAACTATTTCTCTTAACACATTCACATCACCTCCATAAATGTTTGCAAGGGTGTCCCACATTTGTTTTGTAGTACAATAGTCTTTGATGTCTTCAAATTTTGGATAACTTAGGGTAGACACAATCTCCAACATTTCTTGGTTGTGCTCTTGTTTAGCTTTCATTTCCTCGGCAGTCAGAGGTGTAGCAGGTGTGACATAATCATGCTCAATGTAATACTTAGCAAAATCACCAATACTAGCCAGATGTAGCTTCATCAAACTTTTCCATGCAGGAAAGTTTTCCTTATTCAGCTCTAGTACCTCCTTCTTATACATCTTGATCATTTACTTCAAGTACCTTCAAACTTGTTCTTTGTAAGCACCAAGATCTCTGATACCAATTGTCAATATGACTTAGAAAAATAGAGGGGGGGGTGAATCAGTTGTTCTCAAGTCCAGATGTATAAAAACAAACTTTAAACTCTTCAACAAATCAGATCTAATAACCAACACCTACTCGGTCATTACTGATTGCATAACAAAAACATATAATAGTGCAGTCCACTTATCCAATAGCATCTAACTTGTAAAACATAGAAATGTTCAAACCAAAACATTCACACAAGTATCAACACTAGGATTTATAGTGGAAACCCAATTTGGGAAAAACCACTTTGTAACATGTTACTATTATGTTCACTCTTCTCAAGTGAGCTCGGTGAAAATCCAACCCTATCAAAGGTTACAAACACACTGTTAGGTGTGACCCGGTTAAAGGATTTAAACCACTCTGTTAAAAGTGTGCCTTGTTATAGGACTTACATACACTCCATTAGAATGCAACCTTGTTCAAAGGATTTATACCTATGACTGTTAGGTCAACCTCTGTTAAAGGGATTTTGACTATTACAATGGTTAGAAAGTAGCAGTAATATTGATCTGAGAAACATACAACTCACTTTGCAAATATCAGATCCAATTCTGTATAGATATGTTGGCTTACTGACTATGAACCTTTTCCATCTCCATTACTGATCTACTCGGAACCCTTCAAGCGATCACAAAACTTCTCCTTCAGCCTTTTCTGCTTAAACAGTCAATAACATCAACAATACTTCTAGCATCCACTTCTTTCTCTCTATATATCTTCAACCTCTCTCTTAGGTTTCCTTAACACTACCTCTTTTAGGTTAATACATCTTTTTCCACTTAATCTCCTTCGTAGATCTTAGGGTTAGGTCAGATTCATTGAATCCATCCTACATTATGTTCTTCAGCTATCCTTTTAGAAATATCTCAAATCTTCTTAAAGATTTACAATAAAACATTTTACAATGCATTAAATGCTTTCATACAATCAATAAATAAAGTCAACACATTTTACATAATCCAAGAATTCAACGATGTCAGCTGAAAATCTGAATCCTTCATCAAATGCAAAATACTGACGCTTGGTCAATACTGTGTCCAACTTCTCAGTCTTCTCTAGAAAGCTCGGTCACCACATAAACTATTTCCTCAGCTAACATAATCTTCCTCAGCAATTAACTAGTGTTTAGTCAACACTAATTTTACTTGGCATTCACTAGCTCGGTCGACACAAACAACACTTGGCTTAAACTAGATTTCTTCACTTTTGCTCAGTTAAGCCTACCAGTTTAGTCTTCATTCTTACTTAGATAAACAATACATTGTCTTATCATTGTGCCACACAATCAAGTACTCATTGAAGTATTAATATAACTCAAACTTTCCTTAGGTGCTATTGTTACCAACCTTGCCTATCCCCTTAGCAACACTCAAATAGATATAGTACTTTCTTAAATAGAAATAGCCTTACAAGTTAAGGTTTTACATCAATGACAATACAAGTTTCCAACATATCCATGCACATTCAGAAAAGCAGTTAAACTCTAAATCAATAAATCAATTCAATTTGTTATCTTTTTGAACTCAACATCTATTTCAATTTAAAAAGTGATCTAAACTTCTTATTTGAGTTAAAAACCTGATTTTGCATGATTTTGTGAGTTAACTAATTATGATTTCTTGATAACTCAAAAATCAATCTGATTTAATTAGGGAGAGATTTTTGGCTTTCCATGAGCCCTCAAAAATCTTGGATTTCTATATAAACAAGGCTCAGCCCTTCACAAAAGATTGTTGATCCTTCTTTCAACTGCGCTTTCAATTACTTGGAGAATTGAGCTCTTGCGAACAGGTGATTGTGAGATTTTTTGCAATTTCCATTCATTTTTTTCAATCCATTTTCATAGCATTTCATAGCATTGATAGATTCAATTACATTCATTTCAATTTTAGATCAAGTTTCATATCAGTTTTTCATCATATTGCATAGAAAATCCAAAAATATAGATTAAGCTGCATTCATTTTCATCCATCTTTCATCATTTTAAATCCTTCATTTAGGTATTGCATTGTCACTGGTCTCGGTCATAATCTGAGAATATCAAACTCATACCTACTAGAAGGTAGTAAATTGCTTGGTTAGCTATATTATTTTCATTTGTAGATTTCTTGATTTGCTAACCTCTAATATTTTACTGAAGTATTGTGTCCACAGCTAGGTACAAAATTAACACGCACATTTCTAGCACCCACCGTGGGGCCCTGCAACGGGTTTCCATTTTGATTTTATCAATTTTTTGACAATTTCATTCAAAGATTCAAATTTTTAATTTTTTTTCTCCATACGACTTCGTACAACATTTCAGAAAGTTGTATCAAAGTTCTCTGGTTGTCGTATGACAAATGACATTCTGGATTGTCATATGTGTTGTTACGAAGTGTCATTTGGAAGCTAAATTGTTGTATGACAACTAACCCATTGTCGTATCATTTCTAAAAAGTCATATGAGAAGGTGTAGAAACTCGTACGAGTTTTGATGCCAATTTTGCATAGTAGTATCATATTTTTTAGTAGTTTTTGGAAATTTTGATTTCGGATTTCTACTTACAGCTAATGCTAACGATTGATATTTGTTGTTTTTGATCATTTTTTCTCATGGAAAAGCTCAATAAAAATAAAAATAAGGTAAAATCTACTAAGCGTGTTGCTTTGGATCTAAGGTATTTCACTACATCTCTATAACATTTCAATTTTGGGAAATAAAATGAACCTCTCATGTGTTTGGCTTGAGTGTTTCTTGCTTTCATAGATCACACATTCATTTTTTCTCTAAAGGAAACAAGGAACCTAGATTTGTTTTCTTGCATATATGTCGCACATAGTAATTAGGCCCTATGAACACTATTTGTGGTGTTCTTGAGAGAATGGGCTTCATTTTCTTGTTTTACATGTGAAGCTCTTCTTGAAGATAGATCCCCTTGTAGGTAGGGAAGGATTTTTTATCATCTCATGGTCTTACTTGGTTTTGTCTTCAATCTTTGATGGTACATTTTCTCTTGGACCCACTTAGAGAGATCAATAGTCATTTTTGTTGACATATGAACCTTGGTGAGGTGGTTTCAATTTAGCGTGTCAATCAATCTGCTTGTTATGTTTGGGTGAGGTGAAGAGGCTAGAGGATTATGCTTTGTTCCCTTTTTGGGTGCATCAGAAACTCAGAACCTTGAATTTGAGCTAAGTCCCTAGGTGGTCCATTTTGTGAGTCTTCCTTATTAGAGAGGGTTAACTATATTGGACATTCCCTTTATTGGGTAAACCATGTGGATGAAATCTCAAGCGGTAATAGCCATTTTTGATGTGGTAGTAACAACCACTATATAAATGTCCTTGTGGAAGAAATCTCCACAGGTGTAGTTTTTTTTTGGGTTGTCAGATCTCCTCAGCATCTCTGATTGATTAAATTCTCAGAATGTGTCAAAACCCTGATGTGCCTAGATTGGATTTTGCCCTCTTGAGATTGCAAAAGTTGTAGAGTTGACATTACTATGAACCATAGTGCAGTCAACTTTTTATTTTCTAGGACTATGTGCGTAACTGCAAAAACATTTTGAGAACATACACAAGTAGAATTCTTAGGGAGTAGAATCATAAGTCACTATTCTTGTTCATGTGCAGGGTTCCTTTGTCCCTTGCTCATTATTTGAAGACAAATGTTTTCTTGAAATCCCTAATTTTTGTCTTGTGTGCCTAATCCATGATAAAAATCTGTTAATGTGTCTAGTCGGTCATTTAAAATGAACAAACCCAGCCATCAAAATCAACCAACAATCTGAAAACTTTGCAAAATCTGAAGAAAAAATCCTTTCTGGTGTCAGTTATCATCTTGGGAAAACAAAAGTTGTATGAGTTTTCAAATTGTCATTTCAGAACCCCTAGAAACTTGTACGATAACTTGTACTTTGTCGTATGACTGTTGTCAAAAAAACCCAAGCAAAATTGAGTACTAGAGTCGATTGTCGTACAAGTTTTTCAAATTGTCATATCAGACCCCACCTTGACTCGTACAAGCCTAGATAAAGTTGTACAAGAGTTGAGTCAAAGTTGTCAGAAAGCCTTCAATTTTTTTAGAAAGTCAATCATTGTAGTCAACCACTAGATTCTGTCAGAATATTCACTATGTCAGGAACAGAGAAGAAAAAGCATAAAAATACAATTCATTTTCCTAAAGTGGTCTCTTGATTTTGATCTAGCCTTATGATTTATCGATTTGAATCCTATCTCATCTTGTGTCAAAACCTTGTCAAAATCATCTTCAAATTCAATCCTCAAAATAGCTAAGTGTTTGAACTCATATTCGATATCCTTTGGGTGTCTACCCATATATCTAGGGCACAGTATCCTACACTTACAATCTTTCATCAATCAACCAATCCAATCTTGACAAGGTTGCATCGTTCAATTTTCCTAAATCAAGTCATTCATCAGTTGTCTTAAACTTACTCTTCTAATTCACTTGAGGTTAATGGTGGAAACCAGAGCTTCCTCACATATAAATCCTAGAGAAGAACCAAAATTCTCACCTTTATCTTCTTATGTTGTTCAATCCATTAATAAACCTTACGATACAACTCATTATGAAGAAGACGCTCTAGGTAATCTACATCTGAAAGAAGGTTATTCTAATCCTCCTCAATCAACTCACAGAGGTAATTAATCAACTCCACATCAAACAATCCCCAAGAGTCCTCACAACACCACAATGTCTCAAGGAGGAGAAAACCAAGGCTCCCAAGGTCACCACTCTAATCATGGTGGAGATCCCAAACCAACACCCTCTGAAATTAAATGATATAGAAATGATGATTCCTTTCTAAAAATGATGAAACATTTCTTGCAAGAACAAAAAGAGGCCTATTTCTTACACCTAGCTCAACAAGGAGCCAAGCTTCCTCAAGACTTTAATGTCGATAATATCATCACACAAGAGGAAGAAACTCCCATCACAACCATGATGAAACAGATGCATGACATGCAAGTTAAACTCAACAAGCTGGAAAAAGGGAAGGAACCTAAAGAATTCTCTATGGAGGCTCTATGCCCTTTTCCATTTGATAAAAACTTGTACATGCCACCATTCCCAAAAAGAGTGGAGATACCAAAATATGACAAATACGATGGAAAATATGACCCCCAAGATCATGTTAGAGAATTTTGTACTCAATCCATGGAGTTTATGCATGAACCAACCTACTTAATGCATCTTTTCCCACGATCTCTGGGAGGAGCAGCCATTCATTGGTTCTCCAAAATGCCTCAAACTATCAAAACCTTTGATGAGATAATCAAATTATTCTACCAACAATACTCCTACAATATTCAACATCCGATCACCGTGATAGACATTTGCAATCTGAAGAAAAACTCAAGAGAACCCTTCCTAACCTTCCTCAAATGATGGAGGAAGAAGTTTTCACTCTATGCTCGACCTATTCTAAAAATTGAAAAACTCAAGATCTTCATCAACAATCTGATTCTGGAACTCAATTATCATTTGCAAATTTAGAATCATACTTCTTTTGAGAAAATGGTAGAAAATGCCATAAAGATTGAAAATGTGCTTGCTCTTAAGGGAGATATATCGCTTAACAAAGATAGCAAGTATGAATCAGGTTCTAGTTCCAATAACAAAGATAAAGTCAAATTCTAGAACAAGAACAAAAATGTCATAATAGATGGTGTTGTCGATCACATCAGTGCTCCATCAAAGGCACCCGCATTCAATCTCACCATTGGCACCCAGGCCATAAAATCTTTTGAATTAAAGGCATCTGAATCTTCTAAAAAGTCTAATGACTATAAACCATGGGTTACAAAACCAAAGTGCGAGTTCACTCCTTTGGGTGAGTCCTTAGAATCTTCCATGAAAACACTATTGGCAAACAAAATCATCACATTACCTAAGATAAAACCATATGATCCTGAAGTCAAGCCTAAATGGTGGAAAGAGACCAGTTTCTGTGACTTCCATCGAAACAAGGGTCATAAAACCAATAACTGCATGCGCTTGAAGCATCTCATACAAGAAAAAATTGATGATGGATTATTTGTAATTGACAACCATAAAACCAACAATGATCATACGGCATTCACAGAACCATTTTCGAAGCATTCTCAAGGAGATTCATCTTCTAAGCTTAACATGGGTGCTAAAGTCAATTACACCTACTCTAGAAACAATGTTGTCATAAACATGGTTGAACCATGCCTATCTGAACATTGCAATGTCATCACCATTGTAAGAAGAGATAGAGATAATCAATCAGCAAATGTAGTAACTCAATCACAAGCTTAGGTACATCTACAAGGACAAAACTCAGGTTCATTAAATGCCCCTAAGGTGCCTTTTAATCTTTCATCTGCTTCTAAATAGAGGGCTGCCTCAAAATCATCCAACCCTAAAGATACAAGGGCAACATCATACAATATTTTCCAACAACTCTACCATACCAATGCAAAAATATCCATGTTTGAGTTGCTTCGAATATCTCCTGCTCATAGGGCTATTCTTGATAAAGCTCTACTTGGTTCCAATGTTCCTGACAATATTGATTTAGATAGATTTTAGACTATGGTTGGTCATCTGATATCACCCCATTATACCTCCATTTCAAAGGAAGATGACAATTCACTGAGTCATCCGCATAACCAGACCTTGCACATTGAAGTCTTAATCCAAAACCGTTGTGTCAAACATGTGTTGATAGATGGAGGCGCTAGTCTAAACATATGTTCCTACAAATTGGGCACACAATTGGGATTGTCAAAATATGCTATTGATACTAAAAAGAAGATAACCATAAAAGCATATGATGAGCAAGAAAGATCTTCCAAGGGAATGATTGTACTACCTATTAGAATAGGACCAATTATCAAAGACATTACCTGTCAAGTTTTAGATCTTCCATTGGCCTACAACATTCTTCTAGGGAAACCTTGGATACATGAAATGCAATCTATTCCATCAACATACCATCAATGTGTGAAATTTCCTTATGATGGAGTAGAGGTAAAAATTTAAGCTAACATATCTACATCTTGCAATGCCTTGAAAGAGAGTGTTGACAAACTTGTTCCTCATAATAGGGAATCTTCCACTGAGCAAACAGATATAGCATCAACATCCAAAATGGAAGACATTGCCAAAGAGGTCAAAATCAAGGACACGAGCATGGGAGAATATACTATGGAACCAGTCCTATCTCTAACATCTCTCCATGTCTCACCTAAATCTTATGGCCAATTTTTAAAACAAACAAAACAAGCATCTAAAGAACCTCAAGCTATCTACAATGGAAGTTTTGTCACAGAGCAAGTGTCTAAGAAAGAGTTTGAAGAGGATGAAGTTGTGCTTTCATGGCTATACAAAGATGATTCTCAATCTAAATTAGTTCAAAAATGTGACTCCAAGTCAAACAAGATTTCTTCAAAGTCATATGGACCAGGTCACAAACTCATGTCTAAAATGGGATACATAGGAAAAGGACCTCTAGGAACAAGAGGCAAAGGAATCATACAACCTATTAAACATTGTGGGAGAACAAATAAGGAGACTAAATGAATTGGATATCATAAGAAGCCCTTCCACCTAAGTAGTAACTTGGCCCATGTCCTAGAACAGATAAGTCCAACAATAGAAACTCATTTAAAGGAAGAAACACAACAATCAAATAGTGATGATCTAGACACCACTGATCTTATTCCTTGTGCACGTTTACCTCAAAACATACTAGATCTTCTTAAGGATGAAGAGAAACCTAAGGAGAATATCAATGTAGTAGATACACAAGAACCTACTACTGAACAAGAACAAGGTAAAACTCTCACAATAGCTGAACATTTGGGATACAACAATGATTTTGAGATAGACTCCCATGAATATGAATTTCGCTCAAAATCTGAAGGTAATCCTACTTGGGGGATTCATCCTGACTTTACACATGTTCTCAGATGTCCCAAAGGTCTAGATGAAGAATCAGAGGATGAATCAAATGACTATGAATGGGGAGTTATTCCAAAAGAAGATGAGCTTATCATTGAAAAACACATTGATGTCATTCACCAATATTCACCTAAATCCGACGTGAGTCTAGAGTGAAATGATGAACTTCACGAGTCTGATCCACCTACTACTGAAGTGGAATCCAATAATGACATTGAAATGATTTGTGAACTAAACATTCTGAGTAGTAATATCACCTTTGAATTTGAGATTCCAATTAGAACCAATGATGACAACACTGTATGTGTAAACACCATTTCCCAATCCTCCCCTATGTTGACTATCCAACATCCAGAGCTTGTTGACCAAACATCTACAGATCCAAACCAAGATATCCACACCTTTCAAACTAACTACACTATTGCCTGCTACCTCAATGTAGTGGAACCTATGAAAACTTCCATTAGTGAACCTAGTGATAGCATGATAGAGTTGGATATCAAATATCTCAGTCTGAAAAACAAAAGTAAAAAGAAAAAGAGTTCTGAAGGTGAAAACCACTTTGTGGCAGTCTCAGAACCTAAAATAGTAAAAAAAAATGATGTATCTGAAGGTGAAAACCTCCTTGAGGTGCCTAAGGATGAGATATTGGATGTCCTTCTAAGTCATTTACAAGACAGATCTCTAGTATTGATAGAACCAACTCAATCTATCAACTTGGGTACAGCAAAGGAACCACAACTGAGTCATGTAACATAATCCCTATTAGAGGAAGAGAAACAAGCATTTACCAAATTCTTAACAGAGAATAAAATCAACTTTGCATGGAAATATTCAAATATACCAGGGTTAGATCCTAATCTCATCATGCATCATCTCTCCATAGCTCTAGGATTCAAACCTTTCAAATAGAAATTGTGAAAGATGCATCCACATGTTGCACTCCTAGTCAAAGCCAAGCTAGAAAAGTTACTAAAAGCCAGATTTATCTAGGTCATAGATTATGCAGAGTGGATCTCAAATATAGTTCCAGTTTCAAAACCAGATAAATCTATAAGAGTGTGCACAAACTTCAGAGATGTAAACAAAGCATGCCCTAAGGATGATTTTCCACTACCAAACATTGATATGATAGTGGACATGATTGCGGTCTTTGAAATGCACTCTTTAATGGACAGTTTCTTTGGATACAACCAAATCAAAATTTCTCCAAAAGATCAAGAGAAAACAACTTTTACATGTGCATGGGGTACCGTCTATTGGAATGTCATTTTATTTGGTCTTAAGAACATTGGTGCTACCTATTAATAAGCTATGACATATATCTTTCACGATATGATGCATCGAACCATGGAAGACTATGTTGGTGACACCTTAGCTAAATCAATGATAAGATTTGAACATCTAAATGACTTAAGTAAAATACTAGATAGAATGGAGAAGTTTAGTCTCAAAGTGAACCCTAAAAAGTGTACTTTTTGTGTCAGTCCTAGAAAACTCCTGGGCTATATTGTTTCAGAGAAAGGCATTGAAGTAGATCCTACTAAATTCAAGGCTATCATGGAGATGAAACCCCCTAAAAATATCAGTCAAATGAGAATCTTACAAGGAAGGGTGCAATCAATTAGGTGTTTCATATCTCAGCTAGCAGATATATCACAACCTTTCACAAAGACATTACATAAAGGTGTGACCTTTGCATGGAACGAAGAGTGTGAAAAGAACTTCAATAACATCAAGAAATATTTGGAAAATCCTCCTATTTTGATACCTCCTATTCAAGGGAATCTATTGATTCTATATGTCTCCACTATAGATACATCACTGGGGGCATTACTAGCACAACATGATAAAAATGAGAAAGAGAGAGCTATCTAATATATCATCAAAACATTGGTAGCTTATGAGAAGAAGTATTCCATGATTGAGAAAGCTTGTCTAGCTGTGATCTTTGCATCATAGAAATTGATACATTATATGTTGGCTCATACAACACAATTGATAGCTAAGATAGATCCATTGAAATACTTATTGAGTAAAGCTTCCCTCACAGGTAGATTAGCTAAATGGGTGATGCTATTAAGCGAATTTGACATAGAACATATTGAAAGAAAAGCTATTAAGGGCCAAGTCATTGTAGATTAGTTGGATGAAGCACCAATTTTTGATGGTACACCATTACAGATGGAATTTCCTAATTCATCCATCATACACATATCTTCTAGGACTTGGCATATTTTCTTTGATGGATCTTACACACAAAATGGATCTGGAGTAGGCATATTGTTCATAACATTGCAAGATTACTCAATACCTAGAGAATTTAGAATAAAATTTCCTTGCACAAACAATATTGTTGAATATGAAGTTCTATTTAATGGCATGAAGATAGCAATTGAGTGGCGAGTGATAGAGTTTCACATTCATGGAGACTCATAGCTAGTCATACACCAAGTCAATGATGTATACCAAACAAAAGATGAGAAACTAGTTCCATACAAATACATGGTTGATGACTTTAAGAAGTATTTCATCTCAGTCACTTTTGAGAAGATTCCTAGAATAGAGAACAAGGTTGTTGATGCTATGGCCACACTATCATCTCTACTATAGTAGCCCAAACATGAGCTACATTATGAGTTCCTAGTGGAAGCACTACCATTTCCTATATATGATTCCCTCGAAACCCACATGATCTACACTATTGTTGGTCATGATTCTTCCAGATACAAACACCTTTTCTCCTACCTTCAAGACTAAATCATTCCTGATACCTTCAACCACCATGAGAAATGATACCTTATCCAAAATACATCGCGGTATGTCATCATAGGTAATGATTTGTACAAACGGAGTCTAGATGGTACACTTCTTAAGTGTTTAGAATGTGAAGAGTCTCAATGAGCATTAGAGGAAGTCCACAAAGGTATATGCAGATCCCATTCCAACGGTTTAACACTAGCTCAAAAAATTATTAGGGTTGGGTATTATTGTCCTAAAATAGAAAAAGAGGCTATCAAATATGCTAAGAATTGTTAGAAATGTCAAGTCCATGGAAACTTGATCCATTCACCAAGGAGAGATATTATTCCCTTTACTACATAATGACCTTTCCAACAATGGGATTTTGATCTTATAGGGGCTATATATCCACATTCTTCCAATGGACATACTTATATTATTATACCTGTAGACTATTTTACAAAATGGGTAGAAGTAGTTGCTTTGACTCAAGCAACTGGCAAACAAATTTCAATGTTCATTCTAAACTATATCATTTGTTGGTATGGAATTCCACATTCTATAATCATAGATAATGGTGGCCAATTCAAGATTAAGGACTTAGAGTCCTTGTGCTCTAAATTCAAGGTTACACAACATTGGTCATCCATATACTATCCTCAAGGGAATGGGCAAGCAGAAGCATCAAACAAAAATTTGTTGAAGATCCCACATCGCACAATCAACAAGATAGGAAGAGACTGGTATCTCATGATTAATCCAGCTCTTTGGGCCTACAAAACAAGTATCAGATTGCCCACTGGGGCTACACCATTCACTTTAGTTTATGGGTCTGAAGCGGTACTACCTATTGAGGTTGAAATCCCATCACTAAGAATCAAAATTTGTGGTCTAGTAACCGATGATGATTATAGAGTGTCTAGGTTGCAAGAACTTGAACTATTAGATGAGTGCAGCCAAGATGCATATGATCATATTAGAGTATATCATAAGAGAATGTCTAGAGGCTATAATAAGAAAGTCAAACATAGAAAATTTAAGGTTAGGGATCTAGTCTTGAGAGAAAATCCCAAAAATCAATCCCATTGAGAACGCAAGGGGAAGTTTGAACCCAACTGGATGGGTCCCCCTTGTTATCACTGCTACTGTTGGCTCTGGAGCCTATCAACTCTCAATGACTGAAGGAGAATAGCTCTGAGAACCAATCAACATTCTCCATCTGAAGAAATTCTATGCCTAAGACATTCAGTCTATGTAAATGTCCTAAAAAAATCATAAAATTCAGAAAAAGTCCTGAAAAAAAGATCATCCTAGTGAAAACCTAGCAATAGGCACCTTGATGTATCACAAAAAAATTGAAAAAATGAAAAATACAAAAAAAAAAAAAAAAAAAAAGTGCCTTGGTGAAAACCTAGAAATAGGCACCTTGGTAGCAAAAATAGAATCTCTACCAAGATGGTGAAAACCCAGCAAACGGGTGCCACTTGTTCAAAAATGCTCCATCTATCAGTGCAATCTTGGTATTTCCCATCTTTCAGTCTGCTTTAATTTGTATATATCTCCCAGTTTTCTTTCGCATAATGTTTTCAATAAAGTCAATCTAAGCACCATCCAACAAAAGTGTCAGTATCCTATCAATGTTCCAAACTTGGGGGCAATCAATGTCATATCCTAAAGCCCTTAGTATCTTAAGATGAGTCACTTCCATTCAAGGTCTTTCCAAATCTATGTCTGAGTTAGTCAATATGTCTCCTCACCAGGATAAAATTTTTCACCTTACAACAACAACACAAACAACAACAAATTGAAAACAATCTTTGTGACATGCTTAAATCTTTTTGTATGCTAACTGATTCACATTGAGATTTTTGCATATTTTGTCCCCTCAAGCTCCTTGATGATGTCCTTCATAGGATTTAGAGAGTGGTGACTGGGGGCATAATCTTTTATTTGTTTTCTGCTTTGAGTGAAAATCTAATAACTTTGGAAATTTTGGATTAATTGGTGTCCACTATAAGTGCCTCCATCATGTATTGGATGGCCATATGTACCTCACCCATTGATACATAGATGCTTCAAGGAATTTTGATCTAAATTTGTCTTTTTGAGTGATTTCTACTTCTCTATTATGAAACATGTTGGTACCCAAGGATGTGAATGATAAAGGGTCACTACGGGTAAATTCACATGAGAATGAGAATGATCTCTCCTTTGCTTGGTGTGTTTTTCCGCAATGCATATTCAGGTCATCACAACATTTATGTTCTAATGCTTATACAAATTGCAATATCAAAATGGACATGATATTCAGGTCATCCTAGCATTTATGCCTTGGTGCTTATATCTAAATATGATATAACAAAATAAAAATCAGTATTCATATGTTCATGGTTGCCTAACTAGTGAACATTGTATTGATTTATCTGGTTACCTAATAAATATTTAGTGATGAAAAAGACCAACACATGATCAGTTACTAAGTCCTAGGTCCTAGGTCTACATTTCATTTCGCACTTTGCATAGTTGCATTTATCTCATGATTTCAAATTGAGCTTGATGCTTAATGATTCTCCAAAACTATGCTAAACATGAAACAAGGACTAAGTATCGCATGGAGGTCTCCTTAATAGATCAGCAAGTAGTCACCATCCTAGATTAAACATCTATTCTGACAAATGACTGAGCACTTGTCTTCATCATTACCTACAAAATATATCATGTGTATCACTACATTACATTACATATCATGATCATTCCATAAATCCATTTGCATACATACATGTGCATCCATCTACCATAAGCATAACATCTACATTTTCCATCTATCATTGCATTGCATAATCCATACATTTGAAAGTAAACATTGCATTTCATATTCCATACATTCTATGCTAACACATAAAACATTTGCATCACATGATATAATACTCATAAACAAAATGACAAGTGCATATGAAGTCACAACCCAAAATGATCTCATATATATATATATATATATATATATATATATATATATATATATATATATATATATATATATATATATATATATATATATATATATATATATATATATATATATCAAAAATTAGGATAATTATAGGGGTGCACTACCGACACAATATATAAAATAATGAGCTCGACTGATCTATCGGATATGATTAATGTATGGACAAAAATGACAAAAACATGAGAACACTATGATAGATCAATTGTCTGCCTGGTCCTCAACATCTGGTTCTTCTCCTCGATAGGTGCATCTGGTGGTGGGTTAGCCTGTGGTGCTCTAGCTCCCTCAGAAGAGAGCATATACTCAGAATATGATGGCACTCTTTGCTCAGTAGGTACCCTTGAATAATAAGTAGAAACATAATATGAGGCTCGACTCATCTGATGGATCACCTCAGCCTGTAGTCATCTCACATCAACCTCCCACTCTCGTACCTATCTCTCAGATACCTTAAGCTAAGCCTCCACTATGGTGCTATGTAGCCTCATATCTCATAGTTGTTGTTGTAGTCACCTAATGACATCTTGTGGCATATGTCTCAATCCAGGATCTACCTCAGTTGCTACTATCTTTGCCTCCTCCATAGGCTAATCTATACTATCCTCAATGCGCGCCTTACGGCATCAAACCTCTACACCTAAATAAAAATTAGCATCTATAGCATGTGTATCATCTGCACCACCAACATCCTGATGAGCACCTAGTACCTCATTTACACTAACAACTACACCTAGGGTCTCACCCTCACCTCTAGTGTATCACCATTGCAACACTACTGGCCTAGCTACCGATGTACTCTATCCTCAAGGTGGCCTCATCTACCTAGATGTTCTGGGTGGTGTCATCAATACTACATGTGGTCAAGGAGGAATAGGCTGAACTACTGGGATCTGTACCTCTCCATCTCTGGCCTCTACCCATAGGGGCACCTGTGACATCCTCTGCATCCTCCATCATGGGAATGTTCTTTGTCAAGTTTGAGAATCTCCTGATGGGATTCTCTGCTAACCAAGCCATGAATGCATTTGTCACTCCAACATCCAAGATCTACACCCTATAATCATAGTCACAGCTGATATATCCCCTGTAATCCATGTTGCACTTTGCATAAGATAGTCGAGGTGACTATCCAAGTTCGAGCTCTCATACCATCTGAGCATAAGAAGTAAAGTAATGAGGAACATCTTGAATGATATCATACTATCTCCATACCCAGGTAATCAGAAAATGCTCCAAAATAGTAGAAGATCAGCCAATCAGAATCCAACTCTGGAAGAGGTATCCAAACTGAGCACGAGAGGTAGGCCATGCCTCTACCTATAAATATGGCCGCCAGGTAACAATAGTCATATCATCAAGCACACATCTCTAGTACTTGGTCCAGCCCATCGTGACCTACATGATATAGCCTGAATATCTGTATATCATAGGCTCATGTGGTTAACGCTCATCTCCACCTATTGGCCTACAGATAGAGATGTGCTCCTTGGCCCAAATTTATAATACAAGGACACCTAATGCAAATTATTTTGCCTCATGATAGATGATCTCATGCATCTCAAAAAATATGTGTGTAAGAAGACACTAACCCCAACCAAGCTTAGCAAGAGTAGCCATCAATCGCTCTACCATAGGGGCCTAGCCCATCAGAAGACCACACTGTTGTCGATCTAACATGATGATCCCTCTGATCATCCTAGCTATAATGTACTCCAATCAGTGCATCTATTTGTACCATTGCACTAGGGTCTCCTAGGAGATCTATTAAGTGATCTTCTCATCAGCACTGAACAATGATCTAAATGCAACTAGACATGTGTTACCTGAACTAATGTAGTTTGGGTGAGGGCCATGAAATGGTATCCATAGAATCCTATACATGTCCTTAGGAGCCACAGTGAGCTCCCCTATTAGGATATGAAAGGTCTACATCTCAGAATGAAAATGCTCTACAAGTACAGTGATCAGCCCATGGTTTACCTAAATGTCAGGTAACCGAATCAAATAATCAAAGCCACAAGCAACTAAGTGTACTCTTAGTGGATTAGGAAGTGCTACACATAACCTCTGAGTAGTTGAATGTGAGATTATTACATGAATTTTAGGAAAGACAACCTACATAGCACAAAATAGGGTAACCTATCAGTAACTTGGTCAAAAATTAGGCTTGATGCACAGAAAATTAGAAATTGACAACTTCAGAAGGTGCATTAATGACTAAGAAATCAAAAAAGTCTAAATTTTGACCTAAGGACATGAAATTTGGTCACTATTTTTCATATGATTTTTTAGACTGGCACCAAAACTCATACGAGTTATGGCAAGGTCTCATACAACATTTTATGGATATACGAGTTTTGGATAGTTCTCATAGGACACATAAGGGACCCAATGAAATGTCATATGACATTTGGGTCCTCTTCATACGAGTTACACATGTAACCCATGCGACTCTAAAAGTTGGACTTAAAAACTCATACGAGTCTTGGTAGACTATCGTACAAGTCTTCGTGAAGCAAAAATAAAAAAGTTGAAAAAATGTGTAAAAAAAATTTTAAATGCATAAAACATGGAAAATTTTGAATGTAGGACAGGCACAGAGGTCCACTTACCAAGTTTCCATACTGGCGAGGTCACTCATACCATTGGTTGTGCTCAAAATGATGAAAGGACTGGGACTTGCATCTTCACTTAGAGGGCTCCACAAGGCTCACAAAAGACAAAAGTGAAAATGATTTGAAATGACCCTTTTGGCCCTTATATAGGTTTTGACCTAATTTTTCAAAGTGCTCCATTTTCCATGAAAATAGCACTCCTAGCTAATTTCGACATTCTGAAACCATTTTTGAGATCAAAATTAAAATTTGAGATTGTTTACTTTGTCAAAATCATGATTTAAAATTTTCAAAACCAGGATGGTCGACTGCTTGCATAATCAACCTTCTAAACATTATTGAAATCCATAATTCAACTTAACTGATTATCTCATATCAAACTATCAAAATGTCAACTTGGTCAACCATGGTCAACTCATGGTCAAACCTAGTCAAACTTGGTCTTCAGGACCTCCAAACGATGTAGAATGCATCTCCAGACATGCATAACCACTTCTATAATCGATTAACATGCTTCAACAATCTCTCAACGCTGACTTTCTTTTCAGATTTTGATTTTCATCCCAAAGGGGGCATGGTATTGCACATCATTAACTAATTTTGTCAATCAATTTTTCTTTAGTGATCAAGACAGCAACCACGTCTAGTTATTGATTCATCAAAGTCCTCGTTGCTTGGGGCACATCACTTGGGGCATATCAGATATATCAAGATCCATATCAATCTGGTGTTCTATCACAAACTTGTAAACCATATCAGCTCTCTGTAACCATCGATTCATTAGTGTTATTTCCTTGGTTCTTCATAACTGAAGGGTTTAGATTTGACATCCTTTTGATTCCTTTGAACAATCAGGTCTGGAGTCAGGATAGTCATTTCTTCGTAATCATAAGGTTCAGAATTAGGCATTTTGACACTTCTTCATAATCACCAGTTCATTGTTGCTATAGTTAACATCATCTTGATTCTTTGGTCAATAAGGACCTGAATCACCAAATCTTCAAAATCAATCAATTGATTTCTGTCTCAGAATCGGTTAATCTTTCAGGATCAGTTTCTCCACCACATAACTGAGTCTACATCATCATCAAACATAGATTAATATTTGAACCATTGCACTTCGCACAGTAATTCAAAGAGGGGCAAAATGTAATACCCCAAAAATGGGCTATAGGACCATTGATCTCCTACATCGAAAAATTGATCGAAATCAACACAAAATTCCTAACCAAAGGCACATCTACGCATCAAATCATCGAAACCCTAATCGATTCTATCTAAATTCTACATCGAGGAATATTTCCTAAATATTCCTAATTTATCCTAATTGTCTCCTAACTAAATATTATTTGGCGATAATGATATTCTTTTATGTATCCTAAATTTGATTAATTGAATATGATAAATATTTAATTAATTTGACCTAATTTTGCCACTTAATCATTTAATTAGATTTAATTCTATTTATTCCTAATTAATGTTATTTAATTTTGACAATAAATCAAAAATCCTACGAATAATTGATTAAATTCTTATTTAATTAATTAAATCGAGTTGTCAAAATTAATGATATAGTTTTGGAATAAAGTTTTATTAAATAATTGATTAACCCATAAATCAATTATTTTAATTCAAAAATCAATTAAGTTGAGAATAATTCATTTGAATTATTAAATTAATTCATAATTATCCATGCACATTCAGAAAAGTAGTTAAACTCTAAATCAATTCAATTTGTTATCTTTTTGAACTCAACATCTATTTCAAGTTAAAAAGTGATCTAAACTTCTGATTTGAGTTAAAAAGTTGATTTTGCATGATTTTGTGAGTTAACTAATTCTGATTTCCTGATAACTCAAAAATCAATCTGAGTTAATCAGGGAGAGATTTTTGGCTTTCCATGAGCCCTCAAAAATCTTGGATTTCTATATAAACAAGGCTCAGCCCTTCACAAAAGATTTTTGATCCTTCTTTCAACTGCACTTTCAATTACTTGGAGAATCGAGCTCTTGCGAACAGGCGATTGTGAGATTTTTTGCAATTTCCATTCATTGTTTTCAATCCATTTTCATAGCATTGATAGATTCAATTGCATTCATTTCAATTTTAGATCAAGTTTCATATCAGTTTTTCATCATATTGCATAGAAAATCCAAAAAATATAGATTAAACTACATTCATTTTCATCCATCTTTCATCATTTTAAATCCTTCATTTAGGTATTGCATTGTCACTGGTCTCGGTCATAATCTGAGAATATCAAACTCATACCTACTAGAAGGCAGTAAATTGCCTGGTTAGCTATATTGTTTTAATTTGCAGATTTCTTGATTTGCTAACCTCTAATGTTTTACTAAAGTGTTGTGTCCACAGCTAGGTACAAAATTCACACGCACAGTTCTAAGCTAAGATGTGATTTAGGAAAGCTTGAAAATGAGTTAAACTAACAATTATGCTAAAAGCTTATGATCTAGAAATAAACTAGCATTATAACATTACTTAGTATGATTATGTGAATTGGTGAATTTCTCTTGGAAGTGAGGGTATTTATAGGATTTGAGGAGGGGCTTGGGTTAGGAAGTGGAGTTAGGGTCAGAGTTAGGGTTTGGGGTAGAGTTTGAGGTATAGTTAGGGGTAAGTTTAGATGGATAAAGGTTAAGGGTTTCTCACAAATGTGTGAGCAACACTAGGGAAGTGTGCATAGGGAACAAGGGTGGAAGAGTTGACATGGGTCTCATTTATGAGTCTGTAAGAGCCTTAATCAATGTGTAAGAGGCTAATAATGAGTTTGTAAGGCTCATTAATGAAGGGTATTGACCAAAAGTCAAAGAATACTGGATTAGGCTAAGAAAGTTAGGAAACACCTTCTAAACAGGTTTAGGAAAGGTTTAGGAAGTTTAGGAAGTTTGGAAGGGTTTAGAAATCTGTAGAAGATTCTAGGGTTTTGAGGGATTTAAATAAATATTTTCTTTATTTAAATGATTTTGGTCAATTTATTAAATAATTAATAAATTTTGGAGGGAATAATGTTTAAATTGGATTTAAACATTTTTGGAAGGGATATCTTAATTAAATGTTTTTAATTAAGATAGGAGGAATTAATGGCATAATAATTAATTAATTAATTAATTAACAAATGATGATGTCATAAGGGGTTTTTGGAAAATAAAAATACTTTTATTTACCAATGAATTTTTAGGTGTCTACAAAGGGTAAGTTACCTTTGAAGTGATTTGCATGGAATAAGATTGGACATATTGCCTCTAGATTCCTTGACAATGACAAGAAGGAGAAGCCAAGGAGATTCAAGGAGAAGAGAAAGAAGGCATGTTATCTAGCTAAAGAAAGTGTTACAGATGAGGAATTTGATGGAAGAAATGAAGAAGAAATTGTATTTGTTTTGGTTAAGGAAGAACCCTCTGAAGAAGGTGAGAAATCATTAGTTTCAAGAATGAAACATGGTGGAGATTAGATCATTGATAGTTGTTTCACTCATCATATGACCGGTGATAGAAGAAAGTTTATCAATATGGGTGAATGTGTTGGAGGATCAGTAAGATTTCATAATGATGCTCCTTATTTAGTTAAAGGTAAAGGATCTATTGCACTAAATGATAAGACAAGGTGTGATGATGTATATTGGGTTGAAGGTCTAAAGTATATTTGTTGGGTGTTTCACAGTTGAATAACAAAGGTTATATGTTGGAATTCAATAGGGGTATATGCAAGATTATTTGGAAATCAGGAGAACTGATTGCTATCGATGAATTTGCCAAAGGTAACTTGTTCCATCTGAACACTACTATTAAAATTTGTCTGATTTCTAAGACTAGGGATAGTTGGTTATGGCACAAAATATTTTGTCATGTTAATTTTGATAGCTTGATTAAAGTAAATAAGAAGACATTTTTAAGAGGATTTTCGTATCTAGTTAAACCAAACAATGTAATGTGTAAGGAATGTCAGTTGGGAAAGTTAAGTAGCTCTATTTTTGTCAATAATTCACACTCTTCTGAAAGTATTTTGGATTTGGTGCATACTAATTTGTGTGGCCCTATGAGAACTAGAAGTTACTATGGTGATAAATACTTCATGCTATTTTTTGATGATTTTTCTAGAATGATGTGGGTTACGTTTCTAAATGACAAATATGAAGCTTTTTATATGTTCAATATATACAAAGCTTTAGTGGAAAAGGAGACCAGTAAGAATCTAAAGTGTTTGAGATTGAACAGAGAAGGTGATTATACTTCACTTGAGTTTGTTACATATTGTGAGGAATAGGGAATCAAATGGAAAATGTTAGCTCCTAGAACCCCTCAGCAGAAATGGTATTGCAAAAAGAAGGAATATATCAATAATTGATTGTGCTAGGACACTGATAATTCAAAAAGGTGTGCAAAAAACATTTTGGAAAGAATCTATGAGCACTATTGTGCATACATTGAACTAGGTACAAGTTAATAAAGGGATAAACAAGACTCCTTATGAGCTATGGCATGGTTGCTCAGTGAATGTGAGATATTTTAAAGTATTTGGGAGTAGATGTTACATTAAGAGAGATGAAAATTTAGGCAAATTTGATCCTAAGAGTGATGAAGGGATATTCTTAGGATACTGTACAAAAAGAAAGGCCTACAAGTGTCTCAACAAAAGAACCAACAAGATAATAGAAAGTACAAATGTGATAATTGATGAATTCTCTTAGCATAATGATGAATCCAACAAGAAGGAACCTGGAGACTCAAGGGTTTTTATATGTACAACTGGTGGAGAAAAATGTTGAAAATCAGGATAAACAAATTAATGAGGAGGAACTAGTACAAGTAGTAGAACTGGCTCCTAGATCTAAACTAGTGTTACCAAGGTATGTGAAATTTAATCACTTTGTTGATAAATATTAGTGATAAGAATATCGATGTTCTAACTAGAAGAAAATCAAGAGAAAGTACACGTTTTCTTTTAGAACTTGAACCTAAAATAGTGAAAAATGCATTGAAAGATGAAGATTAGGTGAAGGTTATGGAAGAAGAATTGGAGAAGATTGAGAAGAATAATACCTGGACATTAGTGTCCAGTCCAGTGGACAATAATGTGATTGGTACTAAGTGGATTTTCAAAAACAAGATGAATGAGATAGGTGACTTGGTAAGGAACAAGGAAATATTGGTATGCAAAGATTATGCACAAGAGGAAGGTTTGGAATATGGTGAAACATTTTCACCTGGGGCTATACTTGAAGGTGTGAGGATTATACTCTCATATTATGCTTACAAAAAGTTCAAAGTATATCAAATGGATGTTAAGTCATCATTTTTAAATGGTTTTTTGGAAGAAGTGTATATGGAACAACCTGAAGGTTTTCCCTCATCTGAAGGAAAGAACATGGTATGCAAGCTGGAGAAATATTTATATGGATTAAAATAAGAACCAAGGGCATGGTATGAGAGAATAAACTCATATCTTATCAAGATTGGTTTCATTTTAACAAGTGACAAAAACAATGTATATCTGAACATAGAAAAGGATGACAAACTATTGATTATTGAAGTCTTTGTGGATGACATCATTTTTGGTGGAAATAATGAGATGAGCATAACATTTATAGATGATATGAAGAAGGAGTTTGAGATGTCTATTATCAATAAGATCAAAATTTTCATTAGGTTGTAGGTATCAAAACTCAGAGATGGAATCTACATCAGCCAGTCAAAACATGTGAAAGAGATATTGAATACATTTGGGTTAGAAGACTCAAAATCAGTTGGTACTCCTTTGGTAACCGATTGCAAGTTGTTAAAGGGTGATGAATCTAAGGAGGTATTTGAATTTTTTTATAGATCCATGATCAATAAGATGCAAAATGTTGTGCATAGTAGACCAGATATAGCACAGAAAGTTGGGTTAGTGGCTAGATTTTCTTCTAATCCTAAGGAATCTCATTTGGTTACGCTAAAGAGGATATTCATATATCTTATGGGGAGTGAATACTATGGTCTCTGGTATGGACATAAAGGTGATTTCACTTTGAATGTGTTTAGTGATGTAGATTGGGTAAGAAATGTGGATGATAGGAAGAGCACAAGTGGTGGTGCATTCTATCTTGGTGACAGACTTGTGTCTTGGACAAGTAAAAAGAAGAACTATAATATCTCAATTAATATCTAAAGTTGAGTATGTTGTCACTACAATCAACTATTCATAGGTAGTATGGATCAAGAATATTCTAGAAGGAATTCAGGATAAGGTAACTAAATCGATGGTTATCTATTGTGACAATAAAAGTGTCATTAACATACCTAAGAACCCAGTGATGCACTCTAGGAAAAAGCACATTGCTATCAAGTATCATTTTCTTAAAGAAAAGGTACAAGAAAAAGAGGTGGGGCTGGAAAATGTGCCAACTAAGGAACAAGTAGCAGATATTTTTACAAAGCCATTACCTAAGGATGCATTTGAGTATCTAAGAGGTAGGTTAGGGGTCATTCCCCTACCTAAATTGAACTAGAAGAGATGTTGTTGCATTAGTCCATTGTATTCATTGAATATCTTATGACTGGATTGATATTGTGGGACTACTCCTTAGGCTGAGCAATCAATATAGTGAAGATCTAGAGGATTTCAAAACCATGGTCAATCAGATTGATTGACACCTTTGGCATTTTTGTCAAAGGAGTAGAGAATGTACAAAAAGTGAAATGAGGGAGAGAAAGTATAGGATAAGAGAAAGTGAAAGACACGGAATGTAGAGGATGGTGATAAGAAGTTCAATGAAAGGGGGAGAAACCTTGTAAATGTTTGAATATGCAGACCAGCTGACAAGAGAAAGACAGAAGTGGAAATATATTTTTTTAAGAATATAACTGATTGAGAAGGTAAGAAGATGATTTGTTGTGTTTCCATCAATACCAAAGGGGGGAGGTTATTGGTATAACTTTAGTAGTAATGGTAAGTGATTTATGGTGTTGTCATGATATAGATTTGTGTGCATGATGATTAGTTATTGGATTGTCATTGATGTCAAGTATTGACCTAGTGTTCCTAGTATGTTTCTAAGTATAAGTATGATGAATAAGGTATTGCGATGAGTTTCAATTGTAGTGATTCTTATGAGAGACTGGGAGATGTCTCTGAGTTTTAAATGTCTGACCACTACTATTGATGGAGACTGGTCAGAAAGTTATGATTGGATGAAGGTTGATAGTGCAACTGCTAGAATAGTTAGTGACAAGCAATAGTTAATTTGATTAGTTTATCAAATATATCATGAGTTATGTGATGTGGTTACAAGAAAAGGTTGTTGACAATGTTTAGAAGCTATGGTTGCAACTGTAATTTATTTGAATGACTGGTGAGAAGATATTATAGTTACAGAAGTGGTTTCAGGATAAAGAGCTTATGTTCTTGAGCTACATATGGTAGATCTTGAATCGGTGACCGGTATGGAAGTGATAGCGAATGAAGTTATGTTATTCATGATGTGGTGAAGTTTCCCAATGATCTGAGGTGATGATCTGGCATTTCAGTGTTTGATGCTAACATGTTATGAAGATTCTAGAAGAAGGTTTTGTTTGGTCAAAATGTGTTTGACTCTTCTTAATGAATTCATAAGTAAATTGATGAAGGGTGCTCCCCTTAATACCATAAACACATAACAAAAATAGAGACACAACCACAATTTGCAAGAATAGAAAACAGGCTTCTTATTATCTCCACAAGTGTCAAATTACAAATTTCAAAATTACAATATGCAAAGCCACATGGGCATGTTCCTTACAATATTTTGTAAGACAAAGCCTCCAATAACTACCCAGAACTACCCTAGAAAACACTATGAACCTTCCTTATATAGGCAATTTTCCACCATCCGAGAAGGTTCTAGAATTTTAGCCATTAAGGCCGACCAGCCCTAGAATTATTTTATTTTTCATTTTTATTACATTAGGGTTGGTTCAAAATAATTACAAATTATATTTTTTGGTAGCCCAACTTCCGAAGGCCATAAATTTTTAACTGTAGCTATGTTTGGCTATTATAACCACTTTTTGAAAATAGCAACTCCTGATCTACAATGTCTAACTGGGGCAAGCTCCAATCAGCCAAGGTTTGACCTTGTTCTAGAGCCTCTAAGGCCTTCAAAATATAGCGCAAAGATTTCATACCCCAAAACCTCAATAACTTCACCAATACATATGATATGGAAATGAACCTCAACTGGAAAACTAAGATGAACCTCCACCTGTGAAATCAAAACATTCTGAGTTTATATGACCAACTTACTAAATTAGTAAGTTTCCAAAACTAGCATCTCTGCACAAGATAGGCCTTATTGAAAAGAAACCAAAAATATTTTTGGGTGATGCACAAGATTTCCCTTACACCTAGGATGCTCCTGCATAAGACACCCAGGGTAATTTGAGAAGTGACCTTGTCACGTCTCAGGTGTGCAGAGGAAAACCAAGATGGTTAACCTCCTCCCTTGTCAACAATGATGAATCTTCTACAAGCAATCCTTTCCATTTGACTAGATATTCTTCATATGTCTTGTTCTGTGTGCTTCTACCAACATGAATATCCAGTATATCCTCAATCTCCTTGGTAGATGAAGTAGTTGCTGGAATACTCCACTGTGCTTCTATGATATCATCTTCAACACCCCCTTCATGATACTCTGTCAGATCTTAAATGTTACATACTAGTGAAATATTTAGCTTAGTAGGCAAGTCTACCTCATAGGCATTTCCTAAATCATACTTCTTCAGTATCTTACATGGTCCAAACTTCTTTATATTGAACTTGTTATATGTACCTACTGGAAATCGCTCCTTTCACAAATGAACCATGGATTCATCCCCAACCTAAAATTCCTTCTACCTCCTTTTCACATCTGCCTTAGCCTTATACTATATATTCATCTTGGTAATGTGCTTCCTCACCTTCTCATGGATGTTCTTCAAATGTTCTGCAAAATCCTCAACTTTAGCACTACTTATTTCTCCTTTGTCTATCTTCCTCAACTTGGAAGCATTTCTGGGACTACTTCCATATAAAATCTGGAATGGTGACTTACCAATGCTCCTATTGATAGAATTATTGTATGAAAATTATGTCTATGGTAAAATCAAATCCCATCCTATTGGCTTATCTCAAACCAAACATCTCAGTAAATTCCACAAACTCCTATTCACCACTCTTGTCTTCCCATTGGTCTCTGGATGATGTGATGAGCTGAACTTCAAATCTTTCTTTAACTTCTTCCACAATGTGCACTAGAAATATCCAACAAAATTAGCGTCTTGATCTAAAACTATACTCTTTGGAATACCATGTAGTCTCACCACTTCTTCACAAAACAATTTTTCCAGATGAACAATATCATTAGTCTACTTACAAGGAATGAAATGTGACATCTTTGAAAACCTGTCAACCACCACAAAAATTGAATCATATCCCCACTGAGTCTTTGGTAAACTAAGAACAAATTCCATGCTAATATCCTCCCATGGCTTCTCTGGTATAGTTAATGGTTGATACAACCATGTATTCTTCTTTACTCCTTTTTCATTTGACATACTATGCAACTCTGTACAAACTTCTTGACATCTTGCTGAAATTATGGCCAGTAATAATTCTCACTAACCTCAGCAAGGGTTTTATCTCGACCAAAATGTCCCATCCAATCCTCCATTATGCTTCTCCTTGATGAGATTCTCCCTTATAGAACTTTTTGGAATGCACAATTGAATCCCTTTGAATAACATATCATCCTAGATGATGAAATCCAACCACTTCGTTCTGTCTAGAGTAACAGGTTCTGTACAAGCTTTCCAAGCTTCACCAAAATCAAGATCCTCTAGATACAAACTCTTGAGTTCATTGAACCCAACCACCTCAATTTGCATCTCTATCAACAAAAGTTTCCTTCTTCTAAGAGCATCTGCAACCCAGTTAGACTTTACACTCCTGTGTTTCAAAAAAAAATGTGTAACTCTGCAAAAACTCAACCCATTTCAAATGCCTCTAATTCAAATTTCCTTGACTGTTTAAATATTTCAAAGATTGATGATCAATATACAAAACAAACTCCTTAGGAAGTAGATAGTGTCTCCACTTTTTCAATGCCTGAACTGTAGCATAAAATTCTTGATCATAAACAAAATATTTCCTCTTGGTATCATTTAACTTCTCACTAGAATAAGCAATAGGTTTACCTTCTTGGCTCAAAATAGCTCCTATTGCAGTGCCACTAGCATCATAGTCTACTTGAAACACCTTATTAAAATCTGGAAGTGCTAAAACAAGTTGTTCTGTAACTTTTTGTTTCAACCACCCATATAGTCTACTTAAACTCTTTCCTATCCCCTCTCATTGTTTCAGTCAAGGGTCCACAAATATTGTTAAAACTCCTGATAAACTTTCTATAAAAGCTACCCAAACCATGAAAATATATTATCTTAGTAGCACTCCTTAGAGTAGGCCATTCGAAGATAGCCTTCACTTTCTTTGAGTCTATTTTTAGACCTTCTACTGAAACTACAAATCCCAGGTATACTAAATCCTTCTTCACAAAACTGCACTTCTTCAAATTAATTAGCAATTTAGCTTCCCTTAACTTCTCAAACACCCTATGGATATGCATTATATGCTCCTCCAATGTCTTACTAAAGATCAAATATCATCTAGGTAAACAATGACAAACTTACCCAAAAATTCTTTCAGAACCTCATTCATGAGCCGCATGAAAGTACTTGGTGCATTGGTTAGTCCAAAAGGCATGACCAATCACTCATACAACCCTTCCTTTATCTTGAAGGTAGTTTTCCTTTCATCTCCTTCTCTAATCAAAATCTAATGATATCCACTCTTCAGATCTATCTTTGAAAAATACTCAGCTCCACTCAAACAGTTCATAATATCATCCATCTACAAAAATGCAAACTTGTACTTTATTATTATCTTGTTTATAGCCCTAGAATTTGTACGCATCATCCATTCTCCATTCTTCTTTGGTGCTAATACTACTGGTACATGACATAGACTTAGACTCTCCTATGCAACAACTCTTGTACTTGTTTGTTCAACTCTTCCCTTTCTACTGGTGTCATTCTATGTGCTACCTTATTTGGAAAACTAGCTCCTAGAATCAAGTCCATTTTTATGACTGATCTTCCTTACAAGTGGTAATCCATCAGGAACATTAATGAATACAATATCATGAAACTCATTCAATAAATCTACAAATTCTATAGGTACATATTCTACTTCCTCTTTACCAACTTTCAAAAATAAATAAAAACACATATGCTCATGCCTCATACCCTCTAGGAACTTTCTTCCATCAACAAAAACTATCTTTGCATTACTACATACCTTTTCTTCTATGTCCTTCAATGGCTTTAGCTTATGTTACACTCCATCCTTTGTCAGAGAATAGGTATTTGCATGACTGTCATGTACAAAATGCCTGTCAAACTACCATGGCCTACCCAACAACATATGACATGCATCCATGGGTATGATATCTCATAGTACCTCATCATGGTATCCCCCAATCTTGAACTTCACTAGGTACTGTTCATTGACTGTGACCTTGTGGTCATCCTGTACCCAGGTGATTTGATATGGATGTGGATGTTTCTACCTCTTGAGTTTTAACTTTGTTACCATCTCTTCTGACACCAAATTGTTAGTGCTTCCACTCTCGATAATTACATCACAACACTTATCCTCACACTTGAACCTAGTTTTAAACAAGCTCCTCCTTTGCTCAAGTTCATTCTCACCACTCAACAGGACTCTTATGTTAACTAGGACTTCTCCTCTTTCAGCATCTTTAGAATGTGATGATTTGGAATCTTCATCCACATGTGCAACTCTAGCCTAGCCTTTAGTGTTAGAAAGTAAAGATCCCCAAGATAACTGAGAGGGGGGGGTGAATCATTTATCAGATAATTTATCCATTCAACTACTTTAAACAATGTAATCAATGTACTGATCAACCATAGTAAGATAATCATACACAATTGCACAATAACACAAGATATGTTGACTAGGGAACCTCTTGAAAAGAGTAAACCCCGGTGGGAATGATGCCCACAAAATGATGCACTAATATGAAAGTTCCTTGTTAGAGGATAGACCCTGTTAGGAGTCTTATGAAATACATTCAGTACATATAAATCCCTGTTAGGAGATTTTGAATCCCTGTTAAAAGATTCTAACCCGGTTAAGAGTTTATGGAAGACAGAAGGACCCACTACCCAAATAGCTTCAAGGCAAGATCTCTAAACCCACTGTCCAAAAGATCTTAGAATTATTCAATAGAATAATATGAAATATATTACCTCCTTCACACTATGCCAAAACTGCACTCTCTACTACACAAGATCACAATTCAGATCTTTGTACTCACAAGTCTTCCTTCATCACTAAATTAGCTCTTTTCTTCACTTCATGCATATATTCACATCTCAATCTTCATAGTACACATTACAACAAGGAAAAAATTCCTTCTTATATAACAAACTCAAATAATTACAAATGAGTCGGTCCTCAATTACAAAATAATAAATTCTACACGCTACACACAGAATTCACATAAAACTATCGGCTTCCAGATACTGTAACTTTCTCCAAACATATCCTCAAAGTTTTCACTATGAACCATGTCATCATTAATGAGTCTCCAACATCCCTTTAACTTTTCAAAATCAGATTCCATCCCGGCTAAGAGATATCCTCCGATTTCTGAACATCGCTTCACAGAAACACTGTCTAAACACTGCTTTCACCAAAATGCTCATAACTCTCACAAATGAATGAATTTCTTTTTGTGTTGTTAACCATAGATTAATAACACACCAAAGAACATACCATCAACTATGCAAAATCCAATCTACAATACAACATGTGTGCAAAACAAAACTGTACCTACTTTCCTGCTAATATCCAGAATATCACTGTGTTGACATCAATGAAAATCCAAGTCATGAATGCAACAAGAACTGCTACAGAATGACTGCCAAAATAATTTGCATTCATTCCTAACATTTAGTTCTCTTACATGTCCTTCCTTGGCATTGAGGACATTCATATGCCCTATGACCTTCTTCTCCATAGTGAAAATTCCATGAAAGCCTCCTCTTCTCGGTCCTTTTCCTCTTCCCCTTCCTCTCTGATCTCTATTATTTTGATTATGGAAATGATTGAAATTATTTTCCCTTTGATTTTGATTTCTACTGGCATCATTCTTCTTTTTCTGATCTTCATTTCGACCTCCATAAGATTGTCCACTGGATCTTCCACCATGACCTCTTCCTCTTTACCTGGTCTCTAACTTCTTGTTCAATGTTTCCTCTACTCTTAGGGAAAACTGGTATGCCTCTTCAATATTTTTAATTTAGACCAAATTCAATTCCTCCTCAATTCTTGGCCTCAACCCATTAAGGTAATGTGCAACTTTCTCCTTATCAACTTTTGCATGGACCATTCTGATGAGGACTCGATAGAACTCCTTCGTATACTCCTGAATAGATCTCCTTGCTTTCTTTAACCCATGCATTTTCTTCAATAGATCAAGCTCATAATCAACAGGGATAAATTATCACTTAAATTTATCTACCATTCGATCTCATCTTGTGATTTTCTCCTTTCCTCTTTTATTTCTCTCCAATTGAATTTCCTACCAACCGATTTTGGCATGACCCTTCAGTTTGGCCTTCGTAAACCTGACCCTATCAGGTTCCTCGATATCTTCACACTTAAATATTCTTATAATTCATTTATCCAATTGATCAAATCCTTTGGGTTAAGATTTCTTGAAAAATGTGGGGACCTCAATCTTAGGTCTTTTCTCAATCTTGGAAATGGTCTGAAAAAGCCTTTCTTCCTCTTGGTTCAAAAATTCACCTTCTCCTTCCTGATCAAAATTTCCTTATTCTTTGACTTCATCCTCACTTTCATCTCTTACTGGAAGATTCATTCCTATGTGAATCTCTTCTTTCAATGCTCGCACTTGTCTCTGGAGGGCTCTAACCTTAGGTGACAAACCTCTAGCTCTTCCACCACATTCCCTTTGTGGAGGTATTTTTGCATTTATTATTGAAACCCTAAACCACTATCCTGGTGAAAACTACCTCACAGTCAGTGATATGTCTACACACTCAAGAACTCCTGCTCTGATACCACTTTATGAAGGGTTCTCCCCTTAATAACACAAACACATAATAGAAATAGAGACACAAAAACAATTTGTAAGAACAAAAAATGGGCTTCTTATTATCTCCACAAGTGTGGAATTACAAATTTCAAAACTACAATATACTAAGCCACATGGGCATTTTCCTTACAATATTATGTAAGACAAAGCCTCCAATAACTACCCAGAACTGCCCTAGAAAACACTATGGGCCTTCCTTATATAGACAATTTTCCACTATCCGAGAAGGTTCTAGAATTTTATCCATTAAGGTCGACTAGCCCTAGAATTATTTCCTTTTTCATTTTTATTACATTAGGTTTAGCTCAAAATAATTACAAATTATATTTTTAGGTACCCCAACTTCTGAAGGCCATAAAGTTTTTACCGTATCTCTTTTTGGCTATTATAACCACTTTTTGGAAATGGTAGCTCTTGATCTACAATAGTTGACTCTCAAAAGCTCCAATCAGATGAGGTTTGACCTCATTTTGGAGCCTCTATGGCCTTCAAAATTGAGCTCAAAGATTTTGTACCAAAAAACCTCAATAAATTCACCAATACAGATGATATGGCAATGAAACTCAACTAGCAAACTGATATGACTAAGATGAACCTCCACCTATGAAATCAGAACATTTTGAGCTCGTATGACCAACTTACAAAAAATAGTAAGTTTCCAAAAATAGCAGCTCTACACAAGATAGCCCTTATTGAAAAGACACTAGAAATATTTTTGGGTGATGCAAGATTTCCCTTACACCTAGAATGCTCCTACATCATAAATCTAAGTATGGATCAATGCAGCATATGAAAAAAAATTTGTATGTCGAGATGTGTGTATTGGCGTGTTATGTTTGAGCAAGAATTTTGAAAGGAAAATTATAAACTATTTAGGGAAATTTTCAGGCAATGGAAGGCTCTAGGGTTTGATGAATAGTATTTATGTGATAAGGATGAAATAATTGTGTTTTGATCATGGATAGTTGGTGGGTGTATGAAGGTGAGATCAATCTAGGGTGTAGCTAAGTCTGAATAGAAGTGGATGTGTGCATTACAGTGGATCTGATCAAGCAAAGGAGTCTCTATTTTCTAGATCATTCTATGTGTTGTTCCCTAACAATTGCAGTAGTAAAAAATCCTTAATCGGGTGGATCCTAATAGGTCCTTATTGTAAATCCTTTAACAAGGTGACACATTAGCTTGCGTCTAAAGTCCTCTAACAAGGCTACTCCTAATAGGGTAAAGCTCCTAACAGGACTAGAGGTAAATCCCTTAACCGAGTGGCACCTAATAGTGTCTTTGTAAACTCCTAAAAAGCTTAAGCTCCTCACAGGGTATACTTCAGAAGAGTGTATTATTTAGTGGGTACTAATTCCCGCATGTGGTTTTTCCCAAATTGGGTTTCCATGAGAAAAATATTTGTCTGTTGGATACAATTGTCTGAAGGAGATTGTTGGATTAATTGTGTGTTGTCTTTGATGGCAACACAACATGTCATAGCACAATGAAATTTCATAGAAAACATAGAATAAGACTTCTCTCTCTGACTGAAAACTCTCCCTCTTGACTTCTCAAATTCTCCTTAGAAATATTAAGAAATTTCTTGAATTATGACAACAAACTCTCCCTCTTTGACAACACATGCCAAAGACAATACACACACTTCCGGTGAATACCAATGTACCTTAAGTACTGATTCATATGCAATGATTCCTTGACTAAGCTGCATCAACTGACTGATCTTCAATATGCTCTGGTTGATGCATCACTAAAACTTTATTTAGTGAGCCTCGGATAGGGGAATGACCCCTAACTTACCTCTTAGATACAAAAATGCATCCTTAGATTATGGCTTGTGGTATAAATTTGGAGGCAATCTGGACTTAAAAGTGTTTACTGATGTTGATTGGGTAGGAAACATTGATGACAGAAAGAGTACTAGTGGTGGAGCATTCTTTCTTGGCAAGAGGTTGGTATCTTGGACCAGTAAAAAGCAAAATTGCACATCCCAATCCACAGCAGAAGTAGAATATGTTGCTGCAGTAGTAAACTGCTCTAATATTGTTTGGTTTAAACAGTTATTGGAAGGCATGAAGGTTGAGATCAAAGAACCAGTTGTTATGTTTTGTGATAATACAAGTGTAATAAATATTTCAAAGAATCTAGTAATGCATTCCAAAACCAAGCACATTGCTACAAAATATCACTTTGTCAGAGAATTGGTGCAGGACAAGGAAATCAGATTGGAATATATTCATACAAAAGAATAGATTGCATATATATTCACCAAGCCACTACCTAAGGATGCATTTTTGTATCTAAGAGATAAGTTAGGGGTCATTCCCCTATCTGAGGCTCACTAAATAAAGTTTTAGTGATGCATCAACCAAAGCATATTGAAGATCAGTCAATTGATGTAGCTTAGTCAAGGAATCATTGCATATGAATCAGTACTTAAGGTACATTGGTATTCACCGGAAGTGTGTGTATTGTCTTTGGCATGTGTTGTCAAAGAGGGAGAGTTTGCTATCATAATTCAAGAAATTTCTTAAAATTTCTAAGAAGGAGAATTTGAGAAGTCAAGAGGGAGAGTTTTCAGTCAGAGAGAGAAGTCTTATTCTATGTTTTCTGTGAAATTTCATTGTGCTATGACATGTTGTGTTGCCATCAATGCCAAAGAGGGAGATTGTTGGATACAATTATCTGAAGGAGATTGTTGGATTAATTATGTGTTATCTTTGATGTCACACAAATGTCATATCAATTATCATGCTCAGTCGGTCAGCAAAGTAGTTCTGTGTGTCTACCGAGCTCAGTCGGTCAGCAGGCAGTTTTTAGTGTCTACCAAGATCTTTTGGGCATCAAAGGAAAGTATGGTAGGAAATTCAGTGTTAACCAAGCTTCCATGGTTATCAAAGGAAAGTTAGTGTTTACCGAGTTCACTCGGTCACCAAAAGAAATCTTTTCAAGATTAGTATTTACCGAGCAAGGTCGGCCCAATAAAGGATTTTGTTAATTTGAGAAATAAAGTTTGTTTATTCAAGCTAGCTGTTGTAATGAGTGTTAATGTTTTTAATGATTATTAGTGTCGACTTGACAATCTGAATGGTATATATATAGAAGTTTGAGTGGTGAATTAAAAAGGTGTGAAGAATAGAGTAAAAGTGTGGAAGTTTGTGAGCGAACATGCAAATCATTTTGAAGGAAGGTGTGTGCGAATTTTGAAGGATGGTTAGATATCCTTGAGGAGTAGCAAAGATATATTTGATCAGGAAGGATCTAGTGAAGCATAATAGAGATCTATAATCAGCAATTCAGTTGCATCTCATTCAGGTCATTTCATTGTTACTTTCTTACCATTGTAGCAATGATTTCAAAATCTCTTAACCGAGTTGGTTTAACAGCCATTTTGTAAATCCTGTAACAAGGTGATAGTTCTATTGAATTATTCAAAGACCTCTTACAAGGCCACTCCTAACAGGGTGATTAAATCCTCTAACAAGGTCACACCTAACAGTGTGTTTTGTAACCTTTAACCGGGTTGGCTCCTAACAGGGCTCACTTCAGAAGAGTGAAAAATAGTAACTAGTTACATTGGTGGTTTTTCCCATATTGGGTTTCCATGTTAAATTTGGTGTCTCTTGTGTTCATTTTATTTTCTTTATGCATGCATGTTAATCATTGATGAATACTTAAGAACAGTTATAATTAATACTCACTGTAATAACCGAGTTTCAGCATTTCTCTATATGTTTACCGAGTGACAGCAGTAAATGGATTATTAAGACATTTAAGGGATCTGTGCTAATATTTTTGTGGTTAACTGATTCACCCCCCCTCTCAGTTACTCCATCTATATTTCCCATTGATTTTTGGATGTTCTTATGTGTTTAAAGTTTTCATTTTTTACTATTAAGTTAATCTTGTGAATGTTGGATTAAGTTTAAGAAGTTGAAAAAGTTTGATTAATTGGTTGATTACTGATTTACCCCCTCTTAGTAATCAGATCTCTTAGGACTAACACAACTAGAGGCCAAAATGGGCCCTTAAAAATTATCAACATCCATCTAGCCACACCCACCAAAAACAAACAAAAAAGCTCCAGTGAAGGTCCAAAGAAAGGAGAAAGCTCCCTCCCTCTACAAGAGCCAAGCTACGCTTTTAGCCACCAAAGAACCAAAAAAACAAGCACTAGAAAAGGATAGCCAAGAATCCACTTCATCCACCATAGCAAGATCAGAATAACTAAAAGAAAGGTCATCAACGTCCAAACACTTAGCCTCCTTCAATCTCTTACCCAACTCCAAATGGGAAGCATACCTACAAAACCACCCTACTTCTTCCAAGAAACCCCTCTCCACCTTAATAAAAGAGGCATTCACCTCTATATAATGGGAAATTGAAAGAAGAGAGTGAAGAAAAAAATGAAGCAACCTCCTAAACCAGCACAACAGTAGTCCCCTAAATAGATTATTTGCCTCTATAAGAGAAATACCCACCTCCATAGGGTCAACAAGGTATATAACATAGTGTTGGCATTCAAAATTCTTACAACCATCCCTTAACTTCGCCTCTATAGAAGAAAAGGAAATAGGTAGTGAGGGATTCATTAAAGAAGCCCTAAACAAAATAGAAAAATTTGAACACTTACGAATCACCGAAAATATCTCCCAATTCCAAATTTCAATAAACAACCCAGGGGAGATCCTTGAAGAAACAAAGAAACTTGCCAAAGAAGGGAAGAGAAAAAGAGTTGCATCAAAGAACATGGTAGGACCTGAGCCACTGGGAAGACAACACCTACACCAGAGTGGAAAGCCACCCAAGTTTAGGGAAGAAATACCACCTAACGAAAGAGGCTTCTCCAAGGGAAAAAATGTAGAATAAGCTACAATAGAGGCCATCCTCGTAGATATCACCACAAATGATATAAAATCAAAGCACCATGGCCGTGTAAGAAATTTGAAACTTGCCACACTCACCCACAAAAAAAACCCCTTTAAGGGAGTGTCAAAATCCTCCACAATAAAAGTGTTGGCAATTTGGCTAATGTGGATGCATAGATATTGTCATTATGGCAACATATGATCTCTACTAAGAGTGCAGAATCTGGAATGCAAGTATGGCAAGTTGAAGGAAGAAATTGTCTAAGTGTGGATACAGTGATTCTGACAGAGCACCCGATGAAGATTTAGTTGGTGACATCCACTGGAGCAATATTTTTGTTTGTACAGTTAACTAAAGCTTCTACAAAGTATGAGGATACCCCATCTCAGTGCGCATAAAGTTTGGAGAAGTACGGATGAAGTTATTCGAAGTTTACCAAAGACAGTTTTGCAAACAGAACAGTTTTGGAGACAGTATTAGCGAAAGAGTTACGGGATTATTTTGCTTGTCAAAATAATGACTTAACATTATGAAGGGATGACATCCTAGATGTTTACCCTTGGATAAAGATTTTGGAAGCTGACCATATGAAGTTATTAGCTCTAATAACTCATATATTAGGCATACTTGAAATGTAATGAGTATGATGTTTTTTGTGAAAAGAAAGAAAAGGATAACTTGTGAAAGTTGTATATTATGATAGCAGTAAAGGGTATTGATGTGAAGTTGTAAGTAGTACCATATTATAGTCAGAAACATTTTGTATTACCTGTTTGGGCAGTGAGCTCAGCTGGTGATCAAGTTTTGTAATCTAACTCCTAACAAGGTTAAGGCTTCTAACAAGGCCTAAAGTCCTTTAACCAGGACAGATCTACTATACATTGTAAATAGACTCTTAACAGAGTCCAATATCCCTAACAGGATACTTTTGATTAGTGATCTTTGTGGGTACCATCCCCACCAGGGTTTTCCCTTGGCCAGGGTTTCCTCGAGAACATATCATGTGTTATGAGTTCTTTCTATTTACTGCTATGTCTGTTAATTAGCTTGATAATCTTTATATGCACTAAAGTAATCTATTATATCCATAAGTGGGCAAAAGTAAAAGTTTGTGAAATATTGATTCACCCCCCCCTCTCAGTATTTCCTATTTCTAACAAAAAGAACCCAGAAACCATGGCAAAAGCCTTCTAAGAAAGAATAGAAAGAAGACACCACCAAAATGAGGATACTCCAAAAAATATCCAAATAAAACTTTGTATCCCAGAACAAAAAAATCCAAAAATTCCCCCCCCCCCTCCCAAATTAGAGGCAACCATGCCCGAGAGAAGGATCCCCACACAGATAACAAGAGGGGGTTAAAGCACTCTAAAGCCCAAATAGTAAAACTGACGATCCAATCATAAAATAAACCAAGCCTCTAACCAAAACACCAGCCCATCCCAATGAGAACATTGGGCCAGAGGAGAAATGGGAGTAAAGGATGACACCCACACCCCAGCACCAAATGTGAACCCCCAAAAAACAAGGCCATAGCAACAAGCACTGCACTCCAATGCCCCCACCCAATCAATCCATCAAACAACACAGTCCAACCATCAAAAGTCACATGAGAAGCAACCACAAGCCAAACACTACCAAAACAAAGAAATCCACTAAAAAAATTAAGCCCCTCCTCCACATGATCGAACACTAGAGAGAGAGGACGCAATCTACAGGGAGCACAATAGCCCCAACACCAGGCTAGAAAGAAGCATACCACCATTGGGAGAGAAACCATGAGTGGTAAATGGACAAAGAAAGACTCGGTAGGGTCCTCATCATCAAAATCTCCTTCAAAAGTAGCAGAATGCACCCCTCCTCTAAAACCAGATTCCCTGGACGGCCCTACCATTTTCCCTCCTACACGTCCAAGCTCTCACATTTCAAATAATAGTTAATGTTAGTTTTGAAATCAATTACCCTAACACCTTTTTGCTATCATTTGAAAAATACTAACATTTATTTTTAATTTATTAACTTAGCTCTATACCTTCTAGATTAAGGTTTTAGATCTATTTTTATTGATCTCATGAGGGTTTTATCTACCCTTATTTGAGAAATATTTCTTTCTCTATTAGGTTTTAGAAATTTACTATGTGATCTCCATTTTCCTCCTAATCTACTCATTATTTTAGTCCTTTGGATTTATTTATTGATTTTGTTTTTTAATCTAGTAATTAATGTTTTTTTTGTATTTATATTAGATCTTACACCTTTTGTACATAATTTTATGCTTTTGAATTTGGGCTTTCATTATTCGTGCTATATGTTTGATTCCTTGTTCAACTTAGGTACTTCTCTCCTATACATCTTCAAATCTTTTACTCGAGTCTTTTTAACTTATATCTTCATAGTTCTTAGCTTTGATACCAATTTTTGGATTACGGAGAGGGGGGATGAATCAGTAATCCTTGATCCCAAAATACCTTAAAAACTTTTCTCTGATTAACTCAGTAATACATAGTTCACTATTTACCGACAATAGTAAATAAACTATAACACTCAGTAAATAATTCACAAAAATCATTCACAACATGTAACACCAATATTTAATGTGGAAACCTATCTTTGGGAAAAACCATTATGGGAATTGTCACCCACTAATAAAATACTCTTCTAAATTACGCCCGATTAAGAGCCAATCTAGTTAAAGATTACAATACACACTATTAGGTGTGACCCGGTCAAGGGATTTACCTTAGATCTATTAGGATCTTCACCTTGTTAGGAGTGGCCTTGTTAGAGGGCTTCAAACACTCTTTAGAATGTCACCTTTTTCAAGGATTTTATAATAAGACTCTTAGGTTTACTTTGTTAAGAGATTTCTCTATTACAAATACTAGTAAGCAATAGTAAATAAAATGACCTATAGATTTGCAACTATCTTTTCTCAATCAGATCCTTGTGTGCTCTTCAATCTTCACTTCAATTCTTCATTATCCACTGGCATCAACACTTCATCAAAACCTTCTTTTCCCACTCAGAATCTCTTTGTTCCTTCTTCACTGCAATAGTCAATAACCCTTCAACTATTCAGTTTGCCATCCATTTGTCCATATAATATCATCCTTTATATATATAGTTTTTGCCTCTTAATCTCCTCTATTACATTTTCCTTTGATCAATCTTAACCATCCAATTCATTATACCTTGAATCTGGATCTCGATAACACATTTTATTTTCACCTAGGAACTTGAAATTTTTTAGAAACTTGTTCCATCTCTTTTTTCCATTTAGATATTTTCATAAATCTTTACCTTGAATTTTCTTGTCTGTAGATCTCTTGTAACTAACTTTCCTCACCATCATAATCATCCAGATCATCATAGTTAATCATTAAATGTCAATTCAATTCTTATTTAATATCTTTTCCTTGTTCTACGTTCTCCATTTGAATTTCAGTTACATTGCTCGGTGTCTAAACCTTTCTTTGTTATTCAGTGCCTTGAGTACTTTTCGCTTTACTAAGTGACCTTTCCTTTTACCTTTACCTTACCAAGTGACTTTTTCTGCTCGGTAGCGAAAACAACTTAACTTACCAAATTGTCAAATCTTCATCACCATGCTTTACTAACTTAACATAATCATATGTTAGGTTTGTATATCAACATAATATAATCATTGTTCAATTTATATCAGTTGCCCATTTATGTTCTTCAACTTCATAACATCTCATTTCTTCTTCTCCTTAACTCATTCAACTTATATCATTACCGAATGATATGGCAACATAATATAAACCAAAAATCAATTGATTGACACCAATGACAAGATAATAACTGATCTAACCTTTCTACTATCATCATGTATTCTTCTTATCTTGGTCAGTATTCATCATCATCTCCATCAGTTAATAAATATTCAACATTATTATCAATTATGGTAACACCAAGATCAAGCATTATGGACATTAAGACCTTGAAGTCACCAAAATTGGTCTAATAGGTCCTAATAAAGTATCCAATCATGGGTGCTAACTTTTTAGGATGGTATGGGATCATAGCATGATACAAACTCTAATGAAATAGCATTTTAGCTTGCAGCAAATGGCAATTTTGAGGAAAGAACAAGAAATATATTACAATATGTTAAGATACTTTATGTTGCAAAATTATGTTTTTCATCTTTATGAAGAGCTTCAAAAGTATTGGTTTGTTACTACAAAGAGATATGTGTTTTATGTCCTCAACTAGCTAGATGGTTAATGCTGAAGAAGAAAATGAAGATGGAAAAGCACCTTGTAAAAACCCTAACTTGAAAGTTAAATTTTCAAGATTATCTTTTTGTAAAAGTGACTTGTGTCACTTATTGTAACTAAAATTTAGAATTTAGGGTTAATTTTTTGTGAAATTTAGGAGAATTCTAACTTGTCTTAAATGGGTACCTTACTTTAAGTAATTACAAGTGGGTATTTATAAGTAGTTATTCGAAGTGGTTACTCAAAGTAGTTGTCGTACTTGGTTGTCCCAAGTACTTCTCCTAAGTATTTTTCAAGGTGGTTATGCTAAGTGGTTACAAGTTGGTTATCAAGGAGAGACTATAAATATAAGGTAATATTTGTAATGTAAGGAGAGACTTTTTGCAAAGGAGAAACTATGGAGAAATTTCCAAATAGGCTTTTAGGTTTACACTATGTGTAGAAGGGTTTTTTATCTTGTATATTTTCAAAAATATAATTAAGAGTAGATTTAGTTGTATGTCTTGAATGTATTCATGAGTTGTTACTACTAATTTTTCATATGTTAAGTTAGTAATCTCTTTGTGTTATGGTGAAATCCAATTATTTTATACTCTATATAATTGATGGGGTGAAATGCACTCATATATTAGTATCTTGATTTGAATGTGTTGGAATAGCACATATTTTTGTTAGTCTATTATCCTTCTTTTTTCATCATTTAATTATGTGCTAAAAACCCCTTGTGATCATTATCTATTGTGAATCTCAACTAGTATTATCATGTCTACTTTTGGAGTTTATGTCACCCTTTTTTTTTAGTTTTTTTTGTATCTCCCTTTTTTAATTTTAGGTGAAAAGTACACAAAAACAAAAAATACCCTCATCATACAAGGGATTTTCCCCTGTCAAATGTAGGGGAAGATTAAGATTTGAATGTGATCTGATTACAATCTCTCCAACTATTGGCACGGTTTCCACTGCTCACAAGGAAAATAGGGTCAGTTTCAAGGAAACAATAGTAGTGACAAATTTGTTTACCAAAAACTACATATATCCCAAAGATAGATTTCCAATTAATAGAACAACTAAATTCATCTCAAAAGTGTAGAAACACTACCCAAGGAACCACTTCACTTATGTACCATCCTAAAAATTTATCACCCAATATTGGTGGCTTTAGGACCTATTAGATCCTATTTTAGTGATTTCAAGATTCAAATGTCTTTATGCTTGATTTCCTGCATCTTTCATTTTCTTTCCTTGAAACTTTTCACACTTCCCAAGATTTGGACCCACTTTAAAATTAATAATGTTGGGACTAGGTTGAACCAAGTCCACATTGTCCTCGACAAGGTTGACCCAATTCAGCATTATCCTCGGGCATTGCATTTAAGTGGGCTCCATGCCCAATGCAAAGGTTTTTCTTCCCAATCTTTATTTGTGGTCACCCTGACAATATTGAATCCTAAAATGATTATAAAATAACATCAAGGCCTTTCATTTTGGTATTCATATATAATAAATCCATGATTATTATGCAATCCAATTTATATACAAGCAATCAATTGATCAAGTGTAGGCAAGTCAAGCAATTCAAGCAATTCAAGTTGTACAATTGAAGTGGAAAATTCAATATTTGAAGGTAAGCACCCATTGATGATCTCCAAGTCTTCATATCTTCAATAGCTATTCAATAAAAGTAAATCTTCCCTATTTGATGCAAGTTTCTCTACCATAATGGCCAAGTAGAGGAATTCTCAAGCTAGCAAGAAGATCCACAATCATACATTCATTCAAGATCTAGGATTGGAAAGTGTAGGTTAATGCATTTTTTAAGGCATCCTTGATTCTATAACACATTCAAAAAATAAATTTCAAGAAATCTTCATGTATTTGACTAATTTTTGCATCCATCCATGATGGTTTTTCATGCAAGGTAAATCTGACATTTATCTTTTTTACATTACTTTCCTTATGCAATTTCTATTTCATTTCAAGGTTGATTCCTATACAGGGGCTTGACCAAGGAAAGCCCCTTTCCACAATATTTTCCCCTTATTTTTGTGTTTAGGAATAGATTTTTGGAGTTTCAGATCTAGATTTTGGGAGTTACAAACTAGTTACAAGATCTCTGCAAATTTCATCAGTTTTGGAGTTGAAAGGACTAGGTTGAAATTCTAGAACAATGTCCAAGCCTAGGTCAACTTTTTTTGACATAGCCCTTTGATGCAGTGGCATTCTTGGGTAATTGAAAAATTTGTATGGTGGTGTGTTGAAGTGGTTCTATGTTGCTCAGTTAAAACTTTAACCGATGATCTCAATTATTGAAGAGGCGCAGTCGCTGAAGGAACTCGGTAAAACCTTTGGCGCTCAGTGGAACTTGTACTTTGTGATACTTGTGGTGCTCGGTTGACGTGCTTTCTCAGTGATGCCTGGCCTTCTCAATTGTTTTACTGGTGCTCGGTAGTTCTAGTTTACTAACTAGAGTTCTTGAAGTTTTGGTTGGCCAACTTGGTGTATTTAATGATGGTAGCTTGTGTTGTATTCTCCTATGTGGATCTTGAGGCCAACATGGAGAATTAATTATTTGTAAGGCTATTTATGAGCCGACTGTTGTTGCATTTTATATTTGTTTGTAATAGAAGCCAACTTGGCTTAGGAGTTAATAATTTCTTCCAGCTGACTTATGGTTGAGGAAATGTATTTAAGGGATGTTTGGGTAGATGTTTAGTAGATGAGAGTCAGTGAAGGAGAAGGATAATTATTGGATCCTGCGAGATCTTGAAGATCAAATTATTTATCTAATTTTTTAATAGCAGAGCTAGTGGTTTACATGCTTGGAGACAAGGAGATTTCTTGGTGGCTTGTGAGCTCAAGTTTAGATCTACCTTAGTGTTTCCATCAGTTGCTGATGTGTTTAAGAGTTGGAATAGCTAGGAGTTTGCAGAAATACTTTGGTAAGTGGTTGTATTTGGCCCTAACCCATAAGACCTTATAATTGGGCATGTTAAATGAAAATTTTGTTGAACCATTATCTTGTTTTGTTATTCCACATTATTGGTGTTTGGTTGCAAGTTTGGATAGTCCTTTATTGGATCCTCCAACCTTGACTGCATCAGGTGGTATCAGAGCTTGAAGTTCTTGAGAGTGTAAACCGATCTCCAAGTTGAGGCAGTTTGCACCAGGACCTTGGTTGGTGATTTTTTGCCTTGGTTTTTCAAAGATCTTGAAGGATGCCTCTGAGAAGATTGGACCCTAGGGAGATTGCAGATCTCTATGATGTTTTAGAATCAAAGATTACAGAGAAGGTTAAAGTAGATTTCAAATCTGAGATGGAATTGATGAAGAATGACATGATCATTGAGGTCATGAGAGCTATTGTTGGTATGATGAGGAATATTGGTACTAAAGATGGTTATGAGGAAGTTGTTGAAGACTTTGAAGCTATTGGATCTAGTGGAGATGACTAGAGGGATAGATATGGTGAAGATAGAACTGGTCAGTTGCATAGATCTAGAGCTCAATTAAGTACTAGTTACCAAATGGAAGTTTCTACTTTCTCTGGTACTTTGAGACTTAAGGATTTGATTGATTGGATTGGTGAGCTAGAAGATTTCTTTGAGCTTGAAGAAATTGAAGATCCTCTTAGAGTAAGATTGGCCCATACTAAGTTGAAAGGACATGTTTCTCTTTGGTGGAAAGAATTACAAAAAGATAGAGAAGATGAAGGTGAAATGAAGATCAACCGATAGAAGTTGATGGTGACTAAATTGAAAGCTAAGTTCATACCTGCCGACTATGAACTTGACTTGTTTAAGAAGTTGCAGAATCTAAAGAAAAAATATTTGACTATGGAGGACTATAC
Organism: Chamaecyparis obtusa; assembly: GCA_027943335.1. Taxonomy (NCBI): domain Eukaryota; kingdom Viridiplantae; phylum Streptophyta; class Pinopsida; order Cupressales; family Cupressaceae; genus Chamaecyparis; species Chamaecyparis obtusa. The sequence continues at coordinate 52,800 of BSBK01001804.1, read as the reverse complement.
TGAGGAGTTCTATAAGTTGACTATTTGGTCTGGACACAAAGAACTTGGTAAAGAAAAGGTAGCTCAGTATGTGAATGGTTTAAGATCCAATATTTAGGATGATCTTGGTATGCTAAAGATTGATTCGGTTGAGGATGCTTATCAATATTCTTAGAAGGCAGAAGATAAGTTAAAAAGGAGACAATGTGGTAATTCCTGAGGGAAGGAGAAGCTTGATCACTCGGTGAAGGATAAACTGACTGTTGAAGATGAACTGAAACCTGTGGAGCCAAAAAAGAAGACAAGTATGGTTATCTTTAAGGGAACTTATTACAATAATGGTGAAGAAGGATATAGATCTTTTGAGTGAATATAGAAGAATTTTGGTGATCAAAGGAATGTTGTGGTGAATGAGAACATTCAGAATGAACCTAAATCTAAGAACTTGCTGGTTCGGAGAACATTGCTTAGTGCAAATGTGGAACCTTGTCAAAGGAGTAATTTTTTCAGAAATTGGTGCAAGTGAGGAGGTAAATTTTGTGATGTGATTGTGGATAGTGGTAGTACTGATAACCTTGTAGCTGAGGAGATGGTTCAGAAACTTGGTTTGAAGAGGATGAGACATCCTTATCCTTATAGGATTGGTTGGTTGCAAGATGTTCATGCTCTAGAAGTGAGGGGGCAATGTCTTGTTTATTTTCAAAATGGCCAGTATAAGGATCAAGTGTTGTGTGATATTGTGGAGATGAATAGTTGTTACATATTGCTCGGTAGACCTTGGCAATATGATTTTAGAGCTACGTATGATTGTGTCAAGAATGTATTTACTATTGAGAAGAATGATAGGAATCTTTCCCTAATGCCTTTGCTAGATACAACACTCGGTAGGAGAAACCTGAGATTTGGTAGCTGAGATGAGTTGAAGAATTCTGAAAGGATTGATCAGTATGGAAAACAGACATGTGTGTTGACAAGGAAATATTTGAAAAGATAGATGAAGCAGAAGTGGAAGAGTATGCAAGATGAAGACTTGAAGGGCTTGTATGTGAAGAACTAGTTCGGGGTTTATGTGTTGAATCTCGGAAGATGTTCTTCCAGCCTAAGAGAACATCTTTTCAAACCTAGGGTGTCTGATGTAGTGGCATTCTTGGGTAATCAGATAACCTACATCATGGTGTGTTGAAGTGGTTCTATGTTGCTCGATTGAAGCTTTAACCGATGATCTCAATTATTGAAGAGGCTTGATCATTGAAGGAACTCGGTAAAACCTCTGGTGCTCAGTGAAACTTGTACTCAGTGATGCTTATGGTGCTCGATCAACATGCTTTCTCGGTGATGCCTAGTGTTCTCAATTGTTTTACTAGTGCTCGGTAGTTCTAATTTACCGACTGGAGTTCTTGAATTTTTGGTTGGCTGACTTGGTGTATTTAATGATGGTAGCTTGTGTTGTATTCTCCTATGTGGATCTTGAGTCTGACATGGAGAATTAATTGTTTGTAAGGCTATTTGTGAGCCAATTGTTGTTGCATTTAATATTTGTTTGTAATAGAAGCCAACTTGGCTTAGGAGTTAATTATTTCTTCCAGGCGACTTGTGGTTGAGGAAATGTATTTAAGGGGTGTTTGGGTAGATGTTTAGTAGATGAGAGTCAGTGAAGGAGAAGGATAATTATTGGATCATGTGAGATCTTGAAGATCAGATTGTTTATCTAATATTTGTAATAGTAGAGCTAGTGGTTTGCATGCTTGGACACAAGGAGATTGCTTGGTAGCTTGTGAGCTCAAGTTTAGATCTGCCTTAGTGTTTACATCAGTTACTAATATGTTTTGGATCTGGACTAGCTAGGATTTTGTAGAAATACTTTGGTAAGTTATTTTATTTGGCTCTAACTTGGAAGGCCTTACAGTCGGGCATGTTAAATGAAAATTTTGTTGAAGCATTATCTTGTTATGTTATTCCATATTATTGGTGTTTGGCTACAAGTTTGGATAGTCCTTTATTGGATCCTGTGACCTTGATTGTGTCACCCTTTGGATCCAAAATTTTTGGAATTAGAAGTTACAGGTGTTAGATTTCTAGATCAAGAACTATTTATGATTCTGGTAGCTCTACGATAGTCAAAACTAGCACTAAATTTCATTCCTCTTCTCCTAGCTTCAAAATGGAAGATCGGGGGTACGAATCATTATCAGAGATTCAAATGGGTAAACACTATTATTTGGTGCTATGAGGTTGAAGGATGGGACAAACAACGAGTCAAAGTGTAAAGCTACAATGTTGGCAATCAAGATGGCCAGACAAGTAGGGGTCAAAAAGTTACATCTTGAAGGTGATTATTTGATAATTATACAAGCTATAGCTAAACTCATGATAAATATCTGGCATCTCCAAAATTACATTGAAATAATGAAAGAGGACTTCAATTTTTTTGAGGATTTCCAAATAACACACATAAAACTATTAGGAATAGTCCCAAGAGATAACTGAGGGGGGGGGTGTCAATCAGTTATCTACAAGTTTCAATTATTTGACCAATTAAGTATACTTAAACATAAAGAATAAACACAATGAAAGAAAACTTGAACACAACACCAATATTTTGGTTATGGGGAAACCCAAATAGGTAAAAACCCCAGTGGGAATTGACCATGATGTCTTCTTCTAAGATTTCTCCACCATTGTTTCTAATTCCAGCAACTGCTTCATTGATCCTTTCATTGTAGGCTCTTATGTTTTCTTCAGGTAGCATCTCCAATGTATTGTACTTTTTCTTCCATGTCTTTCTACATGCATTATTTGCTTGTTTATCTCCTTCAAACATGTCTTCTAGGTGCTTCCATATATTGTAGGATATGTCTACTTTCTTTATTTTTGAAAACTCACTATCAGATAGGGCACTGATAAGGGCTTCTTTTGCTATTGCATTCTGATGGAACAAATCCTTTTGCTTGCTAGTAGCATCATCCTTTGCAAGATCTACTAGAGAGGGGATCTGAACTTCTTTGATAGCCACTTCAAAAACTTCAAAATCAATGCGATGTAAATGTGCCATCATCTTGTTCTTCCAATCAAGATAATTCTCTCCATCAAACTTAGGACTATCTTTTCTAAAGAATTCCATCTGATCAACCTTGAGTTGTTAAACTTTCTCTCTGAGGCACTTGGCTCTAATACCAATTGTTAGGAATAGTCCCAAGAGATAACTGAGAGGGGGGGTGAATCAGTTATCTACAAGTTTCAATTCTTTGACCAATTAAGTATACTTAAACATAAAGCATAAACACAATGAAAGAACACTTGAACACAACACCAATATTTTGGTTACAGGGAAACCCAAATAGGTAAAAACCCTGGTGGGAATTGACACCCACTAATAATCTACACTAGTGTTTTATGATCCTTGTTAGAAGATCCTTAACCCTGTTAGGAGTTTCTTTACAATGTATTTAGTACAGTGACCTAGTCAAGGGTTAGACCCTATTAGGAGTCTTTTACAATTAATCCTATTAGGGGTGAGGATGCACTGTTTGAGAGCATACTACTCAAAGGGGTGAAGGCTACAACCTTCTAAATAACAAATATACATTATATCTGGATCTTGGTGAACTACGCTTTGACCTTCTATCTGGATTAGTTCCAATGTATAGCACAAACTCTTCCCTTGGTCACATAGACCTTCTTCTGATGGCTCAACACTTCACACACTCTACTTTTCTCTTCACAATCAACTCAGAACCATGCTTTATCAATCACAAATGACTGCCTATAAATATCTTTCCTCTAAATGATATAATAAAGTTGGCCTATTAGAACCACCTTGAAATCATATTATAGAAACCATAACATACTCCAATAAGAATTTTGTCGGCTCTACTAAGCACGCAACACAATCTGGGACCTGTCAAATATTAATAAATGTAGATGCACACTACACATTGTTGGCTCTACCAAAGTAACTAAAACTTTCTTCTCAAGATGAATTAAATCATGCACTCTTAATCAAACATTATTAACTCTTCTCTAGTCCTTAATCCAAGGGCGCATACCGAAGTGATAAGCACAACTCCTGAACCAATATAATCTAAGTCGGCTCTTCTGAATAAACATAGGAAACTATTGATGGTGAATAGAGACTGCATAACTTCACTTCTACTAATCATCAAACTCTGTGTCCATGATTGTAACATCACTAACATTTCTTCATCACATATCCAAAGGTGCAAGGCTCCATGATGACTGTACAGACAATCACTCACAGAACACTGCCTATAACTCTATCAAGAACACTATTGACACAAGCTGCTACATAACTATATGTACTAACAATTAACCTTTGCATCCATGATATCATGTTGATAATATGTCCATGCTTCATATACTCAAGGCTTACTACATAATTCCTCCATGCATGCTACTCAACATATGTTGTCGACAAGGACAAACATACAGTTAGTACTAGCTTTCTGGTAAATCTCCAACAATCTCCCCCTTTGGCATTGATGGAAACATATTATATGAAAAACACCACCAATCTAAATGAGAAATTCTTTTATAATAGTCTCCATTTCCTCATCAAAACTCCCCCAAGAATGAATCCTCCATCTGCTACAATATTCTTCAATATTCTCCATTTCCTCAACTAAACTGCTTCCATGACTGAATACTACTCCCCCTTAGTATATTACTCCTTCTTTGCTTCTATTTTTCATCACTCTATATATTACTCCCCCTTTAACATCAATGGCAAAGGGCACCATTCTTTTTAAGCACTAGTACTACTCCTGAGGTAGAGTAGTCAACCTTCCATCAGTCCCTGAGGACTGATGCTTTTTCTTCTTTCTTCTAGGCAGAATCAGAGAAGGGAATTACTCCCAACTTCTCCCTGAGATACTCAAAAGTATCCTTTGGCAAGGGATTTTTGAATATGTCTGCTAACTGATCTTTAGTACTCACATAGTCCAACTTGACTTCTTTCTCTGCTAATTTTTCTCTTAGGAAATGATACTTGATCTCAATGTGTTTTGTCTTTGCATGCATCATAGGGTTCTTTGACATATTGATAGTGCTAGTGTTATCACAATGAATAACAATAGGATAGTTAATCTGAATTCCAAAATCCTTTATCATTTGCTTGATCCAAACAATTGTAGAATAATTTAGGACTGCTACAACATACTCTGCTTCTGCTATTGACTGGGAGATACAATTTTGCTTCTTGCTTGTCCAAGTGACAAGTTTGTCACCAAGAAACACTGCTCCTCCTGATGTACTCTTTCTATCATCAACACATCCTACCCAATCTGCATCAGTATATACATGAAGCTCAACATTTTCTAAATTAGGATACCATAGACCATAATCTATAGTGTCTTGCAAGTATATAAATATTCTTTTTACTACCATGAGGTGACTTTGTTTAGGATTTGTTGCAAATCTTCCAACTATGCCAAATACATTAGAAATATATGGTCTAGTTTGAGTAAGATAAATGAGTTTTCCAATAATAGACTTGTATAATGTTATATCTACTACTGGTGAATCATCTTCTTTTATAAGCTTACATCCTATTATCATAGGTGTACCCACTGGCTTGTAATCATCCATCTTGAATTTCTTTAATATTTCTATCACATACTTGGACTGATTAATGAAAATGCCTTTCTCTGTCTGTTGCACATTTAATCCCAAAAATTATTTGATAGGTCCAATCATGCTCATCTCAAACTCACTTTGCATCTCCTTAGCAAATTATACCCTAATTTTGTCATTACCTCCAAAGATAATGTCATCAACAAATATAGCTACAAGTAGTAGTCCTTTAGATGTCTCTCTTATAAATAGATTATAATCTGCCACTCCTTTCTTGAATCCAATTTTGGTTAGATATCCATCAAGTCTCTCATACCAAGCTCTTGGGGCTTGCTTAAGTCCATAGAGGGACTTCTTCAATCTGCATACCATATCAGGTCTATCTAATAGGGTGAATCCTTTTGGCTGCTCAATATATACTTCTTTTAGCTCTCCATTCAAGAATGCTAACTTGACATCCATCTGATAGACTTTGAAGTTTTTGACTATTGCATAAGCTAGAAACAACTTAATAGCTTCTAATCTACTCATAGGTGCAAATGTGTCTGAATAATCAATGCCTTCTCTCTGCGCATATCCCTTACATACTAACCTTGCTTTATTTCTTACTAATATACCATATTCATTCATCTTGTTTCTGAATATCCATTTTGTTCCAATTACATTCTTATCACTAGGTCTTGGAACCAGTCCCCAAGTATTATTTTTGATAATCTAATCTAGTTCATCTTTCATAGCATCATGGCAATCTGAATCATTGCATGCATCTTCAACACTTAAAGGTTCAATCTGAGATAGTAAACATACCGCTTTATTGTTTGTTGAATTCTTTGCTTTTGATCTTGTTTTGACTTTGCTGCTCTAATCTCTAATGATGTCATCCTTAAAGTGATTGTTAGAATAACTGAGAGGGGGGTAAATTAGTTATCCATAGCCCCAAATCAAAATGTATAATCCAAAATAATTTCCTTAAACTTCTACAGCTCGGTAACATAAAATATTTTACTATATGTGCTTTTATCGATTACCAGTCAATTAACAACTAATGATTACTAACCAAATCTAACATGTAATATGTAAAGTATGATAGCAAAAAATCACCACAATGAACACATAACACAAAATATTTAACATGGAAACCCTGTGAAGGGAAAAACTACCTAGGACCGGTAACCCAAAAATGTTCTCTTCTGAAGTGAGGTCGGTGAAGACCCAACCCTGTTAAAGGTTACAAACACACTATTAGGTGTGACCTTGTTAGAGGATTTTAGACCAACCATTATCATCCAACCAATAGTCACTTTGGGGTTGACAAGATAACAATATTCATTCTATGAATCAAACATATAAGACTTTCAAGTCCACTCTGTTAAGAGATTTCTCTATTTACAATGGTTAAAATGTAATAGCAGTTTGATTTGATTACAATACAACTTCAATTGTAGATATTCAGATCTATATTTTGCTCAATCAAATCCTCTAATTAGTATTACAATTCTATATCACAATAATCAATGACTTACTATCACTCGGTAATAGCTTTATGATGCTCGATAAACTCTGCAGTTTGGTTCTCATTAACTAGTTTGATCAGGCATACATGAAGCTTGTTCATGCAATAATTCTACAGTCCTTCTTCTTCTGGCATTAGTTTCACAATGAAACTATGGTCTCTTAAATATACAAGTAAACCATTTTCTTTTCCTCCATTAGATTTTTTCGCTTATTCTCCTTCGTCCATTTTGCCGCTTAAACCTTCCTTGGTAGTTGTGCCAGTAAACATTTTGATTTCATCATTTAGATCTTCCTTGAGTTATGCTAGTCATTGATCTTCGTAACAAACAATATCTCCATCACTGATTTTGATGTACTTTCTAGCTCATCAATCCTTAACAGCTAAACTAATCATTTAATTCTTTTCTCTTGCTCGATTAACAAAGAAATGTGTCGGTGAACACAAGCTCGGTTTATACTATGCTCGGTATACACTACGATGCTTAGTTTATACTGTGATGCTTCATCAACTGACCACACTGCCTTGTGTCTTTTAGCTCTTTTCCTCATCATAGATGAATGAAACATAATCAATTCAATAACATAAGGTCATAGACTCATCAGCAAGTTACTCAATGTATTCCTTATCCTCATCTATCATATACATCTTCCTCATGTAGATATTTTTTATCTTCATCTCTTTTACTCCTTTTCTACAGATGTTTCGGTATAGTCACTTACAAAATAAGTGTTGTCAAACTAGTTGACATCAATGACAACATATTATTGATTTAATCATATTACATATCTAATCAGCAACTCGGTGATCTCTAATCACAGATCTTCAATTAGGTTCTAAATCAATTGTAGTTCATCAATCTCTCCCTTTGGCATTGATGGCAACTCAAGTAATATGAAATATACCATACACATACCAAACATGTATTCTACAACTCTGTGAAAAATGTTGTACAAGCTCTCTCGAGGTTAATATGTTTAATCACTACATTACTCAACAACATTACAAATGCAGCTTTGACATTCTACAGATAAGATCTTTTTAGCTCTTGGATTCCTTCTTCTATTCTCATTAACTGATCTTCAGTGCTCTCCCTTTCTTCAATTTGTCTCTCCCTTAGATAGTTCTCATTGGTGCATATTGTTTTATGTTTCATATTTTTTTATCTCTCCCTTTGAAAAAAATGCCAAAGAAACAAATAAATATACAACTCTGTAGTAGCTAAGTAACTCTCTATTGTCTGGTGCATACTCTGTATCTCTGTATACTGATATGCCAATCTGTTCTAGTTCTCCAAACTTTTCACAACCCTAGACATGATCCAAAGTGTGAACTATGTTGCATCAACATGAATGATCTTCTGATAAGATTAGGCTGATGCAACATCTAGATCACATTAGTGACCAGTAGATAGGGGACGGACCCCAAGTCTTGTCCTCAAGTATCCAAATGTATCCTTTGACAGAGACTTTGTAGATATGTCTGCAAGTTGTTCTTTTGATTTAACAAAATCTAGCTTAACTTGCTTCTCCTATACTTGTTCTCTTAAGTAGTGATACTTAATTGATATATGCTTTGTTTTAGAGTGCATCACTAGATTCTTTGAAATGTTTATTGCACTGGTGTTATCATAGTATATAATCACTAGCTCAGTGATTATCTCATTCATACCTTCCAGAAGTTGTTTAATATATGCAATATTTAAATAGTTTGTAGCAGTAGCAACATACTCTGCTTCAGTTGTAGACTGAGAAATGCAAGCCTGCTTCTTACTTGTCCATGTAACAAGTCTTTCACCGAAGAAAAATGCTCCTCCGATGGTACTTTTTTTGTCATCCACATTTCCAACCCAATCAGCATCGGTATAGATTCTGAGTTCAAACTTTCCTTCCTTAGGATACCATAATCCATAATCTTCTATTTTCTTCAGGTATCTTAGGATTCTCTTTGTAGCAACCATGTATGACTCTCTAGGGTTTGTAGAAAATATAGCAACAATTCCCACAACATGTGTTATGTCTGGTCTACTATGCACTACATACATTAACTTACCAATCATTGACCGGTACAGTGTCTGGTTCACTTCTATAGTTTCATCTTCCTTAGTCAGTTTACATCAAGTAGCCATCGGTGTTCCCATAGGTTTAGCATCTTCCATGCCAAATGTCTTCAATACTTCCTTGATATATTTGGATTGTGTGATGAATATACCATCATTCTACTGAATCACTTGTAGTCCTAGAAAGAAATTAATCTCTCCGAACATAGACATTTCAAATTCACTTCTCATTTCATTAGCAAATGACTTACAAATTTGATCTTGTCCTCCAAAAATAATTTCATCCACAAATATTTCAGCAATAAGAATTGTATCATCAGTATCTCCTTTCATATACAAATTATTGTTCTCACTTGTTCTTACAAATCCTATACTTAACAAATAAGTATGCAACCTCTCATACCAGGCTCTTGGTGCTTACTTTAGACCATATAAAGCTTTATGTAATCTACATACCATATCTTTCTTTTCTGGATCAACAAACCCTTTAGGTTGTTCTATGTAGACTTCTTCTTCAAGTATTCCATTCAAAAATGTTGACTTGACATCCATTTGGTAAACTTTGAACTTTTTGTGTGCAACATATGCAAGTAACATTCTGACTCCTTCTAATCTAGCAATAGGTGCAAATGTTTCACCATAATCAATTCCTTCCTCATGTGCATATCGTTTGCATACCAATCTAGCTTTATTCCTTATTACTTATCCATTCTCATTCTGCTTGTTCCTAAATATCCACTTAGTATCGATAACATTCTTATCTTTAGGTCGGGGTACTAAGGTCCAAGTTTTGTTCTTCTTTATCTGTTCTATTTCCTCTTTCATTGCATTAACCCATTCATCATTTTCTAATGCAACTTTTACATTCTTCAATTCATATTCACAAACTAGACATGTACCTTGTCTTGCTTTACTCCTTGTTTGCATGTTAGCTTGTCTGTCTCCAATGATTTGTGTCTTAGGATGGTGTCTTCTAACAAAACTTGCTAGTATCTAATTTCTTCTTTCTTGGTCATCCTATGCAGGTTCATTTGCTTGCTTGGTAGGTCCTTCCTTCTTGTTGGTTTCTTTTTCCTATTCCTTGGTATTGTTCTCTTGTTGACTGGTTGTCACTAGTTGTTGCATCGGTAGGTACTTAGGTTGTTCAATGTAAGTGAATTGACTGTAGTCCTTAGGTTCCTTTATGCTTTCCTTTGCATTCTTATCATCAAACTTATCAACTCAAACATTAGTACTCTCAATCATTTTATTTGTAACTCTATTCAGACACTTGTATGCTTTACTTTTACTGGAATATCCTAGAAATATCCCTTCATCACCTTTTGAGTCAAACTTTCCATTTCTTTCATCTTTCAAAATAAAACATTTGCTTCCAAAAATTCTGAAATAACTTACAGTGGGTTTGTGTCCAAACCATAACTCATAGGGTGTCTTATTAGTGTCCTTCTACAATTGTACTTGGTTTAGCACATAGACAGCAGTACTAATGGCTTCTCTCCAGTATGTTTGAGAAACATTCTTTTCTATCATTAATGTCCTTGTGCAGTCAACAATTGACCTATTCCTCCTTTCAGCAATGCCATTCTGTTGGGGTGTCCTCAGTGTAGAGACCTATCTTTTAATACCATGCTCATTACAAAAATTAGTAAATTCATCAGAGATAAATTCACCTCCTCTATCAAATCTTAAGCATTTCAAATCTTTACTAGTCTCTTTTTCTACTTTTTCTTTATACCACTTGAACATCTTGAATGCCTCAGATTTTTCTTTTAAGAACATGATAGTCATTAACCTTGTATCATCAAAAAAAATAGTAAAATATATGTCTCCATAATAACTCTGAGTTCTCATAGGACCACATAGATTGGTATGAACCAACTCAGGTATCTTCTTTGTTGAGTAATATTTTGTTAGGAATGAATTTTGAATGTTTGGCAGCCATTCTATAGTAGTTTTTGTTGTATTCATGACTATGATTGTCATTGATGTCAACGCAGTGATCTTCTAGAGATTTGTAGAGGAGCAGACAGTGTTTGTATTAGCGCACGTGGGATATTGCAGATAGAGCTATGTGATTTTGAGGATTTACTCTTTGATATGTTATATGTTTATGGTTAAGAGCATAGATAGTAATTCATTTATTCATGGAAGTTATGAGCATTTTGGTAGAAGTAGTATTTAGGTAGTATTCCTGAGTAGCGGTTTGTGGAAATCGGATGATATCTCCTAATCAGGATGGAATCTGATTTTGTGCAACTAAAGGGAAGTTGAAGACACATTGATAGTGACATGGATGATAGCACAAACTTTGAGGTCTCATGAATGGAGAATTATTGTATTTGGAAGCTGATAGTTTTGTATAATTTTGATGTAGCGTGTGGAAACTTTTATTTTGTAATTGGATGTCGACTCATTTGTAATTACTTGAGTGTGGTATAAAGGAAGGAATGATTTTCCTTGTTGGAATATGGTTGAATGTTGATATATGCATGAAGTGAAGAAAAGAGATAATGTAGTTGTGAAAGCGAATTTGTGAAGGAAGACATGCGAGGTACAGAGATCTAAAACTGAGATCTGGTGTAGCAATGAGTGCAGTTTGGCATATTCAGAGAAGAGGTAACATATTTTTGAGATCAATAATCTTTTGGTATTATTCTATTGAGTAATACAAAGATCAGTTGGACAGTGTGTTCAGTGATCTTACCCTGAAGTTGTTTGGGTAGTGGGTCCTTCTGTCTTCCACAACTCTTAACAGGGTTAGAATATTTTAGCAAGGATTCAAAATCTCCTAATAGGGATTCATATGTACTAAATGTATTTCATAAGACTCCTAAAAAATTCCATCCTTTCACAAGGAATATTCATATTAGTGCATCTTTTGTGGGCATCATTCCCACCAGGGTTTACTCTTTGATCAAGAGGTTCTCTAGTCAACATATCTTGTGTCATTGTGTTATTGTGTATGAATATCTTTCTATGGTTGGTAACTATATTTCTTACATGGTTAAATGTTGTTGAAGTTGATAAAAGTTATAATTATCTGATAACTGATTCACCCCCCCCCCCCCCCCCCTCTTAGTTATCTTGGTGGACTTTACTTTCTAACAATTGATATCAGAGCAGTAGGTCCTTGAAAGAGAAGTTTAACAACTTAAGGAGATCCATGGAAAATTTAAGGAAAGAAAGCCCTAAGTTTGATGGAGTGAATTTTGACAACTGGAAAGAAAATATGAAGACACATCTACTGTGTTTATGACTAGGTTATTGGTTGATTACAAAGAATGAGAAGACTATCATTGAAGAGGATAATCTTGAAACATGTTCTAGTGATGAGAGAGATATATTCATGTGTAATATACTTGCCAGAGAAGCACTTTTGAAAGCCCTTCCAGAGAATGAGTACAGTCAAGTAAAATGTTTGAAAACATCTCATGAAATTTGGAAAGCTTTACACTCTACTTTTGAAGGTGATGAACATGTAAAGAAAGTTAGATTACATAATTAGATTTTTTCATTTGAAGATATAAGAATGATGGAAGATGAATCTATTAGAAGCTATATTGGTAGAATGTCAGAAATTGTTGCAGGCATAAAATCTTGTGGAGGAAAAAAAAAGAGGATGAAGTGATATGGAAAATTCTAAGGACATTGACTCTTGTGTTTAAGCAGACAACACAGATGATTGAAAAATTTATACCTTGTACTTCAAACTTTACAAGAGAGACTCTTCTTGGAAGATTGGAAGCAGCAGAAATGAACCTAAGGTTATCAGGAGACTTGCCTAGAATGGAGACAGCATTCAGTTCTCTTAGTGTTTGCCCTACTTTGTCAAGAAGCATCATTGTGAGCAGAGATTATGCTAGTGGCAACAGATCTAGAAATGAAGAAGATAGGAAGATTGAAGAAGGTATTGCCTTGCTTGTGAAGACAGAACTAGACGGTAAGAAAAAATTTTAATGTTGGACTTGTCAAGACTATGGTCATTTTGCATCTAAATGTCCTAAGAGAGTTTAAAAGTACAGAAACAATTTCAAGCCTAGAAGATCTAAGGAATGTTATTATGCTAATGATGAAGATCTTGAAGCTCGTATAGAGAGAACTCTAAGTGAAAGTGATACTGAGAATAATGATGACATAGGATTCATAGCAATTAAAGAAGAAGATCCTGAAATAGATGTTAAGGAAAAAAAGCCCTAGTTTCTCAAGTTGAAAAGAAAGTTGATTGGATTATAGACAATGGTTTCTCACATCATATGACTGGAGACATGAAAAAATTCATAAAGTTTAACAATTATAATGGAGTTGTTAAAGTTGGAAATAATGCACCGTGTTTGATTAAAGGTATAGGATCTATTACTCTTGATGGAAAGACTAATACTGATGATGTTTACTTTGTGGATGGTTTGAAACATAATCTCTTAAGTGTTGGATAGTTATTTGATAAGGGATATCAAGTTTGGTTTAATGAGAAAACTTGTGTGATAAAGGATAAAGATGGAAATATGATTGGAACTGGATCTAGAACCAGAGGTAATGTATTTCAGTTGAATCCTACTGAGATGACATGTTTGATTACTAAGATTGATGACAGTTGGTTATGGCACAGAAGGTTTTGTCATATAAATTTTGATAACATTATGAAAGTAAGTACTACACTGCAGTAAGGGATTTGCCTAAAATTGTGAAGCCTACTAACATGATTTGTAAGGAATGTGTGATGGCTAAATAGAAGAGTTCTTTTCCCAGTAAGAAGTTTACATCTGCAAAGAAGTTGGAGATTGTTCATATAGATTTGGGTGGTCCTACCAGGACTAGAGGATTATATGGAGAAAGGTATTTTATGATTCTTGTTGATGATTTTACAAGAATGATGTGGATTGCATTTCTTAAAGAAAAATCTGAAGCATTTGATAAGTTTAAGATCATTAAGAATAAAGTTGAGAATGAATCTAGAATGAAGATTAAATGTTTGAGATCCGATAGAGGTGGAGAATTTACTTCTAGAGAGTTTAACACTTTTTGTGAAGTGAATGGTATTAAGAGACGGTTTTCAACCCCTATAACACCTAAAAAAAATGGTATTGCAGAAAGAAGAAATAGATCAATGACTGAAGTAGCAAGAGCTATGTTATTTGAGAATGATTTGGTGAAGATATTCTAGAGAAAATCAGTGAACACAGTAGTGTATACAATGAATAGAGTAAAAATCAGAGCATATACAGACAAGACACCCTATGAATTATGGTTTGGACATTTTCACCCTTAGTTAAGTATTTTAGAATTTTTGGAAGCAAATGTTATATAAAGAGAGACGATGATATTGGAAAGTTTGATCCTAGAAGTGATGAAGCTATATTTCTTGGATATTCTTTGAAAAGCAAAGCTTATAGATGTTACAATAAGAGAAGTAAGACTATTGTTGAGAGTGCAAATGTTAAAGTTGATGAAAAGTTCAAAATTCAGGAAAGAATGCTTGATTATGAATCTGATGAAGGAACTCATCCTAAGCCTAACATTGAAACTACTGAATTATTCTATGAGACTGATAGTGACTTGTTAAATGAAAGCCACAGTGAAGTTATTGGAGAACCGACACCTGAAGTGAGATCTGAGACACTGACACCTAACAGGAATTTATCAAGGAATCATCCTGCTGAGCAGATTATTGGAAGCATTGACAGAGGAGTTCTAACTTGAAATAAGGTACAAGAATAGTTATGTTTGATTTCTCAAATTGAACCTAAATCTACTAGTGAAGCTTGTGAAGATGAACATTGGATTAAAGCTATGAAAGAAGAACTAGATCATATTGAAAAGAACAAGACATGGGAATTGGTCCCTATACCTAAAGATAAGAATGTTGTTGGAACTAAATGGGTATTCAGAAACAAGATGAATGAACAAGGAGAAGTAGTAAGAAATAAAGCAAGATTGGTATGTAAGGGATACTCACAGCAAGAAGGAATTGACTATGAAGAAACTTTTGCACCAGTAGCAAGAATTCTACATGGTGAATTGGAAGAAGAAGTCTACATTGAGCAGCCTGAAGGTTTTCCTTTGACTCAAGAAGGAGACATGGTGTGTAAACTGAAGAAAGCATTATATGGACTAAAGCAAGCACCTAGAACTTGGTATACAAGATTGGATAAGTATTTGTTAAAATTAGGATTTACAAAAGGAACAACTGATAGCAATCTATACACAAAAGAAATTGAAAATGGTTTGTTGATTGTAGTTATTTTTGTTGATGACATTATTTTTGGAGGAGAAGATAAAGATAGTGACAAATTTGTTGATGAAATGAAGACTAAATTTGAAATGAGTATGATTGGTGAAATGAAATACTTTTTGGGATTACAGATAACATAGAACAATGATGGTATCTTTGTAAGTTAGACAAAGTACTTGAATGACTTGTTGAAAAGATTTGGAATGGAGAACTATAAACCATTTGGAACACCTATGGTAACTGGACATAAATTATCTATCATAGATGAAACACCGATAGTTGAACAGAAGAAGTACAGATCTATGATTGGAGGATTGTAGTACTTGACTCATACAAGACCTGATATAGCACATTTAGTTGGAATTGTAGCAAGATTTCAAGCTGAACCTAGAGAATCACATTATGCAGCAGTGAAGAGGATACTAAGATATTTAAGAAGCATAATGGACTATGGATTGTGGTATGAAAAATTTGATGATTTTACCCTATGTGCATATATAGATGTAGATTGGGGAGGCAGTGTTGATGATAAAAAGAGCACCAGTGGTGGAGTCTTTTCCCTTGGAGGAAGATTGGTTTCTTGGCTGAGCAAGAAGCAGAATTGCATTTCACAAAGCACAGCAGAAGCAGAATATGTAGCAGCAGCAAACAATTGTAACCAAATAATTTGGATGAAGCAAATGCTGAAGGATATTAGAATAAAGTTTGTTGAGCCTATTGTTATACATTGTGACAACACCAGCTTAGTTAGTATGTCTAAGAACCTTGTATTACATTCTAAAAAAAAGCATATAGAGATTAAGTATCATGTAGTAAGAGAGAAAGTTTCTGAGAAAGAAATCAGACTGGAGTACATAAGCACAAAGGAGTAGATAGCAAACATTTTTACAAAGCCTTTTCCTAAGGATACATTTGAGTATCTGAGAGGTATGCTTGGGGTTATGCCGCAGCCTACTCTTGAGAAGTGATGCAGTTGGTTGCATCCATCCAGTGATATATGAGCCTTATCTTTCTTCTGGATTGGATGTTGGTACTTCCTCTATGGGGGAGTATGTGTATCTAAGTTGAGTCATGAGGACTCTAGTGAATGTATTTTCTAAATAGTGTCTTTTAACATTGGAGTTGTTGTTGACATAATGATGAAATTTTCTGTCATTGATGTCAATGGGGGAGAAGTGTACATGAAAAACCATTTGTACCATCTATTGGAGAGAACTGAATAGGAAAATGAAGCAAGATTTGATTGATGAAGAGAACTTGAAAGTATTTTCAGAGCAGCAATGTTGCAGTACTGGATTTTTGAAACATTGGATGTTTTTCATCTATGTTTCCATCAATGTCAATGGGGGAGATTGTTAGGAATGAATGTTGAATGTTTGGCAGCCATTCTGTAGCAATTGTTGTTTCATTCATGACTATGATTGTCATTGATGTCAATGCAGTGATCTTATGGAGATTTGCAGAGGAGCAGACAGTGTTTGGATTAGCGCATGTGGGATATTGTAGATAGAGCTATGCAATGTTGAGGATTTACTCTTTGATATGTTATATGTTTATGGTTAAGAGCGTAGACAATAATTCATTTATTCATGGAAGTTATGAGCATTTTGGTAGAAGCAGTATTCAGGTAGTATTCCTGATTTGCGATTTGTGGAAATCAGATGATATCTCCTAATCGGGATGGAATCTAGTTTTACACAATTAAAGGCAAGTTGAAGACACATTGATAGTGATGTGGATGATAGTGCAAACTTTGAGGTCACATGAATGGAGAATTATTATATTTGGAAGCTGACAGTTTTGTGTAATTTTGATGTAGTGTGTGGAAACTTTTATTTTGTAATTGGATGTCGACTCATTTGTAATTACTTGAGTGTGGTATAAAGGAAGGAATGTTTTTCCTTGTTGGAATATGGCTGAATGTTGATGTATGCATGAAGTGAAGAAAAAATCTAATGCAGTTGTGAAAGTGAATTTATGAAGGAAGACATGCGAGGTACAGAGATCTGAAATTGAGATCTGGTGTAGCAGTGAGTGCGGTTTCACATAGTCAGAGAAGAGGTAACATATTATTGAGATTTTTAAGCCATCCTCTTGTTAAAGCCAAAATCCTATGAGAATGGCCTGTCCCTGCAAAATTTTGTGTAGTTGCCCCACCCTACCTTTAAGCTTATTGTAGTGTGCGCCAAAGTTTTACATGGTTTCATTGCTTGTGCCCTTAGCCACTTATTGTTCATGATGTCACCATGCTCTAGCCCAGATCACATCTTTTAATGTACAAAAAATCCAGGTGAGATGTCATGCCCTAGCTGTAACATAGTTTTAGCTTGCGAACTAAATATATGATGTTTTATGGCCTGCACTCTTGGCATATAGTAGCTCTTTGTGTTTCCAAGGTCTAGTTAAGAGTGCATGTCCTAAAGTGTCAAAACCAGGGAGATATTCATGTTTTAAGGTCTGCTGGAAATTTATCCTTCATATTGGGTGGTGTCAAAACTGTCTAAGTATAAAAAACCTTGATGTTTTCGCATTCCTTTGTTACCTTTATGTTAATGTGAATACCCTGGTTGTTTTTGACCTTGTACCTTTTCACATTTGTGCGCTTTTTCTCTGATGTTAGCTTTTCCTATTCGTGCACCTACAACCAACTACAATATGCCATGTGGGGCCCATTTTTTTTCTTGGTTTTTCAGTCACTTAATCTCCAAATGGACTGCAGGGTTAAGAAACTATCTGGTGACTTGGAGAATGCCTTTTTCATGTGATCTCCAGCCCTGACCATGGTTAAGAAAAATGTCTTGTGACTTGGAGAATGCCTTCAGTCGCGCAATCTCCAGATAACTTGGAGTTAAGTGCTTGTTGGGGTTAGATAAAGAAAAGTCAAAGCGGGCCCGGTGATCTATCAATTTTTTATCCTACGGCTGTCACATGATTGCAAGGAATATTCTTCCCCTTTGCGATCTTGCGACCACCGTCTGATCCTTCAATGTGTAGGGGGTCGATGATCTAGTGGGTCCACATGCCTAATGTTGCTGAGGTGTTTCCTCCTGATTGGCTATGAGTTTTGTGACTTGGCAGTTGTCAGTGGGGTCTACAAGTTTGTGATGATTGTGCGGTTTCAGTAATACCGCGGGGGCAAAGTGCTTGGTCATTATTCATCATGGGTTTACAATAGTTGTTTGATCTTTTGTGTGTGAAGGGTATAGTGGGTGGTGGGACCAAATTGCCACGTCGTGCTAATGTGCTCATTTTTCATTGGCTGCGATCCTGCTAATATGGTGAATTCATTTAAGGGTCTGAGTTGACTTTTTTGTCAATTTTTTAGAACCACCCGATCTGCCAAGAAATAAATGAGATCAACGGCCATGTTTTAAACTGGCTGATTAACCGTTACTTCCCAAAATTTGAATATTTTAAGGGTTTTCTTAGTGACAAAAGGACTGAAATTTTAATGTTTGGATGGTCGATCTACATGGTATGACTTTGCACTCACTGGTATAGTATGGCCTAAGGTATGATTGACTGTAGAAGATATCTGCACCATAGTAGTGGGTGAAATGGCAACTCAAGTTGCATTGCAATTGAAGTTGCAAGGGGTAAACATGATGGGTTTTTAGTCTTTGCATGTTAGTTAGGAATTGTGCCATTAATGAAGATCATCTTTGGATTTGATTTGCTCGCAATTACTTGTTTTCCTCCCTGCAGTAAATATTGATTAAATCTGGTTGGCAAGGTATTTGAAACCCTAATCCTGTCCTAGCTATCTAAAGCTTGTTGCATCCTTTCCAAAGGATTCCAAGGTAGCTAGTGCTTATATATTGTTGTCTAATGTATGTAAAAGGTTGTTGATGGTGTTATGTTGATAGTCAATGTAAAAGACTGAACAAGGAGAGCCTGGATTAGGGTTTGTTTCCTAGCATTTTGTTCTCTTGATAATGTATTGATTCTACAGATTTTAATGAGAGCGCACTTGAATTCCAATCTTAGATTTATGTTTGTCTTCTTGTTTTGATCTTGGGTTCATATATGTTAATATCACAAAGTGAGTTAGCATATGGTATACAAAGTGTATTGTGGGATTATCTTTGAGTTCCTGACAGAGTTAGGATTAAAGTCTTTAGGGTAGTTTCAGTGAGCTCATGGTTGGATAGGAATCTGATGATCAGGTTTGGGAGTGAGATGGATAATAGGCAAAGCACTTATTCTAAGTTCAAGAGTGTTTAAGTTAGGGTTTTCAATTGATATATGTTATTGAGTGACTCTATGCCCTAGGTTAAGGCACTGATCCATTCTCTAGAAGCAGTTCATCATCATCAATCATAAATATAAATGATAAAATCTTTAAATCAATTTGCAAAGGGTATGAATGCATAATATTTAGTGACTCCTTTCAAGAAGTGAGTCAAGGGTACACCCGCCTGAGTATTAGACTCAAAGTGTAGAAGGGTCCTTGTTGATCCTTGTTAATTGGCCCTTTTTCTTATAGAATTTGGAGTGGTGATAGAGTCAGTTACATTAGCTTGTCAATCATAGTGTAAATCTGCAATTGGAAAGAAAAGGAACCAAAAAAGATCATTAATCTTTTGGTATTATTCTATTGAGTAATAAAAAGATCAGTTGGACAGTGTGTTCAGTGATCTTACCCTGAAGTTGTTTGGGCAATGGGTCCTTCTGTCTTCCACAACTCTTAACAGGGTTAGAATCTTTTAGCATGGATTCAAAATCTCCTAACATGGATTCATATGTACTGAATGTATTTCATAAGACTCCTAACAGAGTCCATCCTTTCACAAGGAATATTCATATTAGTGCATCTTTTGTGGGCATCATTCCCACTGGGGTTTACTCTTTGATCAAGAGGTTCCCTAGTCAACATATCTTGTGTCATTATGTTATTGTGTATGAATATCTTTCTATGGTTGGTAACTATATTGCTTACATGGTTAAATTTTATTGAAGTTGATAAAAGTTATAATTATCTAATAACTAATTCACCCCCCCCCCCTCTCAGTTATCTTGGTGGACTTTACTTTCTAACATATTTTCTTTTAAAACTAGAGTTAATCATCTTACCTTTCTAACATTCATGACACATAACATGATCCGGCTTTGACAAGTTAGGTAGACCTCTAACTCTTTTTTTTTTACTGATCTTAATCATGTTATCAAAATTTACATGACATAACCTCTTATTCCACAACCATGCATCTTCATCTTTCATCAATAAACAAGAAGACTAATCATTATCAAGATAAAATAGATTACCTCTGGATTGTGTATGAGTTCCAACAAGTCTTCCTCCATCATCAAATATTTTCACCTTTTTTCTCTCAAAAGCAACTCGGTGGCCTGAATTGTTCAGTTGTGCCACACTTAGCAAGTTATAGTTCAATCCTCTTACCCAATAAGCATTTTCACATTTTAATCTATCATTTATCATCAGGGATCCTTTACCTCTTACCATACAGGGTGCATCATTTCCCATTCTTATAGATCCTCCATTGTATTCTTCAAGATAATCAATTTTTTCTTCATCACCAGTCATGTGATGTGTATAGCCACTATCTATAATCCATGTATCATTCTTATTAACTTTAGAGATAAGTGTTGTCTCTACATACCTTTCATCTTCTTCAGAATTATTCTTCATTGCCACAAATACTACCTCCACATCATCATCAGTGTTGGTATCGGTGATATCTTCTTCCTCAGAAATGTAGCAAACCTTGTTTCCTTTGTAGTGTTGGTAGCCTCTGTTGTATCTTCTCCCATAGCTTCCTTCAAATCAGTCTTTGGTTCTATCATCATCTTTCTTATGTGGACATCTAGCAGTGATGTGGCCAACTTCTTTACAATTAAAGCATGCTAAAGGTAACTTGCCTCTATACCTTCCTTTTCCTTTAGGTAACCTTCTGGCCATAAGAGCTTCAAGTTCATCAAGCTCATCATCAGTATTTCTATCACTATCATCATTCTTATTTTTGCTACTAGACTTACCAATCTTCAAAGAAGTCATGAAAGTGGATTCAACATTGGGTACAACACTATTATCATAATTATTCAATTCAAATGTTGTAAGCTTTCCAATCAGAGTATCAAGAGTGAGTGTGTTGTTAGGTGCTAACCTATTTTCATGAATTGCAGATATACTGATGGCATAGATAGGTAATAGGGTTCTCAGAATTTTGCTTACCATGGTATCTTCATCAATAACTCCATCTGATGCTCTAATAGCATGAACTACCTCTTTTATTATGTTTGTGTATTGCATAATGTTTTCACCTTATTTCATCTTCATGTCATCGAATCTTCCTCTCAAGCTTTCGGCTCTTGCTCTTTTGACATTCGCATCACCACTATAGATTAGAGATAGTTTATCCCACATCTGCTTAGTAGTAGTGCAGTTCTTGATATCTTCAAATTCAGCATCTGAACAGGTAGTAGCAATCTCCATCATAGTAACATTATGTTCATGTATGTCCCTTAATTGATCAAGGGTCAAGGGACCAGTGGGTGGTGCAAGGTATCCATTCTCCATCATATCTAGGGCAAAATTCCCAATCCTAGATACATGCAGCTTCATTCTAATTTGCCATATTGTGAAGTTATCCTTATTTAGCTTTGGCACTTCCCTCTTAAACATTTTGAGACCTTTGTACTGAAGTCCTTAAAATTTCATTCCAAGCAACTTAGCTCTGATACCAATTGTTAGAATAACTGAGAGGGGGGTGAATCAGTTATCCACAGTCTCGAATCAAAATGTATAATCCAAAACAATTTCCTTAAACTTTTGTAGCTCAGTAACATAAAATACTTTACTATCTGTGCTTTTACCGATTACCAGTCAATTAACAACTAATGATTACTGACCAAATCTAACATGTAATATGTAAATTATGATAACAAAAAATCACCACAATGAACACTTAACACAAAAGATTTAACGTGGAAACCCTGTGAAGGGAAAAACCACCTGGGACCAGCAACCCAAAAATGTTCACTCTTTTGAAGTGAGGTCGGTGAAGACCCAACCCTATTAAAGGTTAAAAACACATGATTAGGTGTGACCTTGTTAGAGGATTTTAGACCAATCGCTATTGTCCAACTAGCAGTCACTCTGGGGTTGATAGGATAACAATGCTCATTCTATGAATGAAACATATAAGACTTTCAAGTCCACTCTGTTAAGATATTTCTCTATTTACAATGGTTAAAATGTAACAGCATTTTGATCTAATTACAATACAACTTCAATTGTAGATATTTAGATCTATATTTCTCTCAATCAAATCCTCTGATCAGTATTACAATTCTATATCACAATAATCAATGACTTACTATCACTCGATAATAGCTTTCTGATGCTCGGTAAAATCTGCAGTTTAGTTCTCATTAACCAGTTTGATCAGGCATACATGAAGCTTGTTCATGCGATAATTTTGTAGTCCTTCTTCTTTCGGCATTAGTTTCACAATGAAACTCTGGTCTCTTAAATAGACAAGTAAACCATTTTCTTTTCCTCCATTAAATTTTGCTGCTTATTCTCCTTCATCCATTTTTCCAGTTAAACCTTCCTCGGTAGTTGTGCTAGTAAAACATTTTGATTTCATCCTTTAGATCTTCCTTGAATTATACTTGTCATTGATCTTCGTAACAAACATTATCACCATCATTGATTTCGATGCACTTTCCAGCTCATCAATCCTTAACGGCTAAACTAATCATTTAATTCTTTTCTCCTACTTGGCTAACAAAGAAATGCATCAGTGAACACAAACTCAGTTTATACTATGCTCGGTATACACTATGATGCTCAGTGTATACTATGATGCTTCATCAACCGACCACACTGCCTTGTGTCTTTTAGCTCTTTTCCTCATCATAGATGAATGAAACATAATCAAGTCAATAACATAAGGTCATAGACTCATCGGCAAGTTACTCAATGTATTCCTTATCCTCATCTGTCATATACATCTTTGTCATGTAGATATTTTTTATCTTCATCTCTTTTACTCCTTTTCTACAGATGTTTCGGTATAGTAACTTACAAAATAAGTGTTGTCAAACTAGTTGACATCAATGACAACATATTACTAATTTAATCACATTACATATCTAATCAGCAACTCAATGATCTCTAATCATAGAACTTCAATTAGGTTCTAAATCAGTTGTAGTTCATCAATGATATCTAGATGTATACTTTGGAACTTTAGGTGATATTGAATCATCTTCCTTTTGAGTTTCTTCTTCACTTGTTTCAGGGTCATTGAACAATACATCAATACTATCAAACATCTCTTCAACAATTGTCTCACTAGTGGAAGGTCTGGGTTTGTCTTCAATCATAGGTGAGTAATCATGATATCTTTCTTGAACCATAAACTTTTCATCAATCTTAACATGAGCACTTTCAATGATTTTCTTCAATCTCAAGTTAAAACATCTATAAGCTTTACTTTTAGTAGAGTAACCAAGAAAAATTCCTTCATCACTTCTTGCATCAAACTTTCCTATTGCTTAATCCCTCTTGATGTAGCACTTGCTTCCAAAGAATTTGAAGTATTTCACTGTGGGAACATTGTCAAACCATAGCTCATAAGGTGTCTTGTCCACACTAGGCCTCAATTGTATTTTATTGATTGTATATCCTGTTGTATTGACTGCATCTCTCCAATAGATGTGTGTAATGTTTCCTTCAATCATGATGGTGTGCGCTATATCCAAGATGATCCTATTCCTTCTCTATGCAATTCCATTCTTCTGAGGGGTTCTTGGTGC
Organism: Chamaecyparis obtusa; assembly: GCA_027943335.1. Classification (NCBI taxonomy): domain Eukaryota; kingdom Viridiplantae; phylum Streptophyta; class Pinopsida; order Cupressales; family Cupressaceae; genus Chamaecyparis; species Chamaecyparis obtusa. Next base: position 28,647 of record BSBK01001804.1, on the reverse strand, counting down.
ACTCAACTGTCTCTTTATGCCATGTTCTTCGCAGTACTCATAAAATCTATCAGAGGTGAATTCTCCTCCTCTATCTAACCTTAGACTTTTTATCTTTAGTCCAAATTCATTCTCAACCTTAGCTTTGAATATTTTGAACTTCTCAAATGCTTATGACTTATCTTTTAAGAACGCAACCCACATCATTCTAGAATAATCATCTACAAACAAAATGAAATACCTTTCTCCATAGTATGATCTTGTTTGAGTTGGTCAGAATAGGTCTGTATGAATCAGATCCAACTTGTTCTCTGCTGAATTATGCTTGCTCCTGAATGAATTCCTCACATGCTTTCCCATTTCACATTCCCTACATATAGTATCAACTGGCTTTGCTATGCTAGGTAGGTCTTTAGCTGCCTTTACATTACTTATATTTACTATGTTATCAAAATTGATATGGCATAGTCTTTAATGCCATAGCCAACTATCATCTACTTTAGCAACAAAACAACCTGCTTCTGGACTAAGTTGAAAAACATTACCTTTAGTCTTTTATCATGATGTAATTATTTCTCCTTCTTTGTTGTTAGTGATGCACTTGTTTCCATTTGTAATACCCCAAAAATGGGCTATAGGTTCATTAACCTCCTACATCTTCAATTCGAATGAAATCGACATCAAAATTCCTAACCTAAGGCACATCTGCACATTATCAAATTTAATTGATTATTCTTAATTCTGCATCGGGGAATATTCCTAGCAATATTCCTATTTATCCTAATTATCTTTAATTTAATTATTATTTGGCAATAAAACTTATTTATCCTAAAGTTTGATTAATTGAATATTCTGATTATTTAATTAATTAGATTTAATACTGCCACTTAATTGTTTTATTAAATTTAATTGTATTTATTCCTAAATTGTATTATTTAATTTTGACAATAAATCAAAAATCTTATGACTAATTGATTAAATTCATATTTAATTAATTCATGTCAATTGTCAATATTTAATAATATAGTTTTTGAATAAAGTTTGATTTAATAATTGATTAATCCATAAATCAATTGTTTTAATTCAAAAATCAGTTAAGTTGAGAATAAATCACTTTATTTTTAATTAATTTATAATTAAATCATGCACAATCAGAAAAGCAGGCAACTAGAAATTAACAATCAATTTTAAAATTGAAACTCAAGATATGATGATGAGTTGAAATTTGATCTAAACTCTATTTTGAGTTAAAAACTACTTTTGCATGATTTTTGTAAGTTAATTATCTCTAATTTCCTAATAACTCAAAAATCAACTTGAGTTTATCAAGAGTGATTTATGGCTTTTCTCCTGCATCCTCAAAGCCCTGGATTTCTATAAAATCAAGGTTTAGCTCTTCATTTTGATGGACACTCGAATTTGCACAATTACTCTAGCGAATTGGTGATTGAATGATTGAGCACTTGCGATAGGCGATTTGTGAGATCTTTCATAGTTGATCATAATCTTTGCATAGTTTCATATCATAGATTTCATCTTCATATCATTCTTAGATTAAAATTGCATTCCATTTAATTTGTATTAGCTTAGATTCATATAGTTTCTCATATTATTGCATAGAAAATCCAAAAATATAGCTTAATTTGCATTCATAGTCTTTCATTTTTTTTGCATTCAAATCCTTCGTTTAGGTGTTACATTGTCACTGATCTCGGTCTAATCTAAGAGTATCATAATCGCATGTACTAGAAGGTAGTAAATTGCCTAGTTAGTTTAGTTTCCATTTCATTGCAGATTTTGGTTTTTGCTAACCTCTAATGTTTTACTGAAGTGTTATGTCTACAGCTAGGTACAAAATTCACACACATTTCTGGCACCCACCGTGGGGCCCTGAAATGGGTTTCCATTCAATTTCTATCAATTTCTTGTCATTTTCTGGTTAAAACTGTGATCTTTTATTTTATGTCCATACATTTTGCGTATGACTTTTGTCAGAAAGTCATACCATGAGGTACCCACTATCGTACAATAGTTGATCTTATCGAGGCTCGTATCAGAAGCTGCACACTGTCATTTGGAAGCTTGATTGTCATATGAGAAGATACCCACTATCGTATGAGTTTCCAGACTGTCATCTGGGAGGTAACCCACTGTCGTACAAGTTTTGACTCTAGGATTCAATTGTCATTTCAAGATTTTTGGCAGTTTTTCAGATTTGGACTAACAGCTAACCCTAACAATTGAAAACTTTTGTTTTTGATTGATATTTGCTGAATCTGATTGGAAAAAGTGCAACTAAATTGCTAAAATAGGTAAAAATATACTAAGCGCATTGTGAGGAATTCAGGTATTCTTCTCAAGCTGATAACACTTCAATTTGGATTAAAATGAACTCTCACGTGTCAAGCTTGTGTGACTTTTCTTGCTTTCATATCACAAACTTCATTTTGGGGCTATAAAATGAACATAGATTTACTTTTTGCATATTTGTTATACATAGTAAATAGGCCCTATGAACACTATTTGTGGATGATCTCGAGAGAGTGGGCTTCTTCCACTTGTTCATGCATGTGAAGCTCTTCTTGACAAAGGATCCCCTTGTAGGTAGGGAGGTTACTGAGAGAGTCTCATGTTCTACTAGATTCGTGTGTCTTCAACTTTTGATTGAGACATTCTCTCTCCAAAGAGGTTGATAGATCATAAGCAGATGATGTCATAGATCTTTGTGAGATAATCTTGGTCTTAACATGTCAGATTAATCTGTCTTCTTTGTTTTGGTTAAAAGTGAAAAGGCTAGAGGACTATGCTCTACTCCCTTTTTGGGTAGTATCAGAAACTTAGATCCTTGAATCTAGAACCAGTCTCCATGTGGTATCTTTTGTGAGTCACCTTTAGAGAGGGTTAACCGTAGTGGACATTTCCTTAATTGGGTCAACCACATGGACAAAACCTCAAGTGGTAATAGCCATTTTTGTCATGGTAGCAGCACCCGCTATATAAATGTCCTTGTGGAGAAAATCTTCACAGGTGTGGTCTCTTGTTGGGCTGTCAGATCTCCCTAGTAGCTCCTAATTGATTAATTTCTTAGATTGTGTCAAAACCATGGTGTGCCTAGATTGGAGCTCACCCTCTTGAGATCACAAAAGTTACAGAGTCAGACCATTACTACAAACCCTAGTGAGGCCAAATTTTCATTTTTCTAGGAATATGTGCATTATTGAAAAACTTTTTGGAACATACACAATTAGCACTCCTAGGGATTAGCACATTCAGTCACTTGATTGTTCATGTGTAGGGTTGCTTTGTCCCCTATTCATTGTTTTCAGACATGCTTGGAATCACTTGCTTGTTGTTCTGCGTGCTTGTTTATCTATTTGGTTACTAAAAACAAATGATCCCAGAATAATCTTCAAACCTAGATAGAAAAATTTGTGAACAATCTAAAACTGAAAACCAAAAATTTGCAAAATCTGAAGTAAAATTCCTTTCTAGAGTCAAAAGTCATCCCACAAGGTCAGAAAGTCGTACGAGTTTTGGCAATTATCATTTCAGAACCCTTGTATTGTCATATGATAGCTTGTATAGTATCGTACGAATTTTGCCACCAGTCAAAAACAAAAATTCAAAATCCTACTATCAATTGTCATGTGAGCTTTGCAACTGTCGTACAAGTTTGTCAACTGTCATTTCAGAGTATACCCATTGTCGTACGATCTTGCAAAAATTCATTTGAAAAATTTTGGAAAAATTGTTAGAAAGTGTCAGAATTGTCAAAGACTCAATTTTTACAGCCTATTTCTAGAATCTGTTGAACAAATCACTATGTCAAGAATAGAGTAGAAACTAGAACAAATTCATTCATTTTCCTAAAGTGAGCTCTTGAGTCTGATTTTGCCTTCTGATTTATCGATTTGAGTCATTTTCATCTTGTGTCAAAACCTTGTCAAAATTATCTTCAAATTCAATCTTCTTGCTAAAACAGCTAAGTGTTGTGAGCTCGTGCCCGCCATATGTTGGGCGTCTACCCACACTACTATGGCATAGTATCCTTCATTTACATCTAATCTAATCTTTAATCACTTCAATCTTGACAAGGTTGCATCATTCGATCTTCTTGAATCAAGTCATTCTTTAGTTGTCTTCATCTTGCTTTCTTGCTTCACCCAAGATTAATGGTGGAAACTAGAGCTTCCTCACATAAGAAATCTGGAGAAGTACTTAACCCCGCAACTTTTTCTACTCACATAGGTCCAACTCTTGAGAAACTCTACAATTCTAGTCTTTATGAAGACAACGGTCTTGGCAATTTTCTATTGAAAACTGGTTACATATCCCCTCCATCAACTCACGGAGGTAATCAACAAACTCCACCTCAATCTAATCTAGGGAGTCCTAAAACTCCTAACATGTCTCATGGAGGGACACATCATAGGTCTCAAGGACATCACTCTCAGCATGGTATGGATCAAGAACCTACACCTTCTAAAATTGCCCAATATCAAAATGATGATAACTTCAAAAGAATGATGAAACATTTCTTGAAGGAAGATAGAGAAGCATACTTTCTAGAGTTAGCTCATCAAGGAGCTAAACTCCCACCAAACTTTAATGTTAAAGATATCATTACACATGAGGAAGAAACTCCTATCATAGATATGATGAAACAGATGCATGCCATGCAAGTCAAACTTAACAAACTTGAGAAAGAAAAAGAACCTAAGGAGTTCTCCATGGAAGCTCTATGTCCTTTTCCATTTTATAAAGACTTGTACATGCCGCCATTCCCTAAGAGAGTGGAGATGCCTAAATATGATAAGTACGATGGAAAATATGATCCTCAAGATCATGTCAGAGAATTTTGTACTCAATCTATGGAGTTCATGCACGAACCAACTTACTTAATGTATATTTTCCCTCGATCTCTAGGAGGAGCAGCCATTCATTGGTTCTCTAGAATGCCTCCTACTATCAAGACTTTTAAGGAGTTAATCAAATTTTTCTATCAACAATACTCCTACAATATTCAACATCCAATCACCATGATCGACATTTGCAATCTAAAACAATATCCAGGTGAACCATTCCTAACATTTCTCAACAGATGGAGGAAGAATTTTTCTCTATATGCTAGACCCATTCCAGAAATTGAGAAGCTGGAAATCTTCATCAATAATCATGTTCCAGAAATCAATTACCCTTTACAAATGCAAAATCATACATCTTTTGATAAGATGGTAGATAATGCGATCAAAATTGAAAAAGTACTTGTGAAAAAAGTAGACATCACACTTCAAAAGGACAAGTATGAATCTGGATCTAGCTCTAAGGACAAGAACAAAAATTGGAACAAGAATAAAGGCATTGTCATATATGGCATTGTTAATACTATTCGTGCCCCATCCAAGGCACCTACTTTCAATCTCATTGTTGGCACCCAAGCCATCAAAGCCTCCAAAGCTAAAGCAACAGAGTCCAAAAAAAATTCATCTGATTATAAACCTTGGGCTATAGATCCTAATCACAAATTCACTCCTCTTGGAGAATCCTTGGAATTTGCCATGAAAACTCTATTGGTGAACAAAATCATCTACTTGCCTGAGATAAAGGTCTTTGATCCCGACCCAAAACTGAAATGGTGGAGAGAGAATGATTTCTGTGAATTCCATCACAACAAGGGTCATAAGACTAATAACTGTGTTCACTTGAAGCACATCATACAAGACAAAATTGATAATGGAGAAATCACGATTGATAATCATAAGAGAAATAATGATCATACAACATTCATGGAACCATTTCCTAAACATGGTAAGGAAGATTCTTCTCATCAGCCTAATATGGGTGCCAAAGTCAATTATGCCTACTCTGGAAATAATATTGTTATCAATATGGTTGAACCATGTCTATCTAAGCATTGTAATGTTATCACAATTGTAAGAAAATATAGAGAAAATCAATCAGCTAATGTAGTTACTCGATCACAAGCTCAGGCACACCAACAAGGACAAATACCAGATTCATCAAATGTCCCTAAGGTGCCTTTCAATCTTTCATTTGCTTCTAAACAGAAGGCTACATCTAAATATTCAAATCCTAAGGACACGAGGCCTACAGCATACAATATTGTCCAACAACTCTAGCACACAAATGCAAAAATCTCCATGTTTGAGTTGCTTTGGATATCTCCAGTTCATAGAGCCATTCTAAACAAAGCTTTTCTCGAATCCAATGTTCCTGATAACCTTGATTTAGATAGATTCTGAACTATGGTTGGTCATCTTACATCTCCATAGTATATTTCCTTTTCAGAGGAAGATGATAACTCCTTGAGTCATCCGCATAACCAACCCTTACACATTGAAGTCTTGATCCAAAACCGTCATGTCAAACGTGTGTTGATAGATGGGGCCGTTGGTCTAAACATTTGTTCTTTCAGCTTGATTACACAATTGGTATTTTCAGAATTGGCCATTGATCCTAGAAAGAAGATAACTATCAAAGCATATTATGAGCAAGAAAGATCTTCCAAAGAAATAATTTTATTACCTATCAGAATAGGTCCTGTCATCAGAGATACTATATGTCAAGTTCTTGATCTACCTTTGGCTTACAATATCCTTCTAGGGAGACCCTAGATACATGAAATGAAAGCTATTCCTTCTACATATCATCAGTGTTTGAAATTTCCTTATGAAGGGGTAGAAGTGATGATTCCAGCTGATCTATATACAACTTGAAATACATTGAAAGAGAGTGTTGATAAACTTGTTCCTAATAATAGAGAATCTTCCACTAAGTAGCTAGACGTTGCTTCAACATCCAAAATGGAAGACATCACTAAAGAGGTCAAGATCAAAGAAAATGGTATGGGAGAATATACTATAGAGCCAGTCTTGTCTTTGACATCTCTCCCTATCTCGCCTAAATCCTATGGGAAAACTCTGAAACAGTCCAAACTAGAGTCTAAAGAACCTCTTGAGGCATATAAAGGAAATTTTGTTGCAGAACAAGTGTCTAAGCAAGAGTTTGAAGAAGATGAAGTTGTGCTTGCATGGCTCTACAAAGATGAACCTAAATCTCAAGTTGTTCAAAAATGTGATGCTAAAATACTGAATATCCCTTCTAAGTCATATGGCCCAAGAGATAAACTAATCACAAAAATGGGATATAAATGAAAAGGACCTCTAGGACTATAGGGTAAGGGTCTTCTGTCACCTCTTGATCATCATGGCCAAGTAAACAAGAATACAACAGGTCTAGGATATAAGGAGAAGCCTTTCTATTTTAGCAATAACTCCTCACATGTCTTAGAACAGATTGAACCATCCGCAACAAATCAACTATAGGAAGAAACAATAGAACAATCTGATGGTGATGATTCAAACACCACTGAAGATCTTATTCCTTATGAGTATTTTCCTAAAGAAATAAAAGACCTCCTTGAAGTTGAAGATGATCTAATAAAAAGAATCAATGTAGTAGAAACACAAGAACCTACTATAGAGCAAGAGATAGTTGCAACACAAGAACAAGCTAATCTCAAAGACAATCAAATAGACAAAGAGGAAGGTGGTAACTATTTTGAGATAGATTCCCAAGAGTATGAATTCAAATCAGAATCTAAGGGTAACCCTTCTTGGGGTATTCATCCTGACTTTACTCATGTTCTTAGATTTCCTAGAGGCATAGATGAAGAATCTAATGACTATGAATGGGGAGCCATTCTAGAATAAGATGAGCTTATCACAAAAAAACATGTTGATTTTATTCACCAATATGTGCCTAAATCCAATGTAAGTCTAGAGCGAAATGATGAACTTAATGAGTCTGATCCACCAATGGCTGAAGTGGACTCCAACAATGACATTGATCCTATTCATGATTTGAACATCTTAAATTGTAATATCACCTTTAAACTTGAGCATCGGGTTAGGACCAATGATGACAAATCCATATCCGTAAACACTATTTCCCAATCTTTCACCACTTTGACTATCCAAAATCCTGAACTTCTAGACCAAACCTCTACAAATATGAGCCAAGGTATTTATATATTTCCCAATGACTATTCCCTTGCTTGCTACCTCAATGTAGTTGAGCCTATGAGGACTTCCATCAGTGAACCGAGCGTTAGCATGACGGAGTCAGACATCAAGTATCTTAGTTAGAAAAATAAGAATAAAAAGAAAAAGAAAAGGAGTTTTGAAGGTGAAAACCACTTTGTGGCAGTCTTAGAACCTACAAAAGTAATAATAAAAGATGTATCCAAAGGTGAAAACCTCTCAGAGGCACCTAAGGATGAGATATTTGATGTCCTTCCAAGTCATTTGTAGGACAGATCTCTAGTTCTAATTGAGCCCACTCAATCTATCAATTTAGGAACAACAGAGGAACCACAGTTGATCATGTAGCACAATCTTTATCAGAAGAAGAGAAGAAAAAATTTACAACATTCCTAATAGAGAAGAAGATAAACTTTGCATGGAAGTATTCAGATATGCTAGGATTGGATCTTGATCTTATAATGCATCATTTATCTATAGCTCCAAATGTCAAACTTGTTAAATAGAAATTGAGAAAGATGCATCCACACGTTGCACTCCTTGTAAAAGTTGAATTAGAGAAACTATTGAAAGCTGGATTCATCCATGTTATTGATTATGATGAATGGATCTCTACTATTGTACCTATTTCAAAACCAAACAAATAAATAAGAGTATGCACAGATTTCAGAGATGTAAACAAAGCATGCCCTAAGGATAATTTTCCACTACCTAACATTGATATGATAGTGGACATGAGTGTCGGCTTTGAGATGTATTCTTTAATGGATGGTTTTTCTAGATATAATCAAATAAAAATTGCTCCAGAAGATCAAGAGAAAACTACTTTCACATGTGCGTGGGGTACCTTCTGTTGGAATGTCATGCCATTTAGGCTTAAGAATGCTGGTGCTACATATCAGAGAGCTATGACATCTATTTTTCATGACATGATGCACCGAACTATGGAGGATTGTGTTGATGATACCTTAGCAAAATCTATGATTAGTACTAAACATCTAAATGATTTGAGCAAGATACTAGACAAAATGGAAAAATTTAGTCTCAGACTAAATCCTAAGTGTGCTTTTGGTGTCACTTATGGAAATCTCTTAGGATACATAGTTTCAAAGAAGGGCATTGAAGTTGATCCAGCTAGAGTAAAGGCTATAATGGAGATGAAACCCCCAAAGAATATTAGTCAAATGAGAACATTACAAGGGAGAGTATAATCTATTAGATGCTTCATATCTTAGCTAGTGGACATATCACAACCTTTTACAAAGACATTACATAAAGGTGTGACCTTTGCATGGAGTGAAGAATGTGAAAAGAATTTTAATCATATCAAGAAATATATATCAAATCCTCCTATCTTGATGCCTCCTATTCAAGGGAAGCCTTTGATATTATATGTCTCTGCTACAGATACATCACTGGGGGCATTGCTTGCACAGCATGATGAGAACAAGAAGGAAAGAGCTATATACTATATCAGTAGAACATTGGTGGCATACGAAAAGAATTATTCTATGATTGAAAAGGCTTTTCTAGTTGTGATCTTTGCATCACAGAAACTGAGACATTATATGTTGGCTCATACCACGCATTTAGTAGCTAAGATTGATCCACTAAAGTACCTACTAAGCAAAGCTGCCCTCATGGGTAGATTAGCCAAATGGGTCATGCTCTTAAGTGAATTTGACATTGAATATGTTGAAAGAAAATCTATTAAAGGCCAAGTTATTGCTGATCACTTAGCAGATGCACCTTTGTTTGATGATACACCAATGCAAATGGAATTTCCAGATTCCTCTATCATGAATCTTTCTTCTAGAGAATGGAAATTATTCTTTGATGGCTCCTATACACAGAATGGATCTGGAGCAGGTATCTTGTTTATCACTCCTCAAGGATACTCCATTCCTAAGGCATTCAAAAATAGAAGCCCTTTTGAATGGTATGAAAATAGTGATTGAGTGGAGGGTAACAGAATTACACATTCATGGAGACTCACAACTTGTAATCCATCAAGTCAATGATGTGTATCAAATGAAGGATGAAAAGCTCATTCCATACAAGAGAATGGTAGATGATCTAAAGAAATATTTCATATCTATCACATTTGAGAAAATACCTAGAACAAAGAATAAGGCTACCGATGAAATGGCAACATTATCTACTTTGTTATAGTAGCCTGAACATGAGCTATGCTACGAGTTCCTGGTGGAAGCACTATCTTATCCTACATATGACTCCCCTGAAACCCACATGATTTTCACTATTGTAGTTCATGATTCCTCCCGCTATAAAAACCTATTCTCCTATCTCAAAGACCAAATCATTCCTGATACCTTTAACCATCATGAAAAGAGATACCTTATCTGTAATGCCTCCCGATATGTCATTATTGGTCATGATCTGTACAAATGAGGTCTAGATGGTACACTACTTAGATGTTTAGAATGAGAAGAGTCTCAATGTGTGTTAGAAGAAGTCCATGATGGTATTTATGGGTCACAGTCGAATGGTTTAACACTAGCCTGAAAACTTATTAGGGCTGGGTACTATTGGCTGAAAATGGAGAAAGAGTCTATCAAGTTTTCTAAGAACTATCAAAAATGCCAAGTACATGGCAACTTAATTCATGCTCCAGGGAGAGATCTAATTCCCTTCACTATAAAATGGCCTTTTCACCAATGGGCATTTGATCTTATAGGATCCATACATCCTCATTCTTCTAATAGGCATACCCACATTATTATAGCTACAGATTATTTCATGAAGTGGGTAGAAGCAGTCCCTTTAACATAAGCAACTGGAAAGAAAATTTCTATGTTCATTCTGAATTACATCATATGTCGGTATGGTATCCCACATTCTATAGTCACAGATAATGGTGGACAATTCAAGAACAAAGACTTAGATGATTTATGTGCCAAATTCAAGATTACACAACATTGGTCATCTATCTACTATCCTCAAGGGAATGGACAAGAAAAGGCTTCTAACAAGAATCTATTGAAAATCTTGCATCGAACAGTTAATAAAATAGGAAGAGATTGGCATCTCATGATCAATCCAGCTCTCTGGGCCTACAGAACAAGTATCAGAATGCCCACCGGGGCTACACCATTCACTTTAGTTTATGGGTATGAAGCGGTACTACCTATTGAGGTTGAAATCCCATCACTAAGAATCAGAATGCATGGTCTAGTAACTGATGATGACTATAGAGTGTCTAGGTTGCAAGAACCTGAACTACTAGATGAGCGCAAACAAGCAGCGTATGATCATCTCAGAGTATATCAGAAGAGAATGTCTAGAGGTTACAACATGGAAAGTCAGACACAAAGAATTTCAGGTTGGCAATCTAGTCTTGAGAGAGAATCCTAAAAATCAATCACATAGAGAGCGCAAGGGGAAGTTTGAACCCAACTGGCTGGGTCCCTTTTTTATTAATGCTACTTTTGGCTCTGGTGCCTATCAACTCTCAATGATTGAAGGAGAACAGCTCTAAGAACTGATCAACATTCTCCATCTGAAGAAATTTTATTCCTAATGCATTTAGTCTATGGTAAAATGTCCTGAAAAAATCTTTAAAATTGGAAAAAGTCTTGAAAAAATGAACATCTTGGTGAAAACCTAGCAATAGGTGCCTTGATGATTCACAAAAAAATCAAAAAATATCAAATGTACAAAAAAATTGAAAAAATGAAAAATACAAAAAAAATGAGAAAAGAAAAAGTGCCTTGGTGAAAACCTGGAAACAGGCACCTTGGTAGCAAAAATAGAATCTCTACCAAGATGGTGAAAACCTGGCAAACAGGTGCCACTTGTTCAAAATGCCCCATCTATCAGTGCAATCTTGGTCTTTCCCAGCTTTCAGTCTTGCTTTAGTTTGTACATATTTCCTAGTTTGTTTATGCATTCCTATTTTCAATAAATTAGTCTGTACACCAATCGGCTCATGCGTCTGTATCCTATCAATGTTCAAACTTGGGGGCAATCAATGTCATATCCTATGGCCTCCAATGTATCTTAGATGTGTCATATCTAGTCAGAGTCCTTTGAAGCTTCATTTTAGTTAGTCAGTCAGTCTCATCTCCAGAAAGGATTTTGCATCTACAACAGTGCAATCAAACATCAAACTGAAAACAATCTATGCTTTTTCATGCTTTTATCTCCTTGTATGCATACTGATTCGCATTGAGATTTTTGCATATTATGTCTCTTTGAGCTCTTCGATGATATCCTTTACATCATTTAGAGAGTGATGACTAGGACATAATATTTTCTTTGTCTTCTACTTGTATGTGAAAATCTAACAACTTTGGAAATTCTGGATTGAAATGGTGTATGTCTGTAAGAGCCTCTATCTCGAATTGGATGGCCATGCGTACCTCGACCATTGATACCTAGAAAATTCAAAGAAGTTTGATCTAACTATTGTCTTTTTGAGTGAGTTCTTTCTCCTACTATGAAATGCAATCTTGCCTAAGGATGTGAACGATAAAGGGTCACTATGGGTAATTCACATTGGATTTAGAATGATCTCTTGACTGTTTGATGTGTTTGAATGCAAGGTGTATTCTGGTCATCATGACATTTATGTTCTAATGCTTATACAAATTGCTATATCAAAATGGACATGATATTTAGGTCATCCTGGCATTTTTACCTTGGTGCTTATATCTAATCTGACATTCTGAAAACAAAATCAATATTCATATGTCCATGGTTGTCTAGCCAATGGGTGTTGTATTGATTCTTGCGCATACAAATTGATATTCATATGTTTATGGTTTCATAACTAATGGGCATTGTATTGATTTATTCGGTTACCTAAAAACTCAATGATGACAAATGACTAACACATGATCAGTGACTAGGTCCTAGGTCTTAGGTTGCATGTCATTTTACACTTTGCACTTTGCATGATCTCACAAATTGCTTGAAAATCTTCAACAATTCTTCTAAAAACTATACTTAAACTAAAAATGAGGAGCTAAATCTCATACGAAGGTCTCCTCACAAAAACATGAGTAGTCGCAATCCTGGGTTAAACATCTTTTTTGACATAAGACTGAGTACTTGTCTTCATCAATACCTGCAAAACATATCATGTGTATCATTGCATTTGCACTTACATTACATATTCATAATCATTCATTCCATCTATTACATTACATACATTTCCATACATATACTTTCCATAATCAATCACATTTGCATAACATTCATACATTTGAAAGAAACCATTGCATTGCATAAATCCATACATACATTCTACTCTACTCATGGCATTTACATCACATGATATCATCTTAAATAAAAAACATGACAAGTACACATGAAGTCACAACCCAAAATCTCAATCTCATATATATATATATATATATATATATATATATATATATATATATATATATATATATATATATATATATATATATATATATATATATATATATATATATATATATATATATATATATATATATATATATATATATATATATATATATATATGTCATAAAACTTGAAATAGTCAGGGGTGCACTACTGGCATGGTGTACAAAAGAATGAGCTCATGTGAGCTATCAGAAATCAGAATAGTATCAAAATCAAAAGAGCAAAAATATCAGAATATCTCATAACAGATCAGCTGTCTACATGCTCCTCTACATACAATGGAGGTGGTGGTGGTGCATCTGGTACTACCTCTGCTCTAGGTGCCCTGGCTCCCTCTGATGCTAACATATACTGAGAATATGAAGGAACTCTCTGTGCAAATGGGACAATAGTATAGTAAGCAGACACATAATATGCAGCTCGAGAGGTCTGATGAATAACCTCTATCTGTAATCTTTGAACCTCACCATGAAGCCCAACATGATGTCTATCTACCTCAAGAAACCTCTCCTCCCAGCGAGCACTATGCACCTTCAGGTCCCTAACCTGTAATCTGAGTCTCCTCACAACCTCCTATGGAGTAAGTGGTACACTAGGATTAGTATCTACCGCCGGCATATAAGTATCAGCAGCTGGCCACTCTGTGGTCTCAACTCTTTGCACCTTATGACATCTCACCTCAGCACCTAAATCAAAAGAAGTATCACCCTGTAATGAATCTGGATCACCACCACCTACACACTGCTCTACTACAAGTACCTCCTTAGTAGTACCAACACTACCTAAAGTATTGCCCTCTCCCCTAGTTCGTCTCTGTGAACTTGTAGGCCTATTTGCTGTAGAACTAGTGGGATGAGGGGGCCTCATTTGCCATGCTAGTCTCTGGGGATGAGCCATCACTCTCAGCCTCGGAGGTGTGGGGTGCAAAATCAGAGCCTGTGCGGGTCTCAGGCCCTATCTCATTAGAGCTCCAGTAACATCCATAGCCTCCTCCATGGAAGATATCAGCTCTGTGGGATCAAAGAACCTATAGATCAGGTGATCTATAAGTTGTTAGCACCTAGAAAAAATTTCATGGCTTCATCTTCTTTCCTCTGGTCTCTTTAGTGTTTTTCCTTGCCCCTGGCCTCAAACCCTAGTTCAAAATTTCAAAATCTAGCTGTTGGGATATGAAAACCTAGTTTACCCCGGCCTTGTTCTAATTTTGCGTTACCTTTTCAAGCCACTTAAAAGACTAAAAACCCATGTGCTTTAATAATTTCCTAAGTCTAACACCCGACAGTTTTATTTTTCCTAAGTCTTTGGCACCTCATTTTCTAATGTTTCTGCTTTAATATTTCCAAAAGTGTCACCCCTTAAGAATTGTGTGGCTGTCGTTGTTTCGCAAGACTACAGGTTGTCATAATTTCTGACAAGTAGTATAGCAACGAAGTGCCATCTTTCCCAGTGGGCCCGGTATCTAAGTCTAAGATTCATGATCTATGGTGGGCGTATGATCTCATGGAATATTCTTCTCCCATGAGATCATGTGCTGGCTGTTAGATCCTCCATCATGTTCATGCCGACTCGAGTGGGTCCACTACCAAGTGTGCACATGTGGCAATTTTTTATTGGTTGTGGAGTGGTGAGGTGGAAGTTTGTCAGTGGGACTTGGTTGCCGACGTGTCTTTGTGGGCTCTAACATCTACAGAAGATCTACAGTTGGCATATGATCTTATGGGTTTTGTCAGAGCTACAAGATCTTACGCCAATTGTCGATGTTACTTTATTCTTAGGCGATGAAAGAAGCTAGGTCCTCTGACAGTTGGAGCCAACGTGTGTGATTTTCATTGGTGGAAGGGATAATGATGCAGCAGACCCATTGCCAGGTGTTGCAGAGTTGTTTTATTTTGATTGGTTGGCATGTTTGTGACTGGGATGATGTTAGTGGGGCCGGTTTATCCAAAGAGGGTAAAGCACTATAGGATCTTGTAGTTGTCATTATACCGCTAGGGTAAGATGCACGATGGTTAAGTGTGCGATATAACGAGAGTCATTGATCTCGTCTAAGGGGAGATACTTTGCGGTGGGTTCGAACTGTTGTGTGGTGCTGACTTGCTCGATTCTCATTGGTTGTTGATTGCTAGCGTAGTGGAGGCTTTTCAAAGGGTTTGTGACTATTTTTAAGAGCGATGTGAACTGCCTGATTTGCCAGGAAAGTACTAGGATCGACGGTCACGTTTTAACCTCTATCTGGATAACCGTTGTATTTCAAATTCAAAATTTTAGAGGGGGTTTTTAGCGACAGGAAGGATGGGAATTGAATGTTTAAGCGGCCGAATTTGGTAGAATCAGTTTTGTCAATTGTTGTAGAGTTGTCCAGAGGGTTTCTATGATTGATTGTAGGACTGTACTATGGGGAAATGGATGAATTTTATTGCTCGAGGCATGTTGCAGGTGGCCGAATAGGTTGACAAATATGGGCAATTCCATGGTTTTCAATACTTTCTCAGGGAATTACCATGATTACGGATCATTCTTGGATCTATTTTTCTCCAGGTTGCTTGGGTTTCCTCCCCTGTATTAAATTGTGATTGATTCCAGTTGGTTTGGTGGGTGAAACCCTAACCCTAGTCATTCATAGCTTGTTGCATCCTATTTTGGGATTCCAAGATGACTAGGGGGTATATATGGTTGAGTCTTTGAATTTGAAAAGGTTGTTGTTGATGTATATTGGAAGTCAATGTAAAAGACTGCACAAGGAGAGCTTGGATTTAGGGTTTGTTTCCTAGCATTTTGTTATTTTGGTAATGTATTGATCCTGCAAATTTTAGTGAGAATACACTTGGATTCCAATCTTATGTTTGTGTATGTATTCTTATTTTGTTCTTGGGCTCATATATGTTAATGTCACAAAGTGGGTTAGCATATGGTAAACAAAGATTATTGTGGAGTTATCTTTGAGTTCCTAACAAAGTTAGGATTAAAGTCTTTAAGGTGATTTCAGTGAGTCCATGGCTAGATAAAAATTTGATGTCCAGGTATGTGAGGGAAAGGAATAATAGGAAAAGCACTTATTCTAAGTCCAAGAGTGTTTGAGTTGGGGTTTTCAGTTGATATGCATTGTTGATGACTCTATGCCCTTGGTTAAGGCACTAGTCCATTCTCCGGAAGCAGTTCATCATCATCAATCACACACACACAATATAAATGATAAAATCTTTAATTCAGTCAGTAAATGATATAACTAATTAATATTTTGTGGCTCCTTTGAAGAAGTGAGCCAAAGGTATACCCACCTGAGCATCTAGGCTCAACGTGTAGGAGGATCTCTTTGATCCTTGTTAATTGGCCCTTTTCCTTGCAGACTTTGGAGTGGTGATAGAGTCAGTGACATTAAGTTGTTAATCATAGTGTAAACCTACAAGTAGAAATGAAAAGGGGAACCAACACAAGCCATGATATAAAGCCATCTATCACTCCAGCATCAACGACCTGTGGTTTGTACTCCCAGTCCCTACCAATAATACTGTTGTACTCCTATGAACACAAGGCATAAGAAAGCCTTGTGGTCCATCCAAGTCTGAGCTCATGGGCTATTTGAGTGTAAGAGGCATAATCCTAAGGTGCATCCTACACTCATCCATACTGTCACCACACCCTAGTAATAATAAATCACTCAAGTATAGAGGATGATTGTCCAATCAACACACAGCTCTGGAAGAAGAAACTAAACTGCTCTCATGCAATAGGCCAAGGCTCAATATCTATATAAGGCCTCCATCATAAAAACATCATGTCATCAAGGCACCATCTCTAGTACTCTACATGGCCCATGTGAACCTGTGTGACATATCCAGCATAAATATAAATAATGGGCTCATGTGGCTGTCGCTGTGACTAGCACACTGATCTCAAAATTGGGATATGCTCCCATGCCTAGATCTATAGAACTAAAGCACCAGTAGTAAAAGACTTTCTCTCCTGATGCACTACCTCTTGCATATCAGAGAACATATGTGCAAGCAGGCACTGACCCCAAGCTAACTTAGAAGGAGCAGCCATCAACTATGCCACCATCGGGGCCCAGCCCATCAATAGACCATTCTACTGATGGTCAGACATAATAATACCTCCTATCATCCCAGCAAGGATGCACTCTAATCTATGGGTCTGACCATAGCGTTGTACCAAGGTCTCCTAGGAAATAGAACCAATCAGCTATGTATCATCTCCAAAAAGATGTCTGAATGCTAGTAAACCAAAGTTCCTCAAACTCACATACTCTGGATGCTGACCTGAATGGAAGGGAATGCGCAATATACGGTATACATCCTCTGGTGTAACAATGATCTCCATAGTCGGCAAGTGGAAATTTTGGGTCTCAGAATGAAATCTCTCTATCAAAGTAGTCAATAGTCCATGATTTACCCTAATCTCGGGTAAATGAATCAGATACTCAAATTTGCATGAAGCAAGATGAACTCTCATAGGATTAGGCAATGAAACACAGAGTCTCTGCATAGCTAGATGTGAGATGTGCACATGAACATCAGGATATGTGACCTACATAGCACAGAAATAGAAACAAGGAACCCTATCAGTAATTTGGTTGAAATATAGGCTACAAATGTAGGAATTGAACAATTTACTATTTCAGAAGGTAGATCACAAACTTAGTAATTAGGCTAAAAGATCAAAAAATTCAAAAATTTGACCTAGAAATGAGTTTTGGGCTCACTATTTTTCAAACGACAAAGCAGACTGGCATTGAAACTTGTACGAGTTTTCCTAAGTTACCATACAACAAACAATGATGATACGATACTGTATATCTCCTTGTACAAGTTATGAGGGACCCAACAAAATGTTGTATGACTCTTGGGTCCCTCTCATACGAGTCTTGGGGGATAGTGATATGACAACCTAACTAGAATTTCAAAGTCGTACGAGTTTTTGTGCATGCAAAAATTTAAAATTGAAAACATACGAAAAATTTGATAAAAATGCTACAAACATGCAAAAATTGAATTTTCAGAGAGGCACAGAGGTCCACCTACTAGATGTCCATACTGTCGAGGTCTATGATGCCTCCGGCTATGCTCAAAATGGTGAGAAGACACAGGTACCTTCATTTCTACCATTTTCTCACTCAAAGGGCTCCACAAGGTTTTCAAAAGTCAACAGTGAAAATGAATTAAAAATGACCCTTCCGGCCTTTATATAGCTTTTGACCTAATTTTCAAAAGTACTTTGTTTTTCACAAAAATTGCACCCCTGGCTAATTTTGACATTCTAAACCCATTTTTGGGATCAAAATCAAAATTTAAGATTGTTTACTATGTTAAAGTCATGATTTAAAAATTTTGGACCCCGAATGATCTACTACTTGCATAATCGGCCTTCAATCATCACATAAATCCAGAATTCAACTTAACTGATTATCTTACATCAAACTATCAAAATTTCAACTTGGTCAACCATGGTCAACTCATGGTCAAACCTAGTCAAACTTGATCTTCAAGACCTCTAAATGATGCAGAACGTGTTCTCGAACATGCACAACCACTTCTCAAATCACTTAACATGCTTCTAAACCATTCAACACTGACTTTTCTTGTCAGATTTCAATTTTAATCTTGAACGGGGCATCGTATTGCACATCATTCAAAGTCTGTAAATCTAAATCTATAATCAAATCTTTCCTCAATAATCAAGACAGCAACCATGTCTAGTTATTGATTCATCAAAAGACCTCGTCGCTTGGGGAAAATCTATCATCACTTGGGGTATATCAGATTCACAGAGATCCATATCAATTTGGTATCCTAAATCTATCTTAAAAACTATATCAGCTTTTTGTAACCATCGGTTCATCAGTGTTATTTCCTTGGTTCTTCATAACTGATGGGTTCAGGATGTGATACCAATATGATTTATACAAGGACATTGAGGTCTAGAATCAGTCACTCACTTCTTCGCAATCATAAGGTTCAAAATCAAGCATTTTGGCACTTTTTCATAATCACCGGTTCATTTTTGATATAGCTAGCATCATCTCGATTCTTGGTCATTCTGGGCCTGGGTCGGTATCTCTTTTTTCAATCTTTCAATCGATTTCTATCTTGGAATCAGTTCATCTTTCAAATCAATTTCATATATCTTTATCATACACAAACTATTCTTTGAACCACTACGCTTTGCACAGTGATTCAAAGAGGGGCAAAATGTAATACCCCAAAAATGGGCTATAGGTTCATTAACCTCCTACATCTTCAATTCGAACGAAATCGACATCAAAAGTCCTAACCTAAGGCACATATGCACATTATCGAATTTAATTGATTATTCTTAATTCTGTATCGGGGAATATTCGTGGCAATATTCTTATTTATCCTAATTATCTTTAATTTAATTATTATTTGGTGATAAAACTTATTTATCCTAAAGTTTGATTAATTGAATATTTTAATTATTTAATTAATTAGATTTAATACTGCCACTTAATTGTTTTATTAAATTTAATTATATTTATTCCTAAATTGTATTATTTAATTTTGACAATAAATCAAAAATCTTATGACTAATTGATTAAATTCCTATTTAATTAATTCATGTCAATTGTCAATATTTAATAATATAGTTTTTGAATAAAGTTTTATTTAATAATTGATTAACCCATAAATCAATTGTTTTAATTCAAAAATCAATTAAGTTGAGAATAAATCACTTTGTTTTTAATTAATTTATAAATAAATCATGCACAATTAGAAAATTAGGCAACTAGAAATTAACAATCAATTTTAAAATTGAAACTCAACATCTGATGATGAGTTGAAATTTGATCTAAACTCTATTTTGAGTTAAAAACTACTTTTGCATGATTTTTGTGAGTTAATTATCTCTAATTTCCTAATAACTCAAAAATCAACCTGAGTTTATCAAGAGTGATTTATGGCTTTTCTTCTGCATCCTCAAAGCCCTAGATTTCTATAAAATCAAGGTTTAGCTCTTCATTTTGATGGACACTCGAATTTGCACAATTACTCTGGCGAATTGGCGATTGAAGGATTGAGCACTTGTGACAGGCGATTTGTGAGATCTTTTATAGTTGATCATAGTCTTTGCATAGTTTCATATCATAGATTTCATCTTCATATCATTCTTAGATTAAAACTGCATTCCATTTCATTCATATTAGCTTAGATTCATACAGTTTCTCATATTATTGCATAGAAAATCCAAAAATATAACTTAGTCTGCATTCATAGTCTTTCATTTTTTTTGCATTCAAATCCTTCATTTAGGTGTTGCATTGTCACTAATCTTGGTCTGATCTAAGAGTATCATACTCGCATCTACTAGAACACAGTAAATTGCCTGGTTAGTTTAGTTTCCATTTTAATGCAGATTTTGGTTTTTGCTAACCTCTAATATTTTACTAAAGTGTTGTGTCTATAGCTAGGTACAAAATTCACACACACGCCATTAAAGTCCAACCTATAACCTTTATCAAGTAACTGCCCAACACTTAGTAGGTTATGTTTCAAACCATCAACATAAAGAACATCATCAGTGCTATTCTTTCCATCCAAGGTGATGGCTCCTCTACCAATGATGGGTTGAGGAGTGTTATCTTTGAAATTAACCATGCCTCCTTTGTATCTATCCAAATGAACAAATCTATCTTTGTCACCTATCATGTGATGTGAGCAACCATTGTCAATTATCCAATCTGCCCTGATGTTAGCTTGTGAAATCAGTGCTAACTCTTGTGAATTATTTTCATCTTTCAAGAGCAATGAATCCAATCTCCTCCTCTATTGATTCTTCATCTGATACTCCATCTCTAGCATAGTATCATTCCTTTGTATCTTAGGCTTGTAGTCATTCTCGAACTTTTTAACTCTTGTAGGACACTTAGATGCAAAGTGACCAATCTTATTACATTAAAAGCATTTGAATGGTAATTGTCCTTCATATTTTCCTTTTCCTTTCTTTTCTCTTTCAGCAATCATAGCAATGAAATCATCTAGAGTTTTTTCTTCATCATCATCATCAAAATTACCAAAGGTGTTCAAGGATTTCTTACCATGGACCAAAGCTTTGAAGGTTGTCTCACTTTTAGGCTCTGTCTTCAAACTTGATGATTCAAATGCAGCAATCTTGCTAATTAAGGTTTCTCTTTTGAAGTTTTCTAAAAATTGCATAGTCTCATCAAGGATGTTTATCTTGTTCTCATATTCTGGTGTCAAGGTAGTCATCACATTATCCATGATGTCTTCTTTTGAGATTTCTCCACCATTGTTTTTTATTCTAGCGACTACTTCATTGATCCTTTGATTGTAGGCTCTTATGTTTTTTTTAGGTAGCATCCCCAATGTATTGTACTTTTTCTTCCATGTCTTTATGTGTGCATTATTTGCTTGTTTATCTCCTTCAAACATGTCTTCTAGGTGCTTCCATATCTTGTAGGTTGTGTCTACTTTCTTTATTTCTGAAAACTCACTATCAGATAGGGTGTTGATAAGGGCTTCTTTTGCTATTGCATTCTGATGGAACAAATCCTTCTGCTTGCTAGTAGCATCATCCTTTGCAAGATCTACTAGAGAGGGGATCTAAACTTCTTTGATAGCCACTTCAAAAAATTCAAAAGCAATGCACTATAAATGTGTCATCATCTTGTTCTTCCAATCAAGATAATTCTCTACATCAAACTTAGGACTATCTTTTCTAAAGAATACCATCCGATCAACCTCAAGCTATTAAACTTTCTCTCTGAGGCACTTGGCTCTAATACCAATTGTTAGGAATAGTCCCAAGAGATAACTAAGAGGGGGGGTGAATCGATTATCTACAAGTTTCAATTCTTTGACCAATTAAGTATACTTAAACATAAAGCATAAACACAATGAAAGAACACTTGAACACAACACCAATATTTTGGTTATGGGGAAACCCAAATAGGTAAAAACCTTGGTGGGAATTGACACCCACTAATAATCTTCACTAGTGTTTTATGATCCCTGTTAGAAGATCCTTAACCCTGTTAGGAGTTTCTTTACAATGTATTTAGTACAGTGACCTGGTCAAGGGTCGGACCCTATTAGGAGTCTTTTACAATTAACCCTATGAGGGGTGAGGATGCACTATCTGAGAGCACACTACTCAAAGGGGTGAAGGCTACAACCTTCTGAATAATAGATATACACTATATTTGGATCTTGGTGAACTGTTCTTTGACCTGCTATCTAGATCAGTTCTAATGTATAGCACAAACTCTTCACTTGGTCACATAGACCTTCTTCTGATGTCTCAACACTTTGCACACTCTGCTATGCTCTTTGCAATCAACTCAGAACCATGCTTTAGCAATCACAAATGACTTCCTATAAATATATTTCCTCTAAATGATATAGTCAAGTTAGCCTATTAGAACCACCTTGAAATCATATTAGAGAAACCACAACATACTCCAATAATAATTTTGTCGGCTCTGCTAAGCACGCAACACAATCTGGGACTTGTCAAATATTAATAAATGTAGACGCACGCTATACATTGTCGGCTCTACCAAAGTAACTAAAACTTTCTCCTCAAGATAAATTACATCATGTGCTCTTAATCGAATATTATTAACTCTTCTCCAATCCTTAATCCAATGGTTCATACCGAAGTGATAAGCACAATTCCTAAACCAATATAATCTCTGTCGGCTCTTCTGAATAAACACATGAAAGTGTTATTGGTGAATAGCAACTACATAACTTCACTTCTACTGATCATTAGACTTTGCATCCATGATTGTAACATCACTAACATGTCTTCATCATATATCCAAAGGCACAAGGCTCCATGATGACTATACGGACAATCACTCACAGAACACTGCCTATAACTCTGTTAGGAACACTGCTGACACAAGCTACTACATAACTGTGTGTACTAACAATTAACCTCTGCATCCATGATATCATGCTAATAACATGTCCATGCTTCATATGCTCAAGGCTTACTGCATAATTCCTCTATGCATGCTACTCACCATATGTTTTCATCAATGACAAACATATAGTCAGTATTGGCTTGCTGGCAAATCTCCAACAAAAACGTGAAGGAAATCAAGATGCAGATAAGTTGTCAAAATGGGACACATCTTTTTCTGAGGTAGAAAATATATATATTGAATATTGCAATTTGACTGATGATGAGATTTCACCTTTCTCTAAATAGATTTAAATGAGTTGTATGACGTTGGACATGCCTTGTAAAGTGGGATGTTATTATAGAAAGGTGATGCGAAAAAGACAGTAGAATGTTTCATCATCATTATTATTATTAGACTCTGCATGTCATTAATATTTTTCACATAATGGTGATTATTTACTTAGTTTTTTAAGCCTCATTTGTGTGATGGAATGGCTTGTTGATGAGAAGGACAGTTTGTTGGGAGTGGAGTAATGGCATTTTAGGTGTCTTCCAACTTTATATGATGGTTAAGCAGACTAAAGACTTCATTTCCTTCGCTAGTGTGGTTTGACAGAGTGGAAGTTTGGGTTTTACAATGGAGCCAAACTGCGCCTTTAAAACAAAAAAGAAGCCAAAAGGCTTGTTTGGCCTAGTGGAGAAGCTATGGTTGTAGAAAATGCTTAATTGTCCAATAGAGCAGGTTATTTTGGCAGTGCAAGCCACCCTAGGCCCACTCTTTAACAATGATAACCGCCGATAGAAACTATAGGTAGACATTGCTACCATGGTAATGGCACGGGGCTTAGAAATTGGGGTGAATGAAGATATATATAAATGGGTGATGATTTCTTTATTTGAGAATGATTTATTGGAAGGGATTGACTCCCTACTGGACTGGGCTCACCCTGGTTTGGCCTTTAATTATAGTGAGATGTTGGAGGATGAAATGGAAGGCTTGGAGGTAGGGATCATCCCTTTCCTAAATTGGCCGAAAAGGGTGGATAGAGAGGCCTACATTACAAATAGGGGGAATGCGTGGCTATATTTGGTTAAAGCTATCCAAGAGGCTCAGGTAATGCAAAGGAGGGTGGTTTTACCCATGAGGATTCCAAAGAAATGTAGTTTTGTAAGGACCCATAAAGAAAGGTGCTTTTAGTTTGTTTGTCATGGAAAGTTCTCAAAAAAATTTATAATTGATGTAGTCTTCTTCTTTTTGAATTTTGGAAGGGTTAAGGCTGAACCTAATATGCAAGTGCAATGGCAAACAGTGGTAGATGTGAACAACGTTGTAATCAAATGGATAGATCACCACCCTTTTGTTTTTGTTTGCAAGGACTACAGGGGATGATTGATATTCAAGCATGGTGATAAATGAAAGCCTTGATGCTCTGGCGTGTTTGTGTAGCGCGATAACGATGGTTTTTTTGTAATTTTGCTAGGCCTATAATAGCAAAGTGATGTTTATAGGGCTTGGGGTTTATATGTAAAGGATGTTATGTATTTGGGATGTTTCAATTTCCATACTGAGTCTAGCAATGACTCCATGTATAGCGGTTTGTAAATCTTTTTTATTAATAAAATATAACCTATTACAGATCAAAAAAAAGATGAGTTAATTTCTATTATTTTCATCTTGCACTTACTTTTATACATCAGATCTGATATCACATCTTGTTATTTATAATTTTATTTATTATAGTATAAATTCCTTTCATGCATTTCATAGCATTTTTTACATATCATATACATCTTAACATTAAAGGAACACATCCCCAAATCACACTCCATCCTCAAATCTAGATCTTTCACTAGCACCCCTTCATCCTTTTGGGTTTTTCTAATCTGATTTGGGCTTGAGGGTGAGTCTTTGTGGGTGTTCTTGATATATCATACCCCTCATACCATTTGATTTGGTGAGTGAGCTTCCTCCATAGCATTGCTCACCATTTCTTATGATACATATTGGTGAGCTCGACTTATGACATTTCCTCTTTTGATCTTGGTGTTCTATTTCCTTTGCATGAATTTTTTTAGTCTAGTCAAAAGTTACATTACATCATATTTTCATTCTTAAATTTGATAGTTGAATTGAAGTTTTCTTTCAAATTGCATTTTTTTTCTCTTTCCTTTCATTCCCTTGTACATTAGTGTTATCACTTTGAGTCCAACCTATAGCATTATGGTTAGAATAATTTTTATACTTATGGATTCCTTTGATCTCAAACCCTCCTTTCCTAGGAATCTTGATGAGACCAACATGCATCTTAGTAATCCTAATCCTATCATGGAGAATAACTCTTCTCATTCTTCTCATGCTGAAGAAGAGATATTAAGGGTTCTTCCTTTCCAAATCCAAAAAGTCTCCCATGACTTTGAGAAGTTTGAACAATGGCTAGGTCAAGAAAACAATAATCTTGAGGCCCTTTTTGTTGTGGAAGGTGTAAGGAAGCTTATTCATAATGATGAACATGGTATTAAAATTTTGCATACTTTTTTGTTCAAAATATTGTTGACATTCATGTGTTTTCATTGATGTCAATATATGATTGTGAAGGATTGCAAAACTAGTGAGAAGATGTGAGCAGAATGTTTCACTAAGTACAAGAAAGTGTGTAGAAGGCATGCGATGATATGTGTTATGTCTCCAAGTCTATGAGCTTTTATTTTGGTACTGGATAGTTTTTATAATGTTTGTTTGGGATCACAAACTTTGATTAGTTGGTTATAGTAAGTTGTAGTGGAAACAATGCAGACTGGTCACAGGACAGTACAGAGGAAAATAGTGAATTAGTTACTATGCTTTTGAGTATAGGATGTATGCAAGATGGATTTATGTCTATAAATCTTAGGACAAGGAAGAAGACATGTGGAACTTCATCTTATGTGGACATGAGGTCACAAGAATCATTGTGTTGTCATTTGTATCATGTGACCTTGTGAATTCTTATTTGGTGCCAACCTATGAGATGTGGCATGTTCTACCTTGTGCAAAGATAAGTTATGGATTATGGAGTATGTTGGTTGACTAATTTTTTTTATTTGTGTGTCCAAGATCCCATGTGTATCTTGGCAAGAGTTTATGTAAATTATTTTTATTAGGAAAGTCCTAATTGGTGTTGACCTAATAAATAATTTGTATCTTATATAAAAGAATGAATGTATCTTGTGTGTGTGTGTGTGTGTGTGTGTTTGTGAATGTGTGGATGCGAGGACTAATGATGTAGAGAAGACAATGTGATAATTATACTTCATTGGAACTATTTTAGCAAAGGAGTTGTTATTAGTCAGTTCATTATCTGTAATCAATATATTTATATGCTCTCATTTGGACAGTGGTTCCACAAGGTGGATTTAACCTTCACATTGGGCAAGTTGCTCTGAGTGAAGAAAGGTGCATCCTATAAAATCCTAATAGGGTTGTTGACTTGAAGAAAGGAGTCTATCATTTAACAAGGACTTTGTACTGATTGTATTTATCTACTCCTAACAAGGCAAGATCTTGTAACTGAGATACTTTATTACTAGTGTATTATTAGTGGGTTTCATCCCCATCGGGGTTTTCGTTAGCATGAATGTTAATCAATGTTGTTAGCAGGGAAGATTAAATGTTTATTAGAGATGATTGAGTTCTTATATGTTACATTTATGACTGGGTTTGTCATTGATGTCAACATATATGCTTTCTAGATAGAGTTAACAAAGTTACAAGCACATATTTATTTGGCGAGGTTTTATGCTGATGAATTGAGTTTTGCAAAGATTTATTATAATTAAAATATATATTTTGATGATGTGGTTGCAAGCACAGGAAAAGTTACAAAGATATGTTTGAGTTATGTGAAGTTTACTGAAGACTGTTCACAGTGAGAGTTTTCACAAATTGGTGACAGTTATTTGAGATTTATTATTTTGGCGAGGTTGAAGCTAGTTCAGCGAAGTTGATATGTTGTTGAAGACACATTTAGAATGCTTGAATAAATAGGACATGATTTACTTTTCATTTCACGAAGACTTGTGGATGATGTGAAGTGTGAACTACTTCTTTAAGAGCTGACTATAGATTAATATTTCTATGGAAGTTTTTAGATGTATTGAAATGTGTATTGTAAATTCTTATTAATGTCCTATATTATTAATTGTAAATTTAGAAATCCTTTTGGCTAACTCAATAATCATTAGGACTTGATATAAAGGAAAGGAATTTTATTTGATAAAGATATTTCATGCGATCATGAGATGTTATGTGATCTTTGAATGTGAAATCTTTATGATCAGAGTAGAAGATGATGTTGGCATATTGAGGACTTAAAAGGAATTGTATAGGAAAAGAGAGTTGTTGTTTTAGTCAATTCACTCTTGGATGTGTTATCCTAAATATTTTTTATTTTATTTTTTTGATCGGTAAAAGGCCAAAGCCCAAATTTTATTAATATTTAAGTTAAAAATTTTACGAAAAAAGCCCGCTCAATGCAGGCGCTGGTAGGAAAGAGTGGGGTCGAGAAAACCTCTAGCCTTGCTTGGGACTATGAGTCCTGATACTAATACAAAAATTACATGGGCATACCCACGACTTGATAGCTATCAAGATTTTTGAATTATACATAGTTTCTATGGGCATTCCCACTACTTGATATTTATCGAGGTTTGTCAGAATATTGTTACCAATTTATTACAATGATAAAAAAGAATACATCTTTGTTAATACAGTTGGAGTATCACCGTCTGTTTTCAATCCTTCGGAAAGAAGTT
Source organism: Chamaecyparis obtusa (assembly GCA_027943335.1). Lineage (NCBI taxonomy): Eukaryota > Viridiplantae > Streptophyta > Pinopsida > Cupressales > Cupressaceae > Chamaecyparis > Chamaecyparis obtusa. The sequence goes on along the minus strand of BSBK01001804.1, from coordinate 514 downwards.
GTCCTTTGCACCAGATTGATAATATCCTCCTGAAATGGGAAGCGAAATTCTTCCAAACCAATTATACACTAAATGATATTTAAGATGAATCAAATATAACTTATAAAGTAGAAACTTACCTCTTTGCTTTGTTACCTTTCTCCAGATGGTGAGTTATTTGGTTACCAAGATTATAATGTACAGAAATATAGATAACCATCCAAAATGCTAGTTTGAAATGCATAATTAAGGTGATATGGAGTCAATAGAGTCAAAAAATCAAGAAATCCAAGATAGAAGATCTTATGGTAAAGTAAGAAGATAATACAATTATTCTCAGTTTACAACTTTCTAACAAAGAAGCCATATAACCTTCTACATCAAGACTCGTATATACTCATACAAGAGATAATCTAGCTATAAATATATCATTAGAAAACATAAACTAAATTTGGGGTATAATGCCTTTCTTGGGATTTGGAATTTCTCCAATTTGATGTAGGTTGAGTTACCCCTGTTATGCTTAGCCTTGTGC